>CM053029.1:479213224-479235889 GCA_028564925.1 Lithobates sylvaticus
ATTATTTGATTATTTTTTTAAGAAAAGTTGTTGATACAGAATGTATAAAAAGGGGAGAGGGGTTATCAAAGCTACACTACAGTCATAACATACCGTATGTCAAGATCACGAACATTGGCATGAGCTATCAAGTCATCCTATTGTTAATGTTAAGACAAAATAGCTAAATATTTGCTAAATTGTTGTGATATAAGACTACTTTTCAAAATCATTAAATGTAATAAACATGGATTTAAATATTGTAGATTTGTACACAAGCTTGGCTTTAAACAAGACTATATTTATTTCATATCAAAAGACAATATGTATCTATTGTTTGGCCTGAAGGCTGGAATTTCCCAGCCTATTAAGGATGATAACCCGAGGGGCCTTCGATTACCTCTCCATTACGAGTTCTCAGAGGACAACATTGTGTGCAAGAGATAGATGAGTTTGTGTTCCAAAGTGCAAGGACAATCTCTTACTGCAGTATTGTGCACATCTGGTTTAATTGGTACATTGTACATTAGTATAAAAATATTTGTGTTTGGCTTTTTATACATCTATTTTTTAGTCTTATTTCTTTTAATTAGGTACCCATTTTTATTGTGTTTCTGAATAGTTGGCTAGATGAACACAGTTGGACGTTTGCAATATTTTAGTATGCAGAACGTAGGAATTAGCCAAGTTGGGTAATATGGGGGGGGGGGGATACTCACATTATATGTGTAAACATTCCTGAGGTGCTTAGATCCCACATATTAATCCATATTACAAAAGAGAGTCAGAGATCCGTCTGCTTGAGGAGGTGCACTGGATCTTGAAATAATTGATGGTACAGGAACCATCTTTTACCAGCAATGATGGAGTGAGTTTGGACAGCCAATTTAGATTAACATGGTTAGCATTGGATCTTTTGCTCCCTTCTGTGATATGAATCATATATTTTATGCATTTTTTATGTTTATGTAATGTTGAATTCTCTTCATTCTATATGCTCTGTATCACTATTACAAGGGCTACTACTCTACTTTATTAACCTTTAAACCCTAAAGAAATGTCAGTATAGTATTGAAAGAACCCTCCTGAAAATGTGTAATTTTATTTTACAATAAATACAGGTTAGGTCCATATATATTTGGACACAGGCACAATTTTTGTTTTTTTCAGGTAATTACCAAAACATATTCAAGCTAGAGTTATATAATGGATGTGGTGTGAAAGTGCACACTCTCGGATTTGATTTGAGGGTATGTACATCCAAATCAGAGGAAGGGTTTAGGAATTACAGCTCTTAAGAATAGCCTTTTTCAAGGGACCAAAAGTAATTGAACAATTGAGTCATAAGCTGTTTCATGGCCAGGTGTGGGCTACTCGTTATGTCTTCATGAATTAAGCAGGTAAAACGTCTGGAGTTGATTCTAAGTGTGGTATTTGCATTTGGAATCTATTGCTGTAAACCTATATCATGCGTTCAAAGGAGGTATACATGCAAGTGAAACAGGCCATTGTGAGGCTTCAAAAACAAAACAAATCCATAAGAGAGATAGCAGCAACATTGGGAGTGACCAAATCAACAGTTTGGTACATTCTGAGGAAAGAAGAATGCACTGGAGAGCTTAGCAACATAAAAAGGCCTGGACGTCCACGGAAGACAACAGTGGTGGATGATCGCAGGATCCTCTCTATGGTAAAGAAAAACCCATTTACAACAAGTGAAGGACACTCTCCAGGAGGTGGGCATATCATTGCCAAAGTCTACAATCAAGAGAAGACTTCACAAGAGCAAATACAGAGGGTTCACCATAAGGTGTAAACCATGCATAAGCCTGAAGAATAGAAAAGCCAGATTAGACTTTGCCAAAAAACATCTAAAAAAGCCAGACCAGTTCTGGAAAATCATTCTTTGGACGGATGAAACTAAGATTATTCTGTACCAGAATGACAGGAAGAAAAAAGTGTGGAGAAGTCTTGGAACAGCTCACGATCCAAAGCACACAACTTCATCTGTGAAACATGGTGGAGGCAGTGTGATGGCATAAGCATGCATGGCTTCCAGTGGCACTGGGTCATTGGTGTTTATTGATAATGTGACAGAAGACAGAAGCATCCAGATTAATTCTGCAGTGTTTATAGAGATGCTGTCAGCCCAGATTCAGCCAAATGCAGAAAAGTTGATTGGATGGCACTTCACAGTACAGATAGACAATGATCCAAAACACACTGCAAAAGCAACCCAGGAGCTTTTGAAGGAAAAGAAGTGTAATATTATGCAATGGCCGAGTCAATCACCTGATCTTACCCAATTGAGCATGCATTTCACTTGCTGAAGGCAAAACTAAAGGCAGAAAGACCCACAAACAGAGAACAACTGAAGACAGCTGCAGTTAGAGCCCGGCAAAGCATCAGAAAGGAGGAACCCCAGTCTTTGGTAATGTCCATGGGTTCCAGACTTCAGGCAGTCATTGGCAGTAAAGGATTATCAACAAAATATTATAAATGAACATTTTATTTATGATTATATTAATTTGTCCAATTACATTTGAGCCCCTGAAAATGGGGGGACTGTGTATAAAAATGGTTGCAGTTCCTTAAATGTGTACTTGATTTATGTTTTAACCCCTTGAATTAAAGTCTGCACTTCAAATTCAATTAATTGTTTTGTTTTAATTTTATTCTGGTGGTATACAGAATACAGTATGAAAATGATGCCTGTGTCCATATATATATATATATAGAGAGAGACCTAAATGTATATTTTACAAGAACAATCAGTTTTTCTTGGTGCTTAAATCTTCTTCCAAAGCCCAGATATTTAAGCTTCCGCTGCCCCAAATTGTAGCATACCAAGTCATGTTTTCTTAACAGCATGTAGAAATCCAACTATTTCACCAAAAAAGAACAATTTTCAGGGGCACATTAGTATCACACTTATAACTTTAACTACTTACCATTGTGTTGGCAGGCCTCTGAAACAGCCTACCTCTGCTAATCTTAAGAAGTCTGTAAAAACTTCAGGGAATATTTATGAAAGAGTTTATAGAAAAATAAATAATGTTTTAAATATTTCTTATTTATTTTACTTTGAAGCAGCCAAAACAAATTCAGTAGACCCTAATACTGTAGGAATTGTGCAATATAATGTAATGTAGTGTAATTGTATACATATATTTTCGTTTGCTGCCCCCTCCAAAATTAGTATCTGTTTTTAATTGCCCTGCTTGACTCCACTCAGGTCTAATTAAAGTCACACACAAATCACGAAGGAATGTGTTCCTATCTGCTAGAGTAGTGTGGGGCTCTTAGTCCGGGATGTGTTGCAATCTGAAACTTTCTGTTTAAGAATGCAAGGAAGTAGATCACAGAAAGCTGGACATGCTAATGAGTTTGTAATTGAACTAGTTGGTGTTTTTTGCTTTTGGCAAACCTGGCACCTGTAACCCTCAAAGTCAATAAGGAAGAAGGTGCTGCCTTGCAGTATATGAAAGTTAATGAAAGTTGTGCGACAGCATTAAACACATAATCAACTTTAAATACATCAACTTTAGGCACTAGGTGTGATTTAAAAGCTGAATAAAGATCCTCACATTTTGTCGCAGTAGGTATTTTCTTATGGAGTGAGTGCAAACAGAGAGCTACGTTAGTAGTTAGAAAATTGTTTTTGGACATTTGAGCAGACTTTACCGGTACCAAAAAGGAACACGATATAGTTTTACAAAAAGAATTGTTTATTTAATGTTACAAAATGGATAACAATATGTACAAAGTAAAAACAAGAGAAAATAGAGCTCTCATTGGTATAACCACAGGTCTATATGAAAATAGTAGATTCCCTATTACTATTGAGTAAAAGAAAGGTCAACGTTTCGCTATCACTTCTTCAGGACCTATTTCCATTGACTGCAGGCAAGGGGATTCTGTATGGGAAAGAAACAAAGTATCTAAACTTAATCGGATGCATAGCCAATGCAGACAAATCACATATATCAATATATATATATATATATATATATATATATATATATATATATATATATATATATATATATATATATATATATATATATATATATATATACTGATCCCATACTATTTATGGGGTTTATATTTATATATGTGATTTGTCATATACACCTGTGGTTATACCAATGAGAGATCTATTTTCTCTTGTTTTTACTTTATACATATTTTTATCTATTTTGTAACATTAAATAAAAAAAAATTTGGTAAAACTATATAGTGCTCCTTTTTGGTACCGGTAAAGTCCGCTCAAATGTCCAAAAACTATTTTCTAACAGCTTTCATTAGATGTGGTACACCCTTAGCTATTTCTTTATAAGCTACGTTAGTAGGTCGTTTATCATTGGATATACAGTATATGGGCCAATATTTGCAAGGAATGCAACCAAATCAAGCATCTGTTGTGACAATCAGGGTGTGTAGGAGTTAACTTCTATTTGATAATGAACATTGCAAGCATTATATGTTACCCCCCTCACAGGCTGTTCTTTTGTTCATACGGTGCAGCATTACTCTTTAATTTAAAAGCCACCTTTTTGCATTACAGTACACCTTACCTCTGCAGTAGGGTGTGCAGCTCCTGATTCCTCTTGTGTTCCTCCAGGAAGATAATTCGATTAATCCCTGTAATCATAGATGATGTATTATAGGTTCTCTTCTCAAACTGGCTGATGGGGTAGTCAGACAGTGGGACCTATGGCACACTTCCATTCAGTAAAGGGAATGGACCCTATCAATGAAAGAGGTAAGTTGAAGGGCGTAGCTCTAGGGGAAAGTAATAGGGGTATACTGCCTGGGTTGAAATCTATTACTGGGGAGCTACATATTCTCCTGGAAGTACACTGCGGGGGGGGGGGGGGGGATACATGCAGCTAAAGGTAACTGTATTGCTATTGGGTGGATATGCTATTGGGTTATTTGCTGCTGGATATAAATATGTTGCTGATAGAGAAACACAATGCTAGATGAAATATGAAGTTGATGGTTCTGCCCCTACTTGCCATTCATACCATATCCTTGGGTAAATGACAGTTATTTTAGAGCCATTGGTAAATAGAAGGAAAGAGACCCGTGGGAGGTTAATGTCCTTCAAGGACTGTAGCAAAGTGGAAAAAGTAAAGTGAGTCATACCTATTCTGATTCAGTCTATGCATGGCCGGTGCTTGGCTATTTCGCACCCTAGGCAAGACTACCACCCCCCCGGGGGGGGGGTGGCGCTAGTCTTGCCCAGGGAGTGGTTTACTACAACAGGGAACGGAGTCAGACAGAGCAGACTCACTGGGCAGGATAGTTTAGCCTACATCCGGAGACCTGATGGTGCCCGCCTCCTCAGCTGTCCCCACCTTGTCCAGGCTCCCCACTGTCCTCCACTTCCTCAGCTGTGCCCACCTCATCCATCTCCCCACTGCCCTCCTCCACCTCCCCAGCTGTGCCCGCCTCGTCTGGCTCCCCACTGTCCTCGTCCGCCTCCTCAGCTGTGCCTGCCTTGTCCAGCTCCCCACTGTCCTCCTCTGCCTCCTCAGCTGTGCCCGCTTCGTCTGGCTCCCCTCTGTTCACCTCCACCTCCTCAGCTATGCCTGTCCGACATTCTTCAGCCCCTCGTGTTCCCCGGCCAGGCTGTGAAGTCAGCGGCTGTGGCTGCGCACCCTAGGCAGCAGTGCGCCCCAGGCGGCTGCCTAGTTCGCCTAGTGGGAGCGTCAGGCCTGAGTCTATGTATACTGAAAATGTGAATATTATTTTTATTAATTTTAGTGCTTATGCGCTGTTTATAAGGGGATACGCCAGATAAATTAGATATTGCCCACTGTGATAAATGAAGAAAAGGAAGGCATGCTAAAGGCATGTCTGTGTGTCTTCTGCAATAGAAAGCCGGTGTTTTAAACACATTTTTAAATATATGTGATCAAAATCATTAACTCTGCTTTCAAGTAAAATATGTTTTATAGAGCAGTTTAGAAAAAAAAATCCTACTACAATTTCCTAATGCAATATCTGTAATAACGAGTCTTGTCCCATGTTGTAACTTTTAATTGCTTATTGCCTTTGGGGTACCCATAGACTCGATATACTAACTGTGCCTACAGGCCAGCCTCCTGATATTTCTGTGCAGTGTGTCATTTCTCAGGGCAATATCATCCTTTGGAGAACACACCTACTTAGGTGCCCTAGTGTTGAATGCAGCTATCCAACTCTCCAGGATATATATATACTGGATGTTTCTGGCACAAATTTAGTAAAAGACCTATAGGGGAAAGGGGTGCAGAGGATAATCAGAGAAGTCAGAAAACTTGATACTATTTCTCCTTTCATTTGTATAGTGTTACAGCTGAGAAATAAAGTAAAAAAATAAAAACCATGCTCGCAAAACCTATGATAAGTAAGGGGCTGTACAGCTAGCCCACTGTTTAGGTAATAAAAACATAAAAAAAATGTGCTGCTAAAGGCAGTGCCACACTCCAAAATGTGCCATTACATATAAAAGTGAAAATTATGAAACACAAATTTATACACATACAATAAATAATGCTATAAGAAAGTGCACCTCAATACACCCAATAAATAAAACAGTTCCAGTACTGCAATATAAAGTCCAGTGTGCTCCAATGGGAATTCTTCCACCTTTCCACCGCACATAAAGAAGCTTATTAAAACCTACAAGAATACCATGACCCTCTGCATATGAGTGGTCGTGATAAGCATGTGTGTATATAGCCAGATGGCTCCGCTCCTCCATGATACTCAGGGTAGCCACAAGACTCCACTCCGAGGTAAATGATGCAAGTATATGTGTTTTAAAGGTAAATATGTGAATTATTATATGCAGCCGTTGGTGACATGTACCCCTTCATATTTGTGGGATACTAAGCAAATAATCAATATCTTGAAGAAAATTACATATAGTGAACACTACATTATGCCGACCGCTGGTGTAACTTTATTGTATACCAACATTTCACATCAGTTGGGATTTGGGGCAGCTGAACATTTTTTGAAACTGGAGTTTATATTCGAGCTTTTGACATTCGCAATGGAACCCTGGGAATGGAAGGAACAGGCTGAGGAAGTGAATGGGTCTACTATTAGAAAGTCTGCACATCCTGACACTTTCTCTGCCCAGTCTACCAAACCTGTCCAGGCTGTGTCTACACAATCTGAAGTACTGCTGGCAGTCAACAAGGGCAATTCATGTATTAATATGCTTTCCAAGTTGAAACAAAATGTAGTCCTACTCAGATCAAGGATGAACTCCTATGATATGAAAACTAAAGATTTGGAAAATAGACTCAAAACACAATAACCCCAGCTTTATTGGTATCCCTGAGCAGGCCGAGGGTACATATCCTGCTGACTGTAAAAAAAAACTATTGGCTACACAATGCATTTGGCAGAAAACAGCTCTGAGCACAGTATGCGGTAGAGAGGGCCCCCAGGGTATCGGGCTGACCACTCCCACTGTGTAATCCTCCCAGACCCTTCTTAATTAAAGCAGAACCAGGATTTAAAAAAAAAAAAACATTAGCACCCCACACACACCACAAAACACTAAACAGTTATTACATTGGTGAAATTTCTTACCGTTTAAGAGATATAACTGATTCAGGAAGTCAGCTTTGTGATTCAAAAAATGCATCATTTTTTCTGGCAGGGATGATCTCTTAGAACAGTGATTGCATCATATCCTCTTCTCTCTAACTGTAATCAGCCTACATTTCCCACGAATCCTTGGGATGGGAGTGAATGTGGGAGGTACACTAGGCTTGTACATGTAAATGTGAACCCGCCCACTTCAACATAAATCACACCCCTTATTCTGCAGCCAGCAAGCCATACATAACACACGGTATGATAGGTTACGTCCTTATAAATGCAAAGCATTTTAATATAAATGCATATTAATATAATAATTTAATGCATTTAATAAATACATTTTAATTAAATTAATAAACTTAATGCATTTAATATAAATGCAAACCGATGCAGCTTATCAGTGTCCACCAGTGCTGCATGTCCGGGACCAACAGTGCCAAATGTGAGGGACCACCAGTGCCGCTTGTCAGGGACCACCATGTCAGGGACCACCAGTGCCGCTTGTCAGGGACCACCAGTCAGGAACCACCATGTCAGGGACCACCAGTGCCGCTTGTCAGGGACCACCAGTGCCGAATGTGAGGGACCACCAGTGCCGCTTGTCAGGGACCACCATGTCAGGGACTACCAGTGCCGCTTGTCAGGGACCACCAGTGTCGAATGTCAGGGACCACCAGTGCTGCTTGTCAGGGACAACCATATCAGGGACCACAAGTCAGAGACCACCAGTGCTGCTTGTCAGGGACCACCAGTGACGAATTTCAGGGACCACTGGTGTCATTTGTCAGGGACCACCGTGTCAGGGACCACCAGCACCGCTTGTCAGGGACCACCATGTCAAGGACCACCATGTCAGGGACCACCAGTGCAGTTTTTCAGGGACCACCATGTTAGGGACCACCAGTGCCACCTGTCAGGGACTACCATGTCAGGGACCACAATGTCAGGGACCACCATGTCAGGGACCACCAGTGCTGCTTGTCAGGGACCACCATGTCAGGGGCCACCATGTCTGGGACCACCATGTCAGGGACCACCAGCTTAAAGCTAGGATTATTATCAGAAATCACTTATATGACACAGTGGAGATGTCCCGCTGTGTCAGGTATTGTATGTGAGAACACTGATCGCTGATGCCCCGCCCCCGCTGTTATTATGATTGACAGCGCACTGTTCCTATACAGGCAGGAGGCGGGACATCAGCAATCAGTGTTCTCATATACAATACCTGACACAGTGAGAGATCCCCGCTGTGTCATACAAGTAATTACTGATGATAATCCCCGCTCTGAATGGGGGGGCGGAGTGAAGGGGCGGTGACTGGCAGGAGCAGAGGAGGAGGAGGGAGAGAGCAGAGAAGGAGGACCCCTCCTCCAGGGGCGACACAGACCGGGGGCTGTGAGACCCCTTCCACCCACAACATGTCTGCTTCCTCCCTGCTCGTTTTCAGATGACTACAACGGGGCATGTCAGACCACTGGCTGAGCTTAAGAGAGGGATAGAAGCCAGCGGTCTTACAAACAGGAAGTCAGCAGGCAATAACGTTTTTTTTGCTGCCTATTACAGAGGAACTACGGAGCTCAGAAGAACATGGATGGCAAAGTTGGTGAAGGTAGTAGATCAGCAACAAGGACATGGGAACAGAAAATTTTGGCCGGAGTTCTGCTTTAAACTGCTCAACTATCAAGATTAATATATCATCTTGAGACTTACCAAAAAGAATCCTGACCTAACAATTAATAACTAAAAAATCCTTAATCCTTCCTCTGAAGTATATAAACAAAGAGCCACATTTTTGGATGTCAAATGCAGATTGAGGAATTCTCATATTCCCTCCATGCTGTGCATCCCTAAGCTCAAATTGGGTTTCAAAGGAGAAATGCATTCTTTTACCCTGCCTTTGCTGGCTTTTCTTGGCTAGATCGCAATAAAAGAATCCTATGACAAGCTCAACGAATAACCTTCCTGTGATTACCTTTCTGCTTTGTTATACAACAGTGGAACAAGATCCTTTAAAGCAGCAGGAGTGACCTGCATAAAAAGGTGCATTGAGGATATTCAATATAATTTTAAAGTTTTTTTTTTTTCCTTTTCAAACTGTTTTTGTGGGTAAGAGGCATAGGGGGGGAGGAGTATGGATGGTATAAAAAAAAAAAAAATGCAAACAATGTTTCGTTATAACAAATTAAATAGAGAGAGGGAGAGGAATGTGGAGGGTATAACAGTGGGCACTATGTACAGGAGAGCAGAGTAGTGAGGGTATGACAGTGGGCAGTATGTACACAGAGAGGAGTGTGGAGGGTTGACAGTGGGCAGTATGTACAGGAGAGGAGTGTGGAGGGGATGACATTGGGCAATATGTAAAGAAGAGGAGTAAGTAGAGGAGTATGGATGATATAAAAGTGGGATGTATGTGCAGGGGAGGGAGAGGAGTGTGGAGGGTATAACAGGGGCACTATGTACAGGAGATGAGTGTGGGGTATGACAGTGGGCAGTATGTACAGGAGAGGAGTGTTGTGGGTATGACAGTGGGCAGTATGTACAGGAGAGGAGTGTGGAGGGTATGACAGTGGGCAGTATGTACAGGAGAGGAGTGTGGAGGGTATTACAGTGGCACTATGTACAGGAGAGGAGTGTAGGAAAGTGGGCAGTATGTACAGCAGAGCAGTGTGGAGGGTATGATACTGAGCAGTATGTACAGGAGAGGAGTGTGGAGGGTGACAGTGGGCAGTATGTACAGAGAGGAGTGTGGAGGGTATGAAAGTGGGCAGTATGTAGAGCAGAGCAGTGTGGAGGGTATGTACAGGAGAGGAGAGTGTGGAGGGTATGACAGTGGGCAGTATGTACAGGAGAGGAGTGTGGAGGGTATGACAGTGGGCAGTATGTACAGAGAGGAGTGTGGAGGGTGACAGTGGGCAGTATGTACAGGAGAGGATTGTGGGGGTATGACAGTGGGCACTATGTACAGGAGAGAAGTGTATGACAGTGGGCAGTATGTACAGGAGAGGATTGTGGGGTGTATGACAGCGGGCACTATGTACAGGAGAGGAGTGTGGAGGGTATGACAGTGAGGAGTGTGGAGGGTATGACATGGGCAGTATGTACAGGAGAGGAATGTATGACAGTGAGCAGTATGTACAGGAGAGGAGTGTGGAGGGTATGACAGTGGGCAGTATGTACAGGAGAGAGTGTGGAGGGTATGACAGTGGGCAGTATGTACAGGAGAGAAGTGTGGAGGGTATGACAGTGGGCAGTATGTACAGGAGAGAAGTGTGGAGGGTATGACAGTGAGCAGTATGTACAGGAGAGAGTGTGGAGGGTATGACAGTGGGCAGTATGTACAGGAGAGGAGTGTGGAGGGTATGACAGTGGGCACTATGTACAGGTGAGGAGGATGAAGGAATCTGGGAAGGAAAAATGTAAAGGTTTGTGGAAGGATGTTTAGGGACTGCGTAGTGGTTAAGCGGGCCATACATGGATTGAAATTAAGCCAAATAAGCAGAGACCAGCCATAGTCGATCTATGTATGGGCTAGCTGGTTGTACACAAGTCAATCTATTAATCGACTTGAGTACAACCAGCCTGTCAGGTTTTTCCAAAACAATCAGTGCTGCCAGCTATAGTTAGCAACACTGATCATTGTATTCTGTGGGTAGGGAAGGCTCCCCACTGGCAGAACACAATAACACTGCGGGAGTGATTCCCCATCCACAGGTCAGCAGGTAAGAGGGTGTGTGGGGACAGGCTGGGGAGAGAGGTCTGTCAGCAGGGGGGTGTGAGGTGGTCATGGAGGGATATCAATCAGCGGGTGGGGGGAGTAACTGGGAGTGATATCTTTTGGAGTAGGGTCTGTCATCTGCAGGTTGGGAAATGGTCACCTGTGATATAAGTTGAAGGGAGGTGGCTAACATGGGAAGTGGCTGGGGAGTGACCTGGTTGGTGGTGAGTGTGAAATGGATGATGTGTTTCAAGTTTCTTTCACATTTGCGGTAATGCTTACTGCCCTCTGAAAAGTGATCTGTGGTGGATTGCTTTTCAACAAGTGGTATAGCAGCAGCTGACAGGTGTTCATGAGGTGCTACTGCCACCTCCTTGTTTTTTTTTTTTTTTTACATTGCTGAATGGTATTTTTACATTGTTGGACTATGCTGCTACTGTGAGCGAATTTGGCTTGCAGTTGCAGAGTGGCCCCATTGAAATCAATAGGCGAGTTTGACAGGCGGTGCTGCCTGTCAAACTCTGCAGGCTGAGTTAAAGATACTGCAGCTAAAAAAAATTAAAAAAAAAAAAAAGTCGCAGCTGTGAAGTAAAGCATCACAGCTACGGCATTCGTACAGCCCACTCGGAATCTATTTATTATGATTTGAGGAAGGGACGTCCGGTGAGGTCAGTGACTGATGAGGCACTGGCTAGTATCAGAGCCAGATACACACAGGTTACATACGCCGCAAACGTTAGAGCGAGAGCAATAATTCTAGCACTAGACCTCCTCTGTAACTCTAAACATGTTACCTGTAAAAATGTTTAAAGCGTCGCTTATGGAGATTGTACTGAAGCCATTCCACAAGTGTGCACAATTGTAAAGCATGACATGTTATCTATTTACTTGGCGTAACATCATCTTTCATAGTATACAAAAAAATGGGCTAACTTTAGTGTTTTTTTTTTTTTTTTTTTTATTCATGAAACAGTTTCTTTAAAAAAAAAAAAACGTTTGAAAAATTGCTGCGCAAATACTGTGTAACATAAAAAGTTGCAACGACTGCCATTTTATTCCCTAGGGTGTCTGCTACAAATATATATATAATGTTTGAGGGGTCTGAGCAATTTTCTAGCAAAAAAAAATATGATTTTTACATGTAGGAGAGAAGTGTCAGAATTGGCCTGGGTGGCAAGGGGTTAATTACCATAAGTAATATATAAATAATTATTATATATTGTTTTTAAGGTAATTTACTATATTTTCAAAAACTGTACTCAAGCAGGTGGCTTAACGGACAAATTACTGAAGTTTGAAGTTATAACTTCCAACCAGTAATTTCACAGTAAATAGATAAATAATAAATGGTTATGTTATAACATATAGCATAATAATATATGATTTAGCTTGATTAAAACAGTACCTTTTCAACAGCAGAAGATTCTCATTCTCCCTCTTAACTGTGTGAGAAAAACACGGGATTGTGGGTAAACCTTATACCCATAAACCCATGTTTTTTCCTTCTAATTAAGAGGGCTGGGCTGGAAGGGAGCATGTGTCTTTTAGACACATGCCCCCTTCTATGACACTGCAGTGAGAGGCTTGCCTCCACTGTAACATTTTTATTAGACAGCTGGGGCCAATGGTACTTTACCATTGGTCCAAGGCTCCAAGCTGTCCATTGAGCCCAGTGCCTCTGACAAGAAGTGAGGAGAGGCACTGTGAGCTCATCGTCTCAGTCTGCTGCAAACAGAGTATGCCAGCTTGTATTTAAACTGGCCGCTCTGTATGTAGCTTCTGACAGGCTGCTGAACAAGGAGCCCGTATCTCTGGAACCATAGGTCCTAGGAGCCCCAAAACAGTGAAACATAGAGTTGTTGTCTGCTGTTGAGAGAGCTGAGAAGGAAATTATATTGAATCTGAATAATTAACCTGAATAATTGGATGTACAGGATCTTCAAAAGAATACCTCCCTCATTAAGGCAAGGAAAAACAATTTTTTGTTGGATAATAGTATTTTGAAAAGGATTTGTAACCAGAGAACATGCTAGCAATATTGGCCGCTTTCCAGCATACCTCTTCTTTTATTTGACATATCCTCCACTGATAAAAAGCATTGTTTACTTCACATAGGATACTCTATTAGAATTCATATCCTTCTGTCAAGATCCCTATGCCTTTAAAACCAATATCACAACAATAAAAGCCCATTCCTTAATAGACACACTCTCATACGTTTGACCTCAGAGGACAGAGCCTTCTTGGAGTCTGACTTTACACTACTTGAGTTAATGGAGAACCTTACTTCTTTTTCTGTTAACAAGGCTCCCTTGGTAGTTGATCTTCCAGTAGAAGTCTACGAGAAAAACATTACGACACTAGTACTTCCACACCTCCTGGTCAAACTTGAGAAGGTGTTTGTATCAGGTATGCTCCCAATGTCTAGGTATGAAGCTATTATAGCTATACCTCTTCATTTATCTAAAGTCATATCTAAAATATATTTCTGTTATTTAAGGGTGATAATCATTGCTGATCATTATGATTAAATCAAACTCAATTTTCTTAACCTGCTAAGCAAATTTAAAGCAAAATCTAAAAGCTGGATACACCAGTCCCCTTTCACACTTATACGACTTGTCCCACGATTTGAGACTGCAAAGTAACATGACAAGTCGTTCCCCATGATTTTCAATGACAGCCATTCATATTAGTACGACTTCAAGTCGTTCCGACTTCAAAGTAGTCCCTGAACTACTTTGGTCCGATTTTGATGCCACTTACACAGGCATTCCTTGAAATCGCGGCAAAATCGTGGTAAAATCGCGCGACTTTGAAGTCACACAAGTGTGAAAGGGGCCTTAGCTGGAAGGGCAAATGTAGTCAAAATTACCTGGCTACCCCAACTTTTGTATATTATTCACAAAACATCTATTTAGATAAATCCAGATGACTGCGCTGCTAATTAAATAAAAAACCCGCCAAAAAAAATTATTAATTTTTTAAAAGCGTGAACATATAAATATAGACACCGAAAAAATATTAATTAAAATAAATTAGAGGTGTACAATAAATCATAAAGTGATATGACCGTGACAAATCGATTTCATAATCATAAAATGTCCATATAAAAGTTCCAAGTCATAAATGTCCATATAAACACAGAGATCTCATTGGTGACAACACACGTATTGCACCCGAAGAAAACGTGGTCAGACAGAAAAGGACCTCCACCTTCAAACACTGTCCCTTACCAGACGGCAAGATCTCCTGTCACAGAGATCCTGAAGGCTTTTTGCTTATTCTCCCAGCCACGGGTCTCTGGGGCAGGTGAATGGTATCCTCTGGATGCTTAAAACAGACTCTCTCAATATTCCCAATTAGGCATCATGCAAGGATAAGAATGGAGAGAACTCATAGTGTATCACTTTTAAAAAACAGTTTAATGGAATAAAAAGATCACACTTACAAAAAGGTAGATAATTAAGGCGTGTAGAAAATATAGCCGGCCGGCTCATGTATTGCTGCCCGTTGCTTCCGGGTCTAGCGCGGTAATGTGATGACGTCAGCAAGCTGCTCCTCCCATTTAGATACCTTAATAAATGTTTAATAAGAAAAGTGCTAAATAGATGATTTGTTCTATGAAGTTTGAAGTAACAAGCCTCCTAGATTTAAAGTAGAACTAAAGGCAAAACTTTGTTTTCATTTTGGAGGTTGGTTGGTAAGGGATAGGGGTGCAACGGATCGTCGCCGATCCGTGATCCGAACGGGTCACCCTGTTCAGATCGGCACACCCCGCGATCCGCGGCCTCGGCCTTAGGAAAGGCCGCGGCTTCAGCCTAGCTCCGGAGCGGCGGCCATCTTGGTACACCCGGCGGCCTTAGGAAAGGCCGCGGCTTCGGCCTAGCTCCGGAGCAGCGGCCATCTTGGTACACCCGGCGGCCGTTTACAATGTGATCGCTCCGTCAAATGACGGAGCGATCACTTGTAAACATACTCTGCATTACACCCTGCCAATACTCTGCATTACACCCTGCCAATACTCTGCATACTCTGCATTACACCCTGCCAATACTCTGCATACTCTGCATTACACCCTGCCAATACTCTGCATACTCTGCATTACACCCTGCCAATACTCTGCATTACACCCTGCCAATACTCTGCATTACACCCTACCAATACTCTGCATACTCTGCATTACACCCTGCCAATACTCTGCATACTCTGCATTACACCCTGCCAATACTCTGCATACTCTGCATTACACCCTGCCAATACTCTGCATACTCTGCATTACACCCTGCCAATACTCCGCATTACACCCTGCCAATACTCCGCATAACACCCTGCCAATATTCCGCGATACCCAGGCAATATTACAGTGGGGAGATGGTGTGGATATTACAGTGGGGAGACTGCGTGGATATTACAGTGGGGAGATGGCGTGGATATTACAGTGGGGACTATATAGTGGTGGAATTTTCACAGGTTTTTGCAAATTCAATTATTATTTGCTGATCCGAAAAAATGATCCGATCCGTGACTCTGATCCGAGGATCGATCCGATCCGTGAGTTTTTTGATCCGTTGCACCCCTAGTAAGGGAGGATTATAACTCCTGTCATTTATTTTATTTAAATTTTTTTTCCAACTGTGGCCCAGATTTCCCATAGACAAAATGGGAAATGAGAGGAAATCACTCCAAAGTGAGGGAAATCTCAGGTCGTCACCAGAGTTAGCAGAGCTAGTGACAACCCCAAATTTGTGATTTTCTTTTACTTTGACTTTTGATGATAACGGTAAATATAACAAATATAGAGGGTGAATCTCTCCAAAAGGGGCACAGACAGCAAAAAGAACCTGACAGGTATTCTAACCCCCTCTCCAGTCTATCCAAAACTAAACAAAAAGTTTTGCCTTTAGTTATACTTTTAAATTAGAGAAGTTGTATCTCTCCTGGGAGGAAGGGGGTTTGGAAGACTCTGACCCCTGGCTGTACTATCTGGCCGCACAGTTGCTGCATTTTGGTGAGTGGCAACTGTCTTTCTTTTATGACCCTAACAGAAAACTAAGCTCATCGCTTCTTTATGTACAGAATGTTATTGTAACACTAGAAGTTGGTGTCTTAATTAAATATGCCCACCTCCCTACTCTCAATTAATATTATAAAATATGGGCCTATATGAAACTAAACAAATAAATATCAAAGCTTTAATTAATATACCCCTTTATGGGACAACACATTTTTAACTGAGCTTCTTGACCTGAGATGCTCTGCATTAAAAAAAAAAAAAAAAAAAAAGCTGGCATTACGCATAATAATTATACCATGCTACTAAGTTAAACCCCTTTCAGTAACTTCAAAATGAGTATTCTCTCCCATGATATGTTTTTTTTCATATCTTCATCTGCCTTATGCTCTTAAAAACCAGCAAAAGCTCACTGACCTCATGTTACACAAAATTTAAAGCGGAGTTCCACCCAAAAGTGGAACTTCCGCTAATCTGATTCCTCCCCCCCTCCGGTGCCACAATTGGCACCTTCCAGGGGGGAGGGGGTGTAACAGACTCCCCTAGACTCCTACAGTCACGCCCCTTCCTGCACCGCCCCCCCCCCGGGGTCTCCTGGGAAGCACACAGGTCCCAGGAGATAGTGGGGACCATTTAGGACGTGCAGCGCGACTTGCGCATGCGCAGTAGGGAACTGGGAAGTGAAGCCGTAGCGCTTCACTTCCTGATTCCCTCACCGAGAATGGTGGCGGCAGCAGCCAAGAGCCGATCGATTGCTCAGCTTTGGCTGCCGACATCGCTGGACTCCAGGAAAGGTAAGGGTTCATTTATTAAAAGTCAGCAGCTGCAGTATTTGTAGCTGCTGGCTTTTAATAATTTATTTTTTAGGTGTGCTCCCGCTTTAACTAATTTAATGTAAAATGGAAAAAGTAGCCTTATATCCAAACTCTGTACCTCTGTGCCCATCCATCAGGTTCTACAACCCCTTACCATCATCAAGTACAGAAAAATAGGTACAATACCTGTTACAGCTAATAGATTAACAGTAACTTAAAGGGGTGTTCCAGCTGGAATTTTTTTTTTTTAAAAGTCATCAGCTAAAAACAAACTTACCTTTCCAGGGTGCCCGCGATGTTGGCCGCCCGAGGCCGACATGTCCCTCGGCTCTCGGGTCCCGGCGCCGCCATCCTCACTAAGGGTAACAGGCAGTGGAGCCTTGCGGCTTCACTGCCCGTTTCCTACTGCGCATTCACAAGTCGCACGGCGCTTTGTGACTGGGACGTGCTGTGTTAGGAAACACATAGTTCCCATAATACAGCGTGGCCCATTACCCAAAAGACAACGCGAGGAGGAGAGAAGACCGCAGATCACGCGGAGTAGGAAGAGGCAGATTAGGAAGACAGGGGTTTCTGGTAAGGTAAAACATTTTTTTTTTTTCAAATGATTTATTTTTTATTTTTTTAAGAATATTAATGCTGTTTTCTTTTTTTTTTTTAGACTGGCCCTCCACTTTAAGCACTGCAGGGTTCCTCAAATGTCCATATCCCCCTCACTCACGCAGCTTTTCTTACTAAACAGAGTTTACTGGACCCCCTTAAGAATGTATCATTTACCTGGTAGGGACAACTATGTCCTAGATGCAGGTCAGGACAGGGGGATCTTATTTACATGTTCTGGAGATGCCCAAAGCTGATTTGCTACTGTCAAGAAGCTTCTAATAACAATAGCCAAGGTTTTCACCTTTGCTGTTGTCCTGAACCAAGGTATGTTAGATCTTCCTCTTGAAGGTCCCCACCTAGAAACAGAAGTCATTAGGACACTATACTTGGCCAGGAAAACAATAGCACAGCACTGGCTGTCTCCACAACATCCCACAATGCACCTGAGGAAAGATAAGGTGAATTCATATGAGCATGTGGTAAAATCTGGAATGCCTGGATGGTTTAATGAACATGACCCCACCTGTTTTTTTGTTATGAATAGAATACTTGAAGAAAATGGTTTTAGAGTGGACAACCAATGTTTATTTTGTAATGTTGAATGCCTATTAAACAAATGAACCTGAATGATTAAAAGAGAAGTATAGGCAAAGCTTTTTTGGCCGTAATTGTCTTGTGGGTCACAGGAGTAAACTCTCCTGTGACCCAAAAATCCACTGACATCATAGAGCTGCTCCAGGCTTTGGAAGGATCCTGACAATAATGTTGGGATCCACCCGGCTGCCTGATTGCCAGCTGGCTCCAGCATTCAGCATGCTGCTGTGAACTTGAGCCAGCCACCCCTGTCTCCTCTCCAGCCCTGCACTTCAGTGAGTGCTGGAGAGCTAGAGCAGAGAGCAGCAATTGACAGTCACTGCTTTCTGCTCAGTGCTGACTGAGAACTGAGCGATCTGAGGCCACGATCGCTCAGTTCTAGGGCTTAGAGCTAGAGGGGCACAGTTGCAGCATCAGATCGATGCTGCAGCATGGTGGGGCGTATGTATTAAAAGGTAAGAAAAAACTGTTATGCGGCGTACACACGGTCGGAATTTCTGATGGAAACAGTCCGATGGGAGCCTTTCATCGGATTTTCCGACCGTGTGTATGGTCAACGGTCTTTTTCTGTCGGAATTTCCGACGGACTTTGAATTGAGAACCTGTTCTCAATTTTTCCGACGGAAAACCTTTCTATCGGATTTTCCGATCGTGTGTATGCAATTCCGACACGCAAAATTCCGACGCATGCTCGAAAACCATTCGACGCATGCTCGGAAGCATTAAACTTCCCTTTTATAGTGCTGTCGAACGTGTTTTATGCCGCTGTGTTGTTGACCGTCGGAATTTGGTGTGACTGTGTGTAGGCAACACAGCTTGAGCGGAATTCCGTCGGAATTCCGTCTGAAAAACCGACACAGTTTTTTCCGACGAGAATTCCGATCGTGTGTACGCCGCATTAGACTTTAGAACCACTTTAACCATATCTGTGCCAACCAGCATAAAGATCACACTTAATAAACGCCTTCATATACTGTAAATTGCTTTGCTTGCTTTTTTGTTCTATACTTGTTTTCTTTCTTTTCTGTGTTATAACTATGGATACACTGAAGTAAATTGTTTAATTAAATAAAACATTTTTTGGTGACAAAAAAAAGAACATTGACAGCGTTTTATCTTTGCAATGTAATTTTTTTAGACAGTTGGGATAGCTTGTTGCAGAAATGCTGCACTTTTGACGTTTTAGTGATGAGACCTACTTGACTAATGTCATGTTGTAGATTAAAGTGGTTGTAAACCCTTACATATACCAAGTGAAGTTACTAGCCTCAGGTGATACACAGAGATTAAACCAATTTTTCTACATATGTTCTACCTGATTATCTGCAGCTCTCTCTGCTCAATAGCTGTTTAACCACTTAAGGACCGGAAGATTTGCCCCCTTAATGACCAGGCCATTTTTGCGATCTATGGCCCTGCGCCGCTTTAACTGACAATTGCGCAGTCGTGAGACGTTGTGCCCAAACAAAATTGATGTCCTTTTTTTCCCACAAATATAGCTTTCTTTTGGTGGTATTTGATCACCTGTGCGGTTTTTATTTTTTACGCTATAAACAAAAAAAGAGCGACAATTTAAAAAAAAAGAAAACGATTTTTTACTTTTTGCTATAATAAATATCCCCAAATAAAAAATAAAAAAACTAATTTCTACATCAGTTTAAGTCAATATGTATTCTTCTACATATTTTTGGTAAACAAAATCGCAATAAGCGTATATTGATTGGTTTTTCCCCAAAAGTTATGGCATCTACAAAATAGGGGATATATTGATGGCATTTTTATTTAATATTTTTTTTTACTAGTAATGGCGGTGAGCTGTGATTTTTAATGGGACTGCGACATTGCGGCAGACAGATCGGACACTTTTGACACTTTTTTGGGACCATTGACATTTATACAGCGATCAGAGCTAAAAATAGCCACTGATTACTGTATAAATGTCAATGGCAGGAAAGGGTTTAACACTAGGGGTGATCAAGGGGTTAAGTGTGTTCCCTGGGAGGTGTTGCTAACTGTATGGGTGCTGGGCTGACTGGAAGAGGAGACAGATCGTTGTTCCTAATCACTAGGAAAAGACAATCTCTCTCTCCTCCCCTGACAGAACGAGATCTGTTTGTTTACACTGACAGATCCCCGTTCTGCCTGTCTCTGGAGCGATCGTGGGTGGCCAGCAGACATCGAGTCGACGGACTCACTGGTTGGCTCCCCCGCTCGTGAATGGGCGCACGCGTGCCTACAAATTGTCGTGTACGTTCCTGACGGCGATTCGCACAGGGGAGCCACCTTACCGCAGTGCAACTGCGGTGGGCGGTTGGTAACTAGTTAAAGGGCAGAAATTTCTACAGCTTATCTGCACGATCAGAAATCAGGGGGCGGGGCTAATGTTACACTCTGCAGAGCTCAGGCAGAGCTGATTGGAGGGAAAGGACACACCGCCCTTTACACAGCACACGGGAACAGAGCTGAGGCTGTGAATCATAAACTGTGTGCTGAAACTCCCTCCCCTGTCACCTTTTTATCTCTTGGCGTCAGGAAAACTTGTCAGAAGTGATTCATGCTGATAGCAGAGGAAGGAGGCAGCAGACAGAAATGACACTAATGCTGCGTACACACGACCGGTTTTCCCGTCGGAATAAACTCTGAAGGTTCCGCTGAAACTGTCTTGCGTACACACGATCACACCAAAGTCCGACCGTCAAGAACGCGGTGACGTACAACACGTACGACGGGACTAGAAAAAGGAAGTTCAATAGCCAGTAGCCAATAGCTTCCGTCTCGTACTTGCTTCAGAGGATGCGTAGTTTTTGGTCCGTCGGAACAGCATACAGACGAGCGGTTTTCCCGATAGGAATTGGTTCCGTCGGAAATATTTAAAACATGTTCTATTTCTAGGTCCGTCGGAATTTTCGAAAAAAAAAGTCTGATGAGGCATACACACGATCAGAATATACGATGAAAAGATTCCGTCTGACTTTTTCTGTCGGAAATTCCGCTTGTGTGTACACGGCATTAGTCCTCTAGATTGGTAAAAGTACACACTATATGCATTTGAAGTGCCACATCCAATATTAGAGTCGAAAATAGGAAGAAACCCCCTAGAGTGGACTTTTTGGGCACTCCTAATTAATTAGCAGTAAAAGTATTCTTGAGTAGTAACATCGTAGAAAATTGTTTTATTAATTGTTATACATATTGGATAAAATACATAGAGAATAGAATGTTTAAATAATTGATAACATTGTCACCATATCCTAAAATGACAAAAATTATACTCTTGCACCTAAGCGTTTCGGAGTACAGATATCTCCTTCTTCAGAGGTGTATATTGAAGAGGAAAATGTATCTACAACATAATTTGAGGAAACAGTGGGTATCTAGCAATGAAAGTACATTATAAATTATATTTATACATTTTGTAGGTACACTTATGTCGCGTACACACGTGCGGACTTTTGCCGGCAGACCTAGTCCAGCGGACAATCCGCCGGACTTTCCAGCTGGGTCCGCCGGACTTTCCGAGCGTGTGGACTTGCCCACACACGTGCGGACTTGCCCACACACGCACAGACTTCTCCGGCGGATAATCCGCCGGCCAAAGTCCGCGGGACTTTTGAAAATGAACGGACTTGCCCACACACGGAGCAGTCCGTTCATTTCGAACATAACTTCAGGTACGTAGCTAGCGTAGGCAGTAAATGCCGGCGCGCTAGCTCCGTCACCTGGCATGGATTTAAAGGGAATCCCCCCCAAATCCATCTCAGACCCTTATCCGAGCACGCAGCCTGGCAGGCCAGGAAAGGGGTGGGGACGAACGAGCGCCCCCCCCCTCCTGAGCCGTACCAGGCCGCGTGCCCTCAACATGGGGGGTGCCCTGGGGAAAGGGGGGCCGTGCGGCCCCCCCACCCAAAGCACCTTGTCCCCATGTTGATGAGGACAAGGGCCTCTTCCCGACAACCCTGGCCGTTGGTTGTCGGGGTCTGCGGGTGGGGGCTTATCAGAATCTGGGAGCCCCCTTTAATAAGGGGGCCCCCAGATACCGGCCCCCCACCCTATGTGAATGAGTATGGGGTACGATGTACCCCTACCCATTCACCTAAGGTGTAAAATGTAAAGTACAAAAACACACACACTTTTGAAAAAATATTTTATTGCACTGCTCCGGGGGTCTTCTTCCGTCTTGGGGGTCTTCTCACCGGACTCCTCCGCTCTCTTCTGCTCTTTTACCTATCTCTTTCACGAGCGGAGAAGTCCGGCTACCTTTTTCGTCGTCGCCGCCGTCGTCTGGGGGTCTCGATCCGCCTTCGGGGGTCTTCCGGGGTCTTCCGGGGGTCTCT
>CM053029.1:479236389-479255429 GCA_028564925.1 Lithobates sylvaticus
ACAGATACAAACACTGTTCCCTTAATGGATTAAGTTTCGACCGGCTGCTGATATAAGCCTAGTTGGGGCCACACAAATAGTGCATTTGTCCGCGCTCACCTGCACCTGATCCCAAGTGGCGGCTGTGTGCTGCAAATATTTCATATTAGGGCTGGGGTTGACATATACAACTGAATATGAATAAATATTACCTATTTACATAATGCAGACGGTACTTAGTAAATATATAAAAAAATACCATTTTATCAAGGTGATGTTATGTATCATTACTGTCTAGGATTTATAACGGTGCCCATCAATATGTCTACATATGCCTTATCACTTACGTTGTGTCATATCAATTTCTGCCTCGCTAGTGCCCAATCAATTGGCTGCCTCACTGTGACCACCATCATCATGCGATGCCTCACCTGTGCCACATCATATGCATGCCTCACCCCCCCCCCTCCTCTGTTGACTGTCAATTCGTGATGGCAATTAGCATCATACACAATTTCATTAGTAATATTTAAAATAAAATCACGGAATCAGTATGGTCGTCACCTCATCAGAGCCACCTTTTACATCAGATTTACACAATCAGAGTCCCCTTTACAACAGGTGTCCCCATCAGGGCATCTACCCTATACATGCAGGTTTGTCCCCATGACGCAGTTGCTTTCCCCTATTAAATCAGATGTCCACTCATCAGAGTCTACACCTTTACCATCAGATGTCCCCATCAGACGTCCTCCTTTAACATTCTCGATGCTCCTCCATCAGAGTCCTCCTTTACTATCATGACTGTCACCCATCAGAGTCCCTTGCACATCAGTATGTCCCCATCAACAGAGTGCTCCTTGGTCTTCCATATTTGTTGTCCCTTTCTGATCTCCGCACATTTGACCATCAAGGATGTCACCATCGGGGCGTCACCACATTTACATCATGACGTTCACTCCCTTCAGAGTCCTCACCTTTAATCATGGTGTCTCCAGCAGCAATCCCCCGTTTCACATCAGATGTCCACTTGCATCTCTGAGAGTCCTCACTCTTAAATACAGATGTCCCCATCAGAGTCCGAACTTCTACATCAGATGTCACCAATCCTCGAGTTCCCCCTTTACATCAAGATGTCCCCGCTTCAGAGTCCTTTTCCTTTTACTATCAGATGTCACCCATCTGAGTCCCTCCTTTACATTAGATGTCACTATCTAGAGTCCCCCTTTACATCAGTTCTGTCCCCCCTTCTTCCCCCTCCCCCCCGCACTCACATCCTTATCACAGCAACTTGCCTTCCAATTCCACATTCGGATACCCGGCCTGGATGAGCCAAGAAAAGAAACCGGAATTGACGCAGCGCTGGACGCTTCGCCAATCACTAACCATCAGCTGGGAACACTGCTTTAGTTACGTGGGAGTGTTCTGGGCACAGAGCTCATTGCCCCCCCCCCCCCCCCCGCCCCCCCCCCCCCCCCCCCCCCCCCCCCCCCCCCCCCCCCCCCCCCCCCCCCCCCCCCCCCCCCGCCCCCCCCCCCCCCCCCCCCCCCCAGAGCTCATTGCCCCAAGGAGCTTCTTGTTTGCAATCACGTGATTGCAAACACGTCATGCTTCCCATAGCAGCTGTGTGCCCAGTGCCCTGCACACACCTAAATGGCCTTTTTTTTTTTTTCAGTGATTGCAGTACGTCATGCCTCCCATACACCTGTGTGTCTGGTGTCCATCACACACTTAAAGCACCATTTTTCTTTGAATTTTTATGATGAGTATCTTTTGGGGCTGCCACTGCCAGAACCCCTGTCACATTAGGACCAGTGGCTGTGTCTGTGCAGCCAGGGTGTCATAATAGATTTCAGTGGGCTGCCTCCACACATCACCTAGAGATTGAGAAGCTGCAAGAAATATCCCGGAAATCCTACTGTATATGGCTATTGTTGCTCATGTGAGTGATGCATTAGCTGGAGACTAAGGAGTTGATTTACTAAAGGCAAGTAGACTGTGCGAGAGCAATTTCTCCAGAGTTTAGTAAATGAGGGGAAGCTCTGCTGTCTTTCATCATCCAATCATGTGCAAGCAAAAATTCAGTTTTTCTGGTATTTTTGCAAAGCTTTACTTCATTTACTAAGCTCTAGAGCAACTGCCCTTGCAGAGTGCAACTTCACTTTGCAAAGTGCACAGTCTCTTTTCCTTTAGTAAATCAACCCCTTAGTGACTTGGGGGTTATTCACGAAAGGCAAATCCACTTTGCACTACAAGTGCAAACTACAAGTGCAATGTGCACTTGAAATTGCACCGAAAGTCCACTTGGAAGTGTAGTCCCTGTAGATTTGAGGGGGACATGCAAGGAAAATTAAAAAAAAACATTTTAGCTTGCGCATGATTGGATGATAAAATCAGCAGAGCTTCCCCTATTTACAGATCTACCCCTCAGATTTACAGCGACTGCACCTCCAAGTGCACTTGCAGTGCAATTTCAAGTGCACATGTAGTGCAAAGTGGATTTGCTTTCGTAAATAACCCCCTTGGTGTCATTCAGTTAGGGTTTATTAAACATCTGTGTCACAGAATATACTGAAGAAAAAAGACAAGGAGAGAGGCGCCTCTGAATATATATCATATAGACATTTATTAATAAAAACAATATCCACTCACATCTAGGTAAGGAGTGTTGCATCCAGGAGGATCTCAGTAGATGGAGGGCTGGTAGAACTGCAAGTCACAGGAATTATTCCAGGAGGCTGTCATCCTTTTCAAGTCATGTTAAAAGGCAATCTTGCATTTAGGCACATCTCTGGATAAGGAGGTCCAGCAGGACTACAGGTCTCAGCAGAATCCACTCTAAGCTGTCGTATCTTATCCCGGTGGAGATGGTATAAGGAGATGGGCACAGCAGGTGGGTGTTCTTAGGTCCTCCAGAGGGGGGGAGGGTTTTTTTTCCATCCAATAATAATCCAGTCCGTCTAGGTCTCAGAGTTTGAATGGGTTCCAAAGTGGGATAGGGTACAGTTACAGTATGGGGAATAAGATGGGAGTGGGGAGGGACGTCAGCACAGTCGCCCACTGTGCTGTGGGATCAGTTGAGCCAAGAGCGCTTCCGTGTGATGGTAAACACGGCCGTGTAACAGGAAGCTAGGAACGAGGCTTGGCCCGCACAGCAGAGTCAGGCGCAGCGGTGTGACGTCATCATACAGCGACGCGTTTCAGAGCTTGCAGCGCTATCGATGGAATGGGTAGCGGCGCTCCTTTCTCAAGCAGGGGGAGTCTCTTGAGAAAGGAGCGCCGCTACCCATTCCATCGATAGCGCTGCAAGCTCTGAAACGCGTCGCTGTATGATGACGTCACACCGCTGCGCCTGACTCTGCTGTGCGGGCCAAGCCTCGTTCCTAGCTTCCTGTTACACGGCCGTGTTTACCATCACACGGAAGCGCTCTTGGCTCTACTGATCCCACAGCACAGTGGGCGACTGTGTTGACGTCCCTCCCCACTCCCATCTTATTCCCCATACTGTAACTGTACCCTATCCCACTTTGGAACCCATTCAAACTCTGAGACCTAGACGGACTGGATTATTATTGGATGGAAAAAAAACCCTCCCCCCCTCTGGAGGACCTAAGAACACCCACCTGCTGTGCCCATCTCCTTATACCATCTCCACCGGGATAAGATACGACAGCTTAGAGTGGATTCTGCTGAGACCTGTAGTCCTGCTGGACCTCCTTATCCAGAGATGTGCCTAAATGCAAGATTGCCTTTTAACATGACTTGAAAAGGATGACAGCCTCCTGGAATAATTCCTGTGACTTGCAGTTCTACCAGCCCTCCATCTACTGAGATCCTCCTGGATGCAACACTCCTTACCTAGATGTGAGTGGATATTGTTTTTATTAATAAATGTCTATATGATATATATTCAGAGGCGCCTCTCTCCTTGTCTTTTTTCTCCAGCTTTTATTGGACCTGGCTTCAGGCCTCTTCGGTGGCAGCCCTGACAACTACATATGCCTTGCTGTGTATACCATATATACACATTCAGCCGCAACAAAACCCTTTCCCCCCCCCCCCCCCCCCCCCCCGTGTTTTTTTCCTTTTTTTCCTGGACTATTGGGAACCTCTGCATAATAACGAGGTACTGTGACTTTGCGCCTTTGTACTAGTTATATACAGAATATACTGAGACCATTCTGTCATTATCATTGGCTGTCCAATGTAAATCATGGTAATTCCTTCTGTAGCATGCACCCCATCACCACCAGCTGCATCTGACTACCATTTTACCCAGAGGATAGACAAAAAACTATTAGGAAAATGACATAGTAGCATTCTGCATTTAGGGTGTAGGCTCCAGTTTTTGAGTGCTGGTTTTTAGTGTCCTTGTATCTTCTTGGGTGACAGATTGAAGTGTGTTAGAGCAGGCAACTAAAGCTGGGCACTCAGTAGATTTGTTCTTTCTAAGCTGCAGGAAATTTCCAAGGCTGGTTTCAGAAATAGACACAAAAGGCCCACATCTATTGGTGCCTCTCAACTTTCTGAGATGTGAATGAGGGACACCCATTATCAAAAGTATGTAGGCTATATGGCACTTCTCCCTTAAAGGAGTATTGTACAAAAAAAAAGATTGTGTAAACCCACAAGTGCTTTTTTAGCACTACTATTCATTTATGATAGAAACAGATAACCAACCGCTCTAGGACTTTCCTTCTAAGCGAATGCTCCTGCTCATGTGTGAGAGCCCCAGGTGATGGCTTAAAATCAGGAAGAACTCGGACAGGCACAAGGGAGCAAGACCAAGAAAAAAGGAAAAAAAGAATTATTGAATAAAAAAAAAAAACGGACAGAGAAAAAAAAAATTAAATTTAAAAAAGGTTTATTCAAAAGCCAGAATCACTTCAATCCAAAACTCGACAAGAAAGGGGGGTACAGAGCTGACGCGTTTCGCACTGTATTTCAGTGCTTACTCATAGCTATTCATTTATACTGGCTTTTGTAATTTACAAATGCATCAATTTAGAAATTGGATGAAAGTTTTAGCACTGGGAAACATTTTTTGATAGATAAGTACAGTAGTGCATTTTATATACAACTATATAGATCAGACAAAAATGAGGGTCAAATGAGGATGAAAGAGGGACAGAGAGACTTTGTTTCAACTGAGGAGGAAAGAGGGACAGAGAGACTTTGTTTCGACTCAGGGACAGTCCCTCGAAATAGGGACAGTTGGGAGTTATGGGAATATATATGTTCTCTTTATTTGTTTGGACACAGGCACAATTTTAGTTTTTTTTCAGGTATTTACCAAAACATATTCAATCTATGATTATATAATGGATATGGGCTGAAAGTGCACACTCTTAGGTTTAATTTGAGGGTATGTACATCCAAATCGGAGGAAGGGTTTAGGAATTACAGCTATTAAGAATAGCCATCCCTGCTTTTTCAAGGGACCAAAGGTAATTGGACAATTGAATCAAAAGCTTTTCATGGCCAGGTGTGGGCTACTCCTTCATTTATTTCTTCATCAATTAAGCAGGTAAAAGGTCTGGAGTTGATTCTAAGTGTGGTATTTGCATTTGGAATCTATTGCTGTGAACCTACATCATGCGTTCAAAGGTGCTGTCCATGCAAGTGAAACGGGCCATTGTAAGTCTTCAAAAATGAAATCCATCAGAGAGATAGCAGCAACATTAGGAGTGGCCAAATCAACAGTTTGGTACTTTCTGAGGAAAGAAGAATGCACTGGTGAGCTCAGCAACATAAAAAAAGGCCTGGACGTCCACGGAAGACAACAGTGGTGGATGACCGCAGGATCCTCTCTATGGTAAAGAAAAACCCATTCACAACATCCAGACAAGTGAAGGACACTCTCCAGGAGGTGGGCGTATTATTATCAAAGTCTACAATAAAGAGAAGACTTCACAAGAGCAAATACAGAGGGTTCACCACAAGGTGCAAACCATTCATAAGCCTGAAGAATAGAAAAGCCAGATTAGACTTTGCCAAAAAACATCTAAAAAAGCCAGACCAGTTCTGGAAAAGCATTCTTTGGACGGATGAAACTAAGATTAATCTGTACCAGAATGACGGGAAGAAAATAGTGTGGAGAAGGCTTGGAACAGCTCATGATCCAAAGCACACAACGTCATCTGTAAAACATGGTGGAGGCAGTGTGATGGCATGGGCATGCATGGCTTCCAGTGGCACTGGGTCATTGGTGTTTATTGATGATGTGACAGAAGACAGAAGCAGCCGGATTAATTCTGCTGTGTTTAGAGATATACTGTCAGCCCAGGTTCAGCTAAATGCAGCAAAGTTGATTGGACGGCGCTTCACAGTACAAATGGACAATGATACAAAACACACTGCAAAAGCAACCCAGGAGCTTTTGAAGACAAGAAGTGGAATATTCTGCAATGGCCGAGTCAATCACCTGATCTCAACCCAATTGAGCATGCATTTCTCAGTTGCTAAAGGCTAAACTAAAGGCAAAAAGACCCACAAACAAAGAACTACTGAAGACAGCTGCAGTTAGAGCCTGGCAAAGCATCAGAAAGGAGAAACCCCACTCTTTGGTAATGTCCATGGGTTCCAGACTTCAGGCAGTCATTGCCAGCAAAGGATTCTCAACAAAATATAAAAATGTATATTTTATTTATGATTATATTCATTTGTCCAATTACATTTGAGCCCCTGAAAATGGGGGGACTGTGTATAAAAATGGTTGCAGTTTCTTAAAATTTGTACTTGATATTTATGTTCAACCCCTTGAATTAAAGCTGAAAGTCTGCACTTCAAATTCATTTGGATTGTTTCGTTTTAATTTTTCTGGTGGCATACAGAGCCAAAAGTATGAAAATTGTGCCTGTGTCCAAATATATATGGATCTAACTGTATATAATATAAAATATATATAGTAGAACAGAGAGAGTGGAAACCCTGTATGACAGCCAAAGTGGGTGTGCAGACTCAAGAGATAAAGAACGTTTTGGATTTGTTTCATGTGTTGATGGGCAGGATTTAGGGAGCTAGGTTCTCTGAGTATATAAGGCAGGAGTACCCCAGGCCTGGGGTATTTTCCATACTGATAGTTGTCCAGCCTTGCTGAAAACATAGTTATTGTCTAAAGATGCAGCATATTGAAAGACCCATAAAAATAAAAAGAAGACATAACTAGTAGTTTGACATATCAGGCATTCATACCCAAATAGCAGATTATTTGGCAGACTGACCCATCTGCAGCTATACTAATCATTTCAGTAAATGATACATTTATAGGTCTTTGCCTAATAGAATGCCAAGCCAAGATTGAAGTGGGATTAGAGTAAAGCAGGGGTCTCCAAACTTTTCAAACAAAGGGCCAGTTTATTGTCCTTCAGACTTTAGGAGGGCCGGATTGTGGCCAGCGGGGGCAGAAAATGTCACGGGCCCAGCATCAGTGAGAATAAATATGGCTTGTTGGTCAGTAGGAGGAGGATTTAAGCCCATCAAATTTCACTATTTAAACTCAACCTAATCAAGCTGGCCAATGGCAGGTGGTGTGAGAAGCTCATATGTTCATCAGTCAGAGCCGATCGGCCCTATAGGCACACTAGGCAAGCTGCTTAGGGCCCTGCCACTGTGGGGGGGCCCCCCAAGACCCAGCATCCCCCCCTGCACCTCTGGCTGGCCATTTAGAGTGCAGTGAGGAGAGGTGGGTGGGGGTGGAAGGCGGCGATCGTCAGCTCTATGGTGCCTGAGTGGGCGGCGGGATCTCCCTGGGGTTTGTAGTACTCCTCAGTGTATACAGTGGAGAGGAGAAGGGAGGGGCCTCTGACCCAGGCAGGTATCAGTTTCACTGTCACTCTGCTTGAACACTGTTGCTGATGCCCCGAGTCAGAGGACCCTCCCCTCTCCGCTGTATACATTTGGAGATAGAACTACTAGCCCCAGGGAGATCCCCCTGCCTGTGGACTACATATAGCTGCCGATTGCCGCCTCCCACCTCCACCAGCCAGGTACAGGGGAGCCTCTGCAAGGGGGGAGTCAGCTGTTTTGGGGCCCAACTGTAAGAGGGGGGCTTTCTGGGGACACTAATATAAGGACGGGGCCCTCTGGGGACACTGATGTAAGGACGGGCCCTCTGGGGACACTGATGTAAGGACGGGGCCCTCTGGGGACACTGATGTAAGGACTGGGCCCTCTGGGGACACTGATGTAAGGACGGGGCCCTCTGGGGACACTGATGTCAGAGGGGGGCTCTCTGGGGACCCTGTGTAAGGAGGGGCTCTCTGGGGATACTAATTTAAGAGGGAAGGCTCTCTTGGGACACTAATGTAAGGGGGGGGGCTCTCTGGGGACCCTGTGTAAGGGGGGGCTCTCTGGGGGCACCCTGGTGTAAGGGGGGGGCTCTCTGGGGACCCTGGTGTAAGGAGGGGGCCCTCTGAGGACCCTGATGTAAGGAGGGGCTCTCTGAGGACCCTGATGTAAGGAGGGGCTCTCTGTGGACCATGATGTAAGGAGGGGCTCTCTGAGGACCCTGATGTAAGGAGGGGCTCTCTGGGGACCTGATGTAAGGGTAGGCTCTCTGGGGACCCTGATGTAGGGGGGATACCCTCTGGGGACCCTGATGTAAGTAGGGAGGCTCACTGGGGACCCTGATGTAAGGAGGGGCTCTCTGAGGACCCTGATGTAAGGGGGCTCTCTGGGGAACCTGATGTAAGGGGGGCTCTCTGGGGACCACTGATGTAAGGAGGGGCTCTCTGAGGACCCTGATGGAAGGAGGGGCTCTCTGAGGACCCTGATGTAAGGAGGGGCTCTCTGGGGACCTGATGTAAGGAGGGGCTCTCTGGGGACCCTGATGTAAGGGGAAGGCTCTCTGGGGACCCTGATGTAGGGGGATACCCTCTGGGGACCCTGATGTTAGTAGGGAGGCTCACTAAGGACCCTGATGTAAGGAGGGGCTCTCTGGGGACCTGATGTAAGGGGGGCTCTCTGGGGACCCTGATTGTAAGGGGGGGCTCTCTGGGGACCCTGATGTAAGGGGGGCTCTCTGGGGACACCTGATGTAAGGTGGGCTCTCTGGGGACCTGATGTAAGGGGGGCTCTCTGGGGACCCTGATGTAAGGGGGGCTCTCTGGGGACCCTGATGTAAGGGGGGCTCTCTGAGGACCCTGATTGTAAGGGGGGCTCTCTGAGGACCCTGATGTAAGGGGGGCTCTCTGAGGACCCTGATGTGAAGGGGGGCTCTCTGGGGACCTCATTCTGTTCTATATTGTTGTACTTATTCTTTGGCTGTTTTGTTTAAAGGTGGGAGGATTGTTTTGGGAGCACTGAAGTGTCACGTGTAACTGTGTGGTAATGGCAAATAGATGGTTTACATAGCTCACTGCATCACGGGTCAAGTAGAGGGCCCCTTAGCAGAATTTTGCTTAGGGCCCCAGGGAGGTCAGGATCGGCACTGTCATCAGTACAAGAGCTTTCACTACTCAAGGACACCATGTTCATTGCTTGAGGGCTCAAAGTCTTCATCTGGACTGTGTGATCCTTCCGTGTTCCTGAGACCTGTAACTTGCGCTTGTATGACGTAACTTGTTATCTCAACCACCTGTAACTATTTGTCCCTGGCTTCTTATCAGCTGTTGCTGATCTCCTTCTACCTGACCTAAGTCTGTCCTGAGTGAAAACCTGTGTAGCTTGTTCTTATAAGGACTTCTGAACTGATAGTGAACTTACATCGCCTGTCCTTCTCCTGGATTGTGAGTTGACTCTGGAAATGTGCCACCTGCCCCAACTCTGACCTTTGACCAGAATGCATTAAAATAAAGTATTTTATCTTTTATTTTAATGCATTCACAACATTAAGGTAAAAAAACATCCCAATCCATTCACTTTCCCTCTGTCCCCAAACACGTATACTACTGTGGCTTGTCACTGCCTCTAGGTCCCTTGACAATCCGCACCATTGCTTGAACTTCCAGCTTGCAGAGGTGAAGTGAGGGTAGGGCAGTGATTGGCTTCTGCAGCTATCTGTCCGGAGCCTGGGTGGGAGAGCAGGGGCATGGTTTCTCAAGCACCGTGTATTGCAATGGATGGACACAGCCCCGGGTTTATTATTACTTAAAATTACAGCAATTGATTTACCCACAGTAAAGGTTTGGTGACCATCAAATTTACTGCTTCATAAATATAGCCTTTAGTGTTTATTGTGCTGGAGTTGAAGTTACTGTTCTCCACTTTGTATATAAAATGTATGAAGGAACTTCAGTAATTTATGCAAAAATTGCATACAAACAGTGCATACATGTGCAAAAAAAAAAAGCTTGATAAAATGCATATTTTTAAGTGTTCTGCAATGACCAAAGTAGTGAAAGTCTACCCATATATGGTTCCATCAAGCAATTCGGGAATTGTGTTTTTTTTTTTTTATGGGAGACCATGATATCAAGTCCAAACTGTCTCCGTTTCTCATCATTTTAGCTTGGCTGTTCCAGTGAACACATCAGCATCAGAAGCCTACAAATTAATTTTCCAGAATTTTAAGCAGAAAAGACTTAAGAACCATTTTACATGATACACTTCCCAGCTGCTTTTCTACTTTATTTTAGCCAGACGGAGAGTTTAGCTTTTGTGGTTACCAATATAAGAATATGTTCCTGTTCGTGGATTCTTGGTGCATTCAGTGTACAGACAGGGACAACACTCTTGTGTGCCAGTCAACACAACAATTGAAAGTTAAGAATAGCACCATTACATCACCCAAATAACTTCTCAGTACTCAGGATATATACAATGTGTAACTCTATATCTACAGTGTAAACATAGCACAGGGTCAGTGTACCATAAGAAACTCACTTCAGAAAACAGCCACAGTGAGCGTCTATGTAAACATGGCAGTCATCATTACATCATTGCTATATACAAATAGACTGCTTACAAAGGTCATATGAAGGAAGAACTGAGTGCTAATTTATCTTATACACCCATTCATTTAAGGCTATGCTACGCCCAATGGTTACGGTTGCCTATAGCAACCAATCATATGTCTTACTTAAAGTGGATGTAAACCCCATTCATGAAATCTGACCTGATATATCTGTATTATTTACTTATCTCTCTCCAAAGCCCTAAGTCCCGTGTCTTTCTGCTGCTCTGTTCCTCTGTTATCAGTAGGGCTGCAACTAACGATTATTTTCATAATCGATTAGCTGGCCCATTATTGTTTTGATTAATCGGTTAATAGATTCTTTCATTCAGCTAATGTGCAAAGATTTTTAGCATGAATATTCTCATCTGAAAATTGATCACACCTATGCAAATTCGATGCGGCTTAAAACACTGCGAATTCACAGGACATTTCAAAATACATTGATTTTAATGAGGCATGTTCACATATCTCCGGTGCATTCGCACTGCGCATTGCAGAAAAACCGTGTGCGTCTTTTGGGCAGTGCGGTGTGGCTCAGGTGCGAATTCAGGCCCATTATCGTCTATGGGCACGCATCTGATTCGCAGCTGGCTTGCGTTGTGAACAAAAATTTGCAAGTCATTGTACTACTTCTGAGGGGGAACTCCACACCAAATGATAAAAAAAAAAAAAACGGCATGGATTCCCCCTCCAGGAGCATACCAGGCCCTTAGGTCTGGTATGGATTTTAAGGGTAACCCCCCTACGCCGAAAAAACGGCGTGGGGGTCCCCCCAATATCCATACCAGACCCTTATCCGTGCACGCAGCCTGGCAGGTCAGGAAAGGGGGTGGGGACGAGCGAGCCCCCCCCCCCCCCTCCTGAACCGTACCAGGCCCCATGCCCTCAACATGGGGGGTGGGTGCTTTGGGGAAGGGGGCGCCCTGCGGCCCCCCCACCCCAAAGCACCTTGTCCCCATGTTGATGAGGACAAGGGCCTCTTCCCGACAACCCTGGCCATTGGTTGTCGGGGTCTGCGGGCGGGGGGCTTATCGGAATCCGGGAGCCCCCTTTAATAAGGGGGCCCCCAGATCCCGGCCCCCCACCCTATGTGAATGAGTATGGGGTACGATGTACCCCTACCCATTCACCTAAGGTGTAAAAGTGTAAATAAAAAAAAAAAAACACACATTTTTTAAAAATATTTTATCCGGGGGTCTTCTTCCGTCTTGGGGGGTCTTCTCGCCGGACTCCTCCGCTCTCTTCTGCTCTTTTACCTAGCTCTTTCACGAGCGGAGGAGCCCGGCTTTCTTCTTCGTCGCCGCCGTCGTCGTCTGGGGTCTCGTTCCGCCTTCGGGGGTCTTCTCTTCTGTTCTTGCCGCTGTCGCCGCCTTCTGCACCTTCTGCGCCTTCTGCGACGTCTTCTTCTTCTTCCGATGTTGACTCGTCGCTCTCTCTGGCCGGAATGGCAGAGACACGCGTGTTGTGACTTATATAGGGACAAGGGGCGGGGTCACATGCTCATGTCACATGGTGACCCCGCCCACATATGATGTCACAGTCCCAGGATCCTCCGGGACTGTGACATCATATGTGGGCGGGGTCACCATGTGACATGAGCATGTGACCCCGCCCCTTGTCCCTATATAAGTCACAACACCGCGTGTCTCTGCCATTCCGGCCAGAGAGAGCGACGAGTCAACATTGAAAGAAGAAGAAGACGCAAAAGGCGCAGAAGGTGCAGAAGGCGGCGACAGCGGAGAGACCCCCGAAGGCGGAACGAGACCCCCAGACGACGTCGAAGAAGAAAGCCGGCTCCTCCGCTCGTGAAAGAGCTAGTAAAAGAGCAGAAGAGAGTGGAGGTGTCCGGCGAGAAGACCCCCCATCACGGAAGAAGACCCCCTTAGCAGTGCAATAAAATATTTTGATAAATTGTGTGTTTTTTTTTATTTACACTTTTACACCTTCGGTGAATGGGTAGGGGTACATCGTACCCCATACTCATTCACATAGGGTGGGGGGCCGGGATCTGGGGGCCCCCTTATTAAAGGGGGCTCCCGGATTCCGATAAGCCCCCCGCCCGCAGACCCCGACAACCAATGGCCAGGGTTGTCGGGAAGAGGCCCTGGTCCTCATCAACATGGGGACAACGGTGCTTTGGGGTGGGGGGGCCGCAGGGCGCCCCCATACCCCAAAGCACCCACCCCCCTGTTGGGGGCATGCAGCCTGGTACGGTTCAGGAGGGGGGGGGGCTCGCTCGTCCCCACCCCCATTCCTGACAAGCCAGGCTGCATGCTCGGATAAGGGTCTGGTATGGATTTTGGGGGGACCCCCACGCCGTTTTTGCGGCTGAGGGGGTTACCCTTAAAATCCATACAAGACCTGAAGGGCCTGGTATGCTCCTGGAGGGGGCACCCATGCCGTTTTTTTTTTTTTTTTTAAAATTTGGCGTGGAGTTCCCCCTCAAGGCGACACTGTCGCGTCAATATAGATGGAAATCCGACATGGAGGCGACTTCCATTGGGTACAAGTCGCCTAGAAGTCCGATTGACGGGGGTTACTAATGAAGTCGCACCTAAAACTGAATTTGCAGCTGATTCGCACCTAAAACGCTCACAAACCGCTGAACAACTGACGTTTTAGTGCACATTCACGCCGGACATTAAATTCGCATCGCACTGGTGTGAACCCAGGCTCCCATTATGTTACTGCCCGATTAATCGATTATGAAAATAGTAATCGATTAATTTCATAATCGATTAATTTCATAATCGATTAATCGATTTGTTGTTTCGGCCCTAGTTATCAGTAGAGTCACTTCTGACAAGTTCTCTGACACACGAGATAAAAGCAGCTGGAAATTTGTGTTGGGGAGATAACTTAGAGACAAATAAGCAGAGAGCTTGTTTATTCACAGCACAGCTCTGCAAATTTCTTTGTTCCTTTGCCTTTGTGGAATGGGGGTGTGTGCCTTTCATCCAATCAGCTCACACACGGTGTATGGCCAAACTCCACTCCCACTGCTGAAACAGGAAGAAACATTTATAACATGATGTGCACTTTCTAAGGGATCTAGAAAGGGGAAGACAGCAGATATACATGTAAAACTTATGTAGGGAGATTTGTTTCATCCCTGTGTATCATCTGATGCTGTTCACTTCACTGGGTATATGTGAGGGTTTACATCCACTTTAAAGTGGAATTAAAACTAAAAATGTTAAATGTTAAACTAATTTTTTCCGACGGATGTTGGCTCAAACTTGTCTTGCATACACACAGTCACACAAAGTTGGTCAGAAATTCCGAACGTCAAGAACGCGGTGACGAGCTGAGAAAAATTAAGTTCACTAGCCAGTGCTGCTCTTCTGCTTGATTCCGAGCATGCATGGAACTTTCTGCGTCGGAATTGTGTACACTCGATCGGAATTTGCGCGAACGGATTTTGTTGTCGGAAAATTTGGGAACCAGATCTCAAATTTTGTGTGACGGAAATTCCTATGGAAATTGTGTGATGGAGCCTACACACAGTCGGAATTTCCGACAACAAGGTCCTATGACACATTTTCCATCTGAAAATCCTACCGCGTGTAGAGGGCATTATGGCCAAATCACAAGTTTTGTCTACTAGTGTGTATCCACCTTTAAACTAATGGAATTGATTCTGTCATTACTCTGTGCAATGACATTTTCAGCTTTCCTTTTGCAAAACAGCAATAAAGTCCTGACAGAGGGTTTATTCTTTCCCCAGGAATAGGAGAGAAATAGTGGCACTCCAATTCAGCAGTAAAAATCTTGAATCCTTTCTTTAGTGATATACCATAAAAGCACAAACACAGGTAAACAGTTAATGCGTTTCACGCATTCAGTGCTTACTCATAACTAAATGACTAGGCGCTGAATGCGTGAAACGCGTTAACTTTCCCTGTATGGTTCTGTGTTTTTTTAATGGTATATCACTAAATAAAGGATTCAAGATTTTTACTGCTGAATCGAAGTGCCACTATTTCTCTCCAATTCCTGAGTTCTATGCGGCTGCGGACTGTGCTGGCACTCGGGGGCACAGCAGAAGGACATTCCTGTTCTAGAAGCCTGCCTGGAGTGGTGTGAACCCAACTTACTAATTACTTTTATTTTTTCCCCACTCTACAAAAAATGGATTATTGTTATTTTTCTCTCTTTGGTAAAAAAAATCTCCTCACTTCCTATTCTAGTGACTTTACAGAAAGTCTCCCCATGCTGATACAAGCAGTGATAAAAACCTGATCTTTCCTACTCTATAAGTAAATGAAAATTTTGTCTGGAGTACCACGCTAACCCAGGCCATGCAGTAACTGAATCAGAAAAAATTGTAAGTGCCTAAGCATATTGACCATAAGTTAAAGTGTATCTCACTCCAAAAACAAAAATTTAATATATTGGACTTTACCGGTCAATAATTGTGGTAGCTGCATTTATTTTCTTTTTTCAGGCTTGTTCCTTTTATTTTCATCTGGTAGTCCTGCAAATAACACACTTCCTGTCTCACTCACTTCTCCATGTTGTATATGGGAAGAACCATGATTGTCATACAGGCTGGACTTTAAATATATCAGCCTTTATTTATATCCATTACATGGCGGCTTGATGGAACTCATATGGGTTGATTGACTGAAGGTAAATAGGCTGTTCATTTTTCAAGGGAATTTTCTCCAGAGCTTAGTGAATGTGGTGAAGTTTCACTTTGCAAAAAGTACCCAATCACGTGCAAGGAAAGTAAAAAAAAATGCATTTTTGTGTGAACATGATTGGATGGTTGAAGTCAGCAGAGCTTAACCTCATTCACTAAGCTCTGGGGAAAGTTCTCTTGCAAAGTGAAAAGTCTTATTTGCCTTTAGTAAATCAAACCCATAGTTTACACAAGAAAGATAAGGATGTTTGTGCTTTCTTTTTAGCTGCACTTCTGACAATATTAACAACTACCTCATTTTTTGTTTAAATAAAATACTTTTTATTGAAAATAATTTCAGTTTTTACAACAAGACAGGTGCATACAAAACATGCCCACTGAACATATAAAATTACAATAAATGAAAGAAAAAGAGAGAGAGAAGAAAAAATCCCAAATAGACTATGCAACTTCCAGATTATACACTCATTGTTACTTAAGACCTTTCAACATAACAAAGCTATTTTCTTTACTTGCTGAAAATGTTCTTAGCCTTATATAAAAGTCCTGCTTTGATTTTAAAATAACAAACATTTTATACTCACCTGCTCTGTGCAGTGGAATTGCACAGAGCAGCCCCAATCCTCCTCTTCTCGGGTCCCAAGCTGGCGCTCCTGGATCCTCCCTCTTGCCGGGTGCCTCCACAGCAAGCAGCTTGCTGTGGGGGCACCCAAGCAGGCGTGCTCCCAACCCTAGGCTCTGTGCGTCCATTCACACATGGAGCGGTGGTTCAGCCCCGCCCCCTCAATCTCCTGATTGGATCACATTCTATGATTGACAACAGCGGGAGCCAATGGCTCCTGCTGCTGCTAAGAGGCAATCTGCAGTGCGAGTGCCCAGAGAGGCAAGGCTCTCATGGACATCGTAGGATCGAGAGGGGGCTCAGGTAAGTATTAGGTGGGGGGCTGCTGCACACAGTAGGTTTTTTACCTTCATGCATTGAATGCATGAAGGTAAAGAACCTTGTGCCTTTACTGTACAACCACTTTGATAAAGAAAACAAATGCAGCCACCACATCTAAGGTCCGATAAGCTACAATATATTAATGTTTCGGAATGGGGGGGGGGCAGGGTTAGGTATGCTTTAATTTATTCAACATATTTCATTATATGTATTTTATATATTTAAAAAATCAGTCGTTAGATTTATTCTCAGAATCTCAGCTTTGTGTTCCTGACAACATATTTTTTATTTAGAATAAAATGTTTTATTTACCAGAAAACATGAAAATGAATCACAATCATGGTTTCAGAATAAAAGCTTGTATTCGGAATACAGCCTAACTGTTTAACACAATTGTAAATAGCATGAATAAAGTCAATTGGTTAACATTTTCCAAACAAGCTCACCCTTACTCATAACTAGTACTGCAAGGAGGAATGGACCTTGCATCAACCATGAGGTGTTAAGCTAGCCACAGATGGATCATAATTCCTCCGGTTCAGCATCTATGGGCAGGCTGGTTGTACTGAAGTTGATCTATCTATTGACTTCAGTACAACCAGCTGATTTATCTTTCTTGTGATCACTGCTGGCGGCTATAGCTGCCAACAGTGATCAGTGTATTTTGCTAGCAGAACACAATAGCACTGTGGGATGGATTTGCCCATCAACACTGACTTCGTTGATGGGGGAATCAAGCTATTTTCTTTCCTTCAACCACAGGTTGAAGGAACAGTGCATAATGTATGGTCTGCATTATTTTGACAGCTTTAGCATTATATTAAATAAACATTGGTAAAGATATCATCTTTAGCTTTTAGGCCCCTTTCACACGGAAGGCCCGTTCAGATCCGCCTGTCAGTTTTGGACGGCGGATCTGAACGGGCGCTCCATGTTACTCTATGGAGCGTCGGATGTCAGCGGAGACATGTCCGCTGACATCCGATCCGGTCCGATCCGCCAAATCCAGACGTATGGACCACACGTCCAGATCCGTCGGATCGGGTGAGATCGGGTGAGATCGGGTGAAAACGGACACACTGTCCGTTTTCATCCGATATCTCCATAGAGATCAGCGGCGCTCGCAAGCCCCTCCCCGCTCAGTGAGCGGAGAGAGGCTTGTCATCCGCCGGCTCAGCGGAGATCAACGGAGAGATATCCCGCTGAGCCGGCGGACAGAGGCGGGCTCCGTGCAAGCGGAGCCCGTCTCGTGTGAAAGGGGCCTTAGATATGTATACTTACTGAGATCCCTAGTAAAAATAGAAATCCCATGTATGATTTGACTCCTCCACAAGTTGGTCCTCCACATATCCTGTTGGAGTAGAAGACAGCACTGGACTTGTGCCGCTCGGGGCTGTGAAAAGTTACTGTGTGAAAGGTATAGAAGGAATTGCTTCCAATGGGTTGTATCCCAATTGTAGGTGGTAAGCGATAGACTCCATTGGGGTCTAGGGCTGCTACCTCTAATAATGACAATGAACACTTGGGTGATTGAAGAGGAGGGCCCGATGTCCAAAAAGAAGAAGGCCTTACTTGATGAATTATATATTTATTTATTGGAGATAAAAGTAAACAAGTAGGGCAAATGCCCTTATGTCAAACACTTAAAGAGAGCCTGTATGTTTGCTGAAGCTCTCAGTTTCTCAATGGATCCCCCAACATAGAACAATCAAGAGATATACTCTGTCAGCAAGTTCTTCGTACAAGCATGCACAATAGCAATAGGTGCTTATGAGTTTGACACTTAAATAACAGTATGGTGGTTCAGCTATTGTTTACAGCAAGGGTATGGGAGGTAGCAATCACCCAGTGAAACAAAATGAAGAGGTCCGAAACATATAGGGAATTTCCACTTAAACTGCAAATGTCCTTTAGCAGATTATCAGATTACTTTAACAACATGTTATGGTCTTCGGATGTCTCGTGGTTGTACATTTGATAGGTCTTGTCTCAAATATTTATAGCGCTTCTTAGCTGCACATTTTTCTAAAAGTATCTTACTTGATTTTTTTTTTTTGCACCTGTCTTGAGCAATAATAAAATCTGTAAAAGGAATGTATTTTTTTTTAGATCCATAAAAGTGAGCACAGATTTAATAGAATCTTATAAAGCTGAATCTATTTTGTTCCTTTGGCAACATGAATGTGTATTCAGTCTAAAATCACTAAAGTCACTGCAGACCTGCAAATGAAGTTAAGCAGGCACCTATTTTGAGATACACTGCACAGCATCGTGGGTTTTAACTTTTTAAATTTACACCCAGAGTACCCTGCTATGTAAGTATTAAATTTGGCTCTTGTGGAGATTTTGCCTACATCTTAAAATCTTCAAATCTGGCCAATGGTCCTGCCAGTGGAGCACACCTGGGTTTGAAGCTAATAGAGACTAGGATGGTCCATGAAGGTGTGTTCCATTAAAATTCTTCTCATTCTTTACCCTTTTTCCCATCAGACCCCTGATGATCCTCTTTTTAAAGTGAACATACAAGAAAAATGCATTCTGAAAATTGTATTTTTCCTTACTTCAATACTTCAACA
>CM053029.1:479255929-479298195 GCA_028564925.1 Lithobates sylvaticus
CGAAGAGCCATAATTGGCTACAGGCAGGACGCCTGTAGCCAATTACAGCTCAGGGGCTGTAGTACACGCCCCCCCCTATAAAAGGCCGCCACGCCGTCTGCGCCGGTCACATGCTGTTCCGGCGCAGATAGAGCAGGCTAGATCTGTGACACTCTGCTGGATTTAGTTAGTTAGAGAGATTTACTTAGAGAGATCGAGTTAGATAGATTCATTCATTTAGATTGATTTAGAAAGAGGGGCTTGTAGTGTGTTCGTGGCAGGCAGGCAGAGCTCCTATATTTTGTTCCCAGAAGCACCTATAGGACTTGTAGTGTGTTCGTGGCAGGCAGCAGAGCTCCTATATTTTGTTCCCAGAAGCACCTATAGGACTTGTAGTGTGTGTTCGTGGCAGGCAGCAGAGCTCCTATATTTTGTTCCCAGAAGCACCTATAGGACTTGTAGTGTGTTCGTGGCAGGCAGGCAGAGCTCCTATATTTTTTGTTCCCAGAAGCACCTATAGGACTTGTAGTGTGTTCGTGGCAGGCAGGCAGCAGAGCTCCTATATTTTGTTCCCAGAAGCACTATAGGACTTGTAGTGTGTTCGTGGCAGGCAGGCAGAGCTCCTATATTTTGTTTCCCAGAAGCACCTATAGGACTTGTAGTGTGTTCGTGGCGGCAGGCAGAGCTCCTATATTTTGTTCCCAGAAGCACCTATAGGACTTGTAGTGTGTTAGTTCCAGGCAGGCAGAGCTCATATATTTTGTTCCCAGAAGCACTATAGGACTTGAAGTGTGTTAGTCCCATCACACACACAGATCTATATTTTCTTCCCAGAAGCACCTTATAGGACTTGAAGTGTGTTAGTCCCATCACACACAGCGAGCTATATTTTCTTCCCAGAAGCACCTATAGGACTTGAGTGTGTTAGTCCCCATCACACAGAGATCATATATATTTTGTTCCCAGAAGCACCTATAGGACTTGAAGTGTGCTAGTCCCATCACACACAGAGCCTATATTTTCTTCCCAGAAGCACCTATAGGACTTGAAGTGTGTTAGTCCATCACACAGAGATCAATTATTTTGTTCCCAGAAGCACCTATAGGACTTGAAGTGTGTTAGTCCCATCACACAGAGATCATATATTTTCTTCCAGAAGCACCTATAGGACTTGAAGTGTGTTAGTCCCCATCACACAGAGATCCTATATTTTCTTCCCAGAAGCACCTATAGGACTTGAAGTGTGTTAGTCCCATCACACAGAGATCATATATTTTGTTCCCAGAAGCACCTATAGGACTTGAAGTGTGTGCATAGTCCCATCACACAGACTTGAAATCATATATTTTCTTCCCAGAAGCACCTATAGGACTTGAAGTGTGTTAGTCCCATCACACAGAGACCTATATTTTCTTCCAGAAGCACCTATAGGACTTGAAGTGTGTTAGTCCCATCACACAGAGCTTATATTTTCTTCCCAGAAGCACCTATAGGACTTGAAGTGTGTTAGTCCCCATCACACAGAGATCATATATTTTGTTCCCAGAAGCACCTTATAGGACTTTGAAGTGTGTTAGTCCCATCACACAGACCTATATTTTCTTCCCAGAAGCACCTATAGGACTTGAAGTGTGTTAGTCCCATCACACAGAGATCCTATATTTTCTTCTCAGAAGCACCAATAGGACTTGAAGTGTGTTAGTGCCATCACACAGAGCTCCTATATTTTCTTTCAGAAGCACCCATAGGACTTCTAGTGTGTTAGTCCCATCACACAGAGCTCCTATATTTTCTTCCCAGCAGCACCTACAGGACTTCTAGTGTGTTAGTGGCATCACACAGAGATCATATAATTTCTTCCCAGCAGCACCTATAGGACTTGAAGTGTGTTAGTCCCATCACACAGAGCTCCTCTATTTTTCTTTGCAGAAGCACCATAGGACTTCTAGTGTGTTAGTGGCATCACACAGAGCTCTCTATTTTCTTTGCAGAAGCACCCATAGGACTTCTAGTGTGTTAGTGGCATCACACAGAGCTCCTATATTTTCTTTGCAGAAGCACCATAGGACTTCTAGTGTGTTAGTGGCATCACACAGAGCTCCTATATTTTCTTTCCAGCAGCACCCACAGGACTTCTAGTGTGTTAGTGGCATCACACAGAGCTCCTCTATTTTCTTTGCAGAAGCACACATAGGACTTCTAGTGTGTTAGTGGCATCACACAGAGCTCCTATATTTTCTTTCAGCAGCACCCACAGGACTTCTAGTGTGTTAGTGGCATCACACAGAGCTCCTCTATTTTCTTTTCAGAAGCACCATAGGACTTGTTGTGTGTTAGTGGCATCACACAGAGATCTCCTATATTTTCTTCTCAGCAGCACCCATAGGACTTCTAGTGTGTTAGTGGCATCACACAGAGCTCCTATATTTTCTTTGCAGAAGCACCACAGGACTTCTAGTGTGTTAGTGGCATCACACAGAGCTCCTATATTTTCTTCTCAGAAGCACCCACAGGGATTCTAGTGTGTTAGTGGCATCACACAGAGCTCCTCTATTTTCTTTGCAGAAGCACCCACAGGACTTCTAGTGTGTTAGTGGCATCACACAGAGCTCCTATATTTTCTTCTCAGCAGCACCCACAGGACTTCTAGTGTGTTAGTGGCATCACACAGAGCTCCTCTATTTTCTTTGCAGAAGCACCCATAGGACTTCTAGTGTGTTAGTGGCATCACACAGAGCTCCTATATATTTCTTCTCAGCAGCACCCACAGGACTACCGACTACAATGGCTGGAAGACCGCCAAGGGGAGGCAGAGCGTGCAGAGCCAAGAACACAGGGCAGGCAGGCTCTGTTTCTAGTGGACGTGGCCGTGGACGTGGACGTGGTCGTGCATCGTCATCAGCACGTGGCCATGGGACACGCGCGTCTTTGTTTTCGGCAGCTGGACATGTGGAGCCGCATCATGCTGAAGGCTTGGTAGAATGGATGACCAAGCCCTCCTCATCCTCCTCATCCTCTCTCACCCAGGCTCAGGGTACTGGCACAGCAGGCATCATCAGCCACCCCTTCCCTAGACCCACCATGTCCTCCTGAGGAGTCCCCCCGAACTCTTTGAGCACAGTGTTGGGTACATGCTCCAGGAGGATGCCCAACGATTCGAAGGCTCGGATGATGATACCCAGCTTGAGGAATCTGGCAGTACTGTTCCACCAGCTGCAGCTTACTGCCAGGTTTGCTCTAGTGGTGAAGAGGGAGGGGATGATGAGGTCACTGACTCCACGTGGGTGCCTGAAGGGAGAGAGGATGAGGAGGAGGACGAGGAGGAGGAGGATGCGGCGTCACATGTCCAACGAGGCAGGATGCCCCCTGGAGGCCAGGTAGAGGCCAGCACAGCAACTGTACAACACCGCAGAGCTCCGCCTGTGCAGGGCGCTGCCTCTGCACGTTATCAGAAAAGTTCTTTGGTGTGGGCCTTTTTTGAGACGAGTGCAGCAGATCGCACACTGCTATTTGCAATATTTGTCTCAAGCGTATCTCGCGTGGCCAAAACATCAGCCGCTTGGGCACCACAAGCATGACCAGACATATGTCGACCTGCCATGCAGCTCGTTGGCAGGCACACATAAAAGACCCACACCAAAGAACTAAGCGGACCTCTCCTTGCTCCTCATCAGCTGGGATCTCCATCCCCACTACACCTTCAGTCCTCTCTGAAAGCTGCTCTGAGAGGACTGAAGGTGTAGAATTAGGTGTGTCACAACCAAGTACTTGCAGTACACCGACGTCTGATTGCAGCAGGCAAATTTCCCTGCCCCAGCTGCTGGACCGTAGAAAGAAGTACACTCCCAGCCATCCACATGCCCAGCGGTTGAATGCTAGCTTGGCTAAATTGCTAGCACTTCAACTGCTGCCTTTTCAGTTGGTAGACTCGGCCCCCTTCCGTGAGTTTGTTCAATGTGCGGTTCCTCAGTGGCAGGTTCCCAAACGCCACTTTTTCTCACGGAAGGCGATTCCGTCTCTCTACCGGCATGTGGAAGGCAATGTCCATGCCTCGCTGGACAGGGCGGTCAGCGGTAAGGTGCATATTACCGCTGACTCATGGTCCAGCAGGCATGGACAGGGACGGTACCTTTCTTTCACGGCCCATTGGGTCACTCTATTGGCAGCTGGGAGGGATACAGGACAAGGTGCAGTAGTGTTGGAGGTTGTTCCGCCACCACGCCTCCAAAACGCTACTACTGCTACTGGTTGTGACACACCTCTCTCCTCCACCCCCTCCTCTTCTTCTTCCTCCAGTGCTCTGTCCTTGGAACCAGCGGTGCTCCGTAGGCGTACAAGGGGCTACGCAAGTACGCAGGCAAAAAGATGCCATGCCGTGCTTGCGCTGGTGTGTTTGGGGGACAGGAGCCACACTGGGCCAGAGGTTCTGGCAGCTCTGCAGGGGCAGGCCGAGAGGTGGTTGACGCAACGTCAGCTTAAGCCAGGAATGGTCGTTTCTGACAATGGCACCAACCTCCTCTCCGCCCTGCGACAGGGGCAGCTCACCCATGTGCCCTGCATGGCTCACGTCCTCAACCTGGTGGTGCAGCGGTTCTTGGGCAGGTTCCCAGGCTTACAGGATGTCCTGAGGCAGGCCAGGAAAGTCTGTGTGCATTTCCGCCGATCTTATAATGCCAGTGCTCGGCTGACTGAGCTGCAAAAGGAGCTGAACCTGCCCAAGAACCGCCTAATATGTGACATGCCCACCAGGTGGAACTCAACGTTGGCCATGCTGCAGCGACTGCACATGCAGCAGAGGGCCATCAATGAGTACCTTTGCGACTACGGCACCAAGACAGGGTCAGGGGAGCTTGGTTTTTTTTCCCCACGTCAGTGGAGCATGATCAGGGATGCATGCACTGTCCTCTCACCATTTGAGGAGGCCACGAGGATGGTGAGCAGTGACAGTGCATGCATCAGTGACACTGTCCCTCTTGTCCACCTGTTGGAGCATACGCTGCGTGGGATAATGGACAGGGCACTTGAGGCAGAACAGAGGCAGGAAGAGGAGGACTTCCTTGCCTCTCAAGGCCCCCTTTATCCGGACAGTGTTCCTTCTGTCCCACCCATCACACAGGAAGAGGATGAGGAGGAGGAGGAGGAGGAGGATTGTGTGAGCATGGAGGTGGAGCCTGGCACTCAGCATCAGCAGCAGCAGTCTTTTAGGGATGATGTACAGTCCCAACAAACCAGTGGACTTGTACGTGGCTGGGAGGAGGTGGCTGGCGATCATGTCATCCTCAGTGACCCAGAAGACTCCGGACCGAATGCCTCAGCTAACCTACGCTGCATGGCCTCCCTGATCCTGCAAAGCCTGCGGAAGGATCCTCGTGTTCTTCGGATCAAGGAGAGGGACCATTACTGGCTGGCCACTCTCCTTGATCCGCGGTACAAGGGTAAGGTTGCGGACCTTATCTTGCCGTCGCAGAGGGAGCAGAGGATGAGACATCTCAGGGAGGCCTTGCAGAAAGGTCTGTGCAACGCGTTCCCAGAAACTGGGAGGTTACAAACTCCTGGTCCTGGGCGACGAGTTGCTGAGGCTTCGGTCAGTAGCAGAAGGAGCGTTGGGGAAGGTGGACGTCTGACCGATGCGTTCAGACAATTTTTTAGTCCGCAGCCCCAAGGTATGATCGGTTCCAGCAACCATCGCCAGCGTCTGATATACATGGTGCAGGAATACCTTGGGGCAAGGTCAGACTTGGACACCTTTCCCACCGAAAATCCTCTGGCTTACTGGGTCCTGAGGATGGATCACTGGCCAGAGCTTGCACAGTATGCAATTGAGCTACTGGCCTGTCCTGCCTCCAGCGTTCTTTCCGAACACACATTCAGTGCTGCTGGAGGATTTGTCACTGATCATAGGGTGCGCCTGTCCACCGCCTCGGTTGATCGACTGACCTTCATCAAAATGAATCAGTCTTGGATCACCACCAGCTACCAGGCACCTGAGGCAGATATAACCGAATAATTTTTAATGTCACATCCCTTCAAGACTGCCTATGCTGATGCTGAGTGACTGTCCTCTTATGTTCACTGACTATCCTCTTCCTCCTCCTCAATGATCCATGCCACCACACCAGTGCCTAAGGCACAATTTTTCAGCCCCTGTTTAACAGGGGCGTGTACATACAATTTTTATAAAAAATGCTTCGCAACACGTGTGACTGCTGTGCTCCAAGTACAGTATCTGTGAGGGGTTGCAGTGTTGTGGCACCAGCACCAGTGCCTAAGGCACAATTTTTCAGCCCCTGTTTAACAGGGGCGTGTACTTACAATTTTTTAAAAAAATGCTTCGCAACACGTGTGACTGCTGTGCTCCAAGTACAGTATCTGTGAGGGGTTGCAGTGTTGTGGCACCAGCACCAGTGCCTAAGGCACAATTTTTCAGCCCCTGTTTAACAGGGGCGGGTAATTACAATTTTTTAAAAAAATGCTTTGCAACACGTGTGACTGCTGTGCTCCAAGTACAGTATCTGTGAGGGGTTGCAGTGTTGTGGCACCAGCACCAGTGCCTAAGGCACAATTTTTCAGCCCCTGTTTTAACAGGGGCGGGTAATTACAATTTTTTAAAAAAATGCTTCGCAACCAGTGTGACTGCTGTGCTCCAAGTACAGTATCTGTGAGGGGTTGCAGTGTTGTGGCACCAGCACCAGTGCCTAAGGCACAATTTTTCAGCCCCTGTTTAACAGGGGCGGGTAATTACAAATCTTGATCTAATAGTTCACAGCAGGGCCCATTCCTGCGCCCACCAAGAGTAACTATGAGGGCCTACAGTCTTGTGGCAACACCGTCCACCACCACCGCCAAAGGCCCAATTTTTCTGCCCTGTTCATCAGGTGCTTGCAATTACAAATCTTGATCTAATAACTCACAGCAGGGCCCATTCCTGCGCCCACCAAGAGTAACTATGAGGGCCTACAGTCTTGTGGCAACACCGTCCACCGCCAAAGGCCCAATTTTTCTGCCCTGTTCATCAGGTGCTTGCAATTACAAATCTTGATCTAATAACTCACAGCAGGGCCCATTCCTGCGCCCACCAAGAGTAACTGTGAGAGCTTACAGTCTTGTTTCCACCCACCGCCAAAGGCCCAATTTTTCTGCCCTGTTCATCAGGTGCTTGCAATTACAAATCTTGATCATTCCTGCGCCCACCAAGAGTGCTTGCAATTACAAATCTTGATCTAATAACTAATAACTCACAGCAGGGCCCATTCCTGCGCCCACCAAGAGTAACTATGAGGGCCTACAGTCTTGTGGCAACACCGTCCACCACCACCGCCAAAGGCCCAATTTTTCTGCCCTGTTCATCAGGTGCTTGCAATTACAAATCTTGATCTAATAACTCACAGCAGGGCCCATTCCTGCGCCCACCAAGAGTAACTGTGAGAGCTTACAGTCTTGTGGCAACACCGTCCACCACCACCCACCACCCCCAATTTTTCTGCCCTGTTCAACAGGTGCATGCAATTACAAATCTTGATCTATTAACTCACAGCAGGGCCCATTCCTGTGCCCACCAGTCTTGTGGCTACACCAACATCTAATAGGGCAAATTTCTGCAGAGTATATACGCCAGGCCCCTACTTTCAAACATCCAACTTACAAACGACTCCTACTTGCAAATGGAAATAGAAAACAGGAAGTGAGAGGAAATCTACCCCTAGGAAGGGAAATTCTATCCTGTTAGATTTAATTTGGGAAAAAGGTATCTCCTCTCTACTGATACTTTATCACCAATCCTTGTTTCAATTAAAACCCCACTTTTTCCAAAAACATTTGTCATTGGGACGGAAAGTGAGGTGACATGTTCTGAACAGATGTGCAAAGACAGCAAATGTTACAGGGGTGATAACCCCTCCCTATGTTCTCCAAAAAGCTTAAAAATAGATTTTTTTGGGATGGAGCTACACTTCATAATGTACCTGTTCAGATTCTACTTAAGAACAAACCTAAAGCCGCAAGTGGTTTTAAATGGCTTCTTTTTTTCCTTTACAAATGTCATTTTGTGCAAGGACAGTTCTAAACACGGGAAACACATGCCACTTCACAGGCATATTTTAGACACCCCCCAGGTACCATATTTAAAGGAAAATTTCACTTTTTTTTTTTCACTTTATGCATCATTAAAATGACTGCTCCCGAAAAAACGTTAGTTTTTAAAAGTTCTTTTTGCATTGATATATGTCCCCTGGGGCAGGACCCGGGTCCCCAAACCTGTTTTATGACATTAACATGCATATTGGCCATTGTAATTAGCACTTTTGATTTGAACGTTCGCGTCCATTATAACGTATAGGGTTCGAAAATTCGCGCGAACTTTCGGTCCGTTCGAAGGTTCTGGTGCGAACCGAACCCGGGGGTGTTCGGCTCATCCCTATTGGGGAGTTATGAAAAGCAAGCACCAAAAATGGTGTAAACAATAAGTTCAGTAATATAAGGACAACCAGAAGGTGCACTTCAGAATTTAGGGCACAACAGTTCCAGAGTCTGATGAAAAGAGGGGATTCTGGCCAGGGGTCAAGTCCTGAGGAAAAAAGTGTGGGAACTCCCACCCAAGATCAACTCCCCCACCAAAAAAAAAAATGATACGCTCCTATGCACGAACGCTTCAAAAGTGGTATTTTGCTTCCTATTTTCGTATTGTGTGTATGAAGCTTAACTGTAAGTACATAAAAAAAAAAAAAAAAAAACAGTCCTCAATAAACATAAATACAGTAATTCTCTGAATAATCAGCATTCATTCAATTGTGCTTCCATGCGAATGTGAACATCATGTTCTGATCTTTATTGGGGAATTTTATTTTGTATATAGAGTGTTTATGTGGTGAGTTTACACTTTTCATTGAACAGAGTTTGGATAACACAGGGTTAAACGGAAAGGTCATAAATGAACTGCACATTATCTGGACAGAATGTTTGGAGAGATAGTGATGTGTTCCTGCTTAGGAGATATATGTTAGCTCGGGGGGGGGGGCTGCAAACTCTGCAGGGCTCCAACACACACTCGCTGCTATTCCAACCCTTCACATATTTCCACATAAACTTCCCTCCTGGCATTAAACTTTGCCAGGTATTGTGCTCAGCTTACCACCCCAAACTGATGTTCCTCCCTCAGCTCACCTCTCTCCCTGCATGTCCTGTGAGCAGAATAGCTGTGCTCCTCCTCTGGGTTCTCTCATCATATGGCACTGAAGGTGGAGGAGGGGGGGGGGTGATTCAGCGGGACACACAGAGCAAGTATGCAGGAGACTGGGGGGGGGGAGATGAGGAGACAGAAAATCAGGAGGGGACAGCGGGGAGGAGCGCATCACGAGAGGTCTGACTAAACAAAATCTCTTAGCAGCTAGCTGTGATTGACAGGTAGATCGAAGAGGAGGCTGTCATGGGGCCCCTTACTGGCAATGCCTGAATGGTCAGGTGTGCGGCACTTACTATTGTGATCTGTGTCGGTAGCTGCTGTTGTAGCACCTGCCACACAGTTCGCATACTTCAAAGTCTTGCAGGACACAGCTGCTAATGGGAACTGAGTCCCTGTTGTGGAAAAAGTACAGGAACTCCGTTCCCATGCGTTCCCGCAGGACTTGAGCCAAGGGCCATTCCCCAAACTGTTCCCACAAAGTTGGGAGCATGAAATTGTGTCCAAAATGTCTTGGTATGCTGATGTCTTAAGAGTTCCCTTCACTGAACAAAGGGCCCAACCCAACCCTAAAAACAACACCACACCGTATAATCCCCCCTCCACGCAAATGATTTGGACCAGGTTGCACTAAGCAACGGTCCATAAAGTCATGGATGAGCGAGTTTTGGTGGAGGAACTTGACTTGTCCTGCACAGAGTCCTCACCTCAACCCAATAGAACACCATTGGGATGAATTAGAGCGGAGGAAAGTGAGCCAGCCTTCTTCTCCAACATCAGTGGGGTGCCTGACCTCACAAATGCGCTTCTGAAAAATCGGTCAAACAATTTCCCATAGACACACTCCTAAACCTTTGGATCAGGCCTTCCCAGAAGAGTTGAAGCTGTTTTATAGCTGCAAAAGGGTGGGTCAACTCAATATTGACCCTATGGACTAAGACTGGATCCATTAAAGTTCATGTGCGTTTGTAATGCAGGCGTCCCAATACTTATGGTACAACATAGTGTAGATGACTAATCCTACTTTGTAACTATTCACTATATAAGGTCATATCGTGCATGTTCATGGGATGAAAGAACACGTGAAACAAAATGGAAATTATTTATAAAGACTCTAAAGCAAAAGGCAAACAGGATAAGTAAATACATTTGTAGGTCGAGTACAGTCTCATGACTAGTTATATAATAAAAAGATAAATGTGCCACCAATGTATGTCTGTCTTTTAAATTAAGCAAAGGTGACCCTTATTATTTTACTTCCTGCTAGCTTATTTAAAATATTTGTTTTTTACTTTACATTTCTCTTATAGACCTCCATCTTTTCTACTTTAAAATGTTATTCTTTATCCTATTGAGTCTTGCATTCATCTTCATCATGGCATTAACTATTACTCAATAAACTGATATAGGAGTTAAACCATTTTTTAAAATATGTTCTAGAACTGTATGACTTAGCAGGCAAATTTCCCTGCCCCAGCTGCTGGACCGTAGAAAGAAGTACACTCCCAGCCATCCACATGCCCAGCGGTTGAATGCTAGCCTGGCTAAATTGCTAGCACTTCAACTGCTGCCTTTTCAGTTGGTAGACTCGGCCCCCTTCCGTGAGTTTGTTCAATGTGCGGTTCCTCAGTGGCAGGTTCCCAAACGCCACTTTTTCTCACGGAAGGCGATTCCGTCTCTCTACCGGCATGTGGAGGGCAATGTCCATGCCTCGCTGGACAGGGCGGTCAGCGGTAAGGTGCATATTACCGCTGACTCATGGTCCAGCAGGCATGGACAGGGACGGTACCTTTCTTTCACGGCCCATTGGGTCACTCTATTGGCAGCTGGGAGGGATGCAGGACAAGGTGCAGTAGTGTTGGAGGTTGTTCCGCCACCACGCCTCCAAAACGCTACTACTGCTACTGGTTGTGACACACCTCTCTCCTCCACCCCCTCCTCTTCTTCTTCCTCCAGTGCTCTGTCCTTGGAACCAGCGGTGCTCCGTAGGCGTACAAGGGGCTACGCAAGTACGCAGGCAAAAAGATGCCATGCCGTGCTTGCGCTGGTGTGTTTGGGGGACAGGAGCCACACTGGGCCAGAGGTTCTGGCAGCTCTGCAGGGGCAGGCCGAGAGGTGGTTGACGCCACGTCAGCTTAAGCCAGGAATGGTCGTTTCTGACAATGGCACCAACCTCCTCTCCGCCCTGCGACAGGGGCAGCTCACCCATGTGCCCTGCATGGCTCACGTCCTCAACCTGGTGGTGCAGCGGTTCTTGGGCAGGTTCCCAGGCTTACAGGATGTCCTGAGGCAGGCCAGGAAAGTCTGTGTGCATTTCCGCCGATCTTATAATGCCAGTGCTCGGCTGACTGAGCTGCAAAAGGAGCTGAACCTGCCCAAGAACCGCCTAATATGTGACATGCCCACCAGGTGGAACTCAACGTTGGCCATGCTGCAGCGACTGCACACGCAGTAGAGGGCCATCAATGAGTACCTTTGCGACTACGGCACCAGGACAGGGTCAGGGGAGCTTGGTTTTTTTTCCCCACGTCAGTGGAGCATGATCAGGGATGCATGCACTGTCCTCTCACCATTTGAGGAGGCCACGAGGATGGTGAGCAGTGACAGTGCATGCATCAGTGACACTGTCCCTCTTGTCCACCTGTTGGAGCATACGCTGCGTGGGATAATGGACAGGGCACTTGAGGCAGAACAGAGGCAGGAAGAGGAGGACTTCCTTGCCTCTCAAGGCCCCCTTTATCCGGACAGTGTTCCTCCTGTCCCACCCATCACACAGGAAGAGGATGAGGAGGAGGAGGAGGAGGAGGAGGAGGATTGTGTGAGCATGGAGGTGGAGCCTGGCACTCAGCATCAGCAGCAGCAGTCTTTTAGGGATGATGTACAGTCCCAACAAACCAGTGGACTTGTACGTGGCTGGGAGGAGGTGGCTGGCGATCATGTCATCCTCAGTGACCCAGAAGACTCCGGACCGAATGCCTCAGCTAACCTACGCTGCATGGCCTCCCTGATCCTGCAAAGCCTGCGGAAGGATCCTCGTGTTCTTCGGATCAAGGAGAGGGACCATTACTGGCTGGCCACTCTCCTTGATCCGCGGTACAAGGGTAAGGTTGCGGACCTTATCTTGCCGTCGCAGAGGGAGCAGAGGATGAGACATCTCAGGGAGGCCTTGCAGAAAGGTCTGTGCAACGCGTTCCCAGAAACTGGGAGGCTACAAACTCCTGGTCCTGGGCGACGAGTTGCTGAGGCTTCGGTCAGTGGCAGAAGGAGCGGTGGGGAAGGTGGACGTCTGACCGATGCGTTCAGACAATTTTTTAGTCCGCAGCCCCAAGGTATGATCGGTTCCAGCAACCATCGCCAGCGTCTGATATACATGGTGCAGGAATACCTTGGGGCAAGGTCAGACTTGGACACCTTTCCCACCGAAAATCCTCTGGCTTACTGGGTCCTGAGGATGGATCACTGGCCAGAGCTTGCACAGTATGCAATTGAGCTACTGGCCTGTCCTGCCTCCAGCGTTCTGTCCGAACGCACATTCAGTGCTGCTGGAGGATTTGTGACTGATCATAGGGTGCGCCTGTCCACCGCCTCGGTTGATCGACTGACCTTCATCAAAATGAATCAGTCTTGGATCACCACCAGCTACCAGGCACCTGAGGCGGATATAACCGAATAATTTTTAATGTCACATCACATCCCTTCAAGACTGCCTATGCTGATGCTGAGTGACTGTCCTCTTATGTTCACTGACTATCCTCTTCCTCCTCCTCAATGATCCATGCCACCACACCAGTGCCTAAGGCACAATTTTTCAGCCCCTGTTTAACAGGGGCGTGTACATACAATTTTTATAAAAAAAATGCTTCGCAACACTGTGCTCCAAGTACAGTATCTGTGAGGGGTTGCAGTGTTGTGGCACCAGCACCAGTGCCTAAGGCACAATTTTTCAGCCCCTGTTTAACAGGGGCGTGTACTTACAATTTTTTAAAAAAATGCTTCGCAACACGTGTGACTGCTGTGCTCCAAGTACAGTATCTGTGAGGGGTTGCAGTGTTGTGGCACCACACCAGTGCCTAAGGCACAATTTTTCAGCCCCTGTTTAACAGGGGCGTGTACATACAATTTTTATAAAAAAATGCTTCGCAACACTGTGCTCCAAGTACAGTATCTGTGAGGGGTTGCAGTGTTGTGGCACCAGCACCAGTGCCTAAGGCACAATTTTTCAGCCCCTGTTTAACAGGGGCGTGTACTTACAATTTTTTAAAAAAATGCTTCGCAACACGTGTGACTGCTGTGCTCCAAGTACAGTATCTGTGAGGGGTTGCAGTGTTGTGGCACCAGCACCAGTGCCTAAGGCACAATTTTTCAGCCCCTGTTTAACAGGGGCGGGTAATTACAAAATCTTGATCTAATAGTTCACAGCAGGGCCCATTCCTGCGCCCACCAAGAGTAACTATGAGGGCCTACAGTCTTGTGGCAACACCGTCCACCACCACCGCCAAAGGCCCAATTTTTCTGCCCTGTTCATCAGGTGCTTGCAATTACAAATCTTGATCTAATAACTCACAGCAGGGCCCATTCCTGCGCCCACCAAGAGTAACTGTGAGAGCTTACAGTCTTGTGGCAACACCGTCCACCACCACCACCACCGCCCCAATTTTTCTGCCCTGTTCAACAGGTGCTTGCAATTACAAATCTTGATCTATTAACTCACAGCAGGGCCCATTCCTGTGCCCACCAGTCTTGTGGCTACACCAACATCTAATAGGGCAAATTTCTGCAGAGTATATACGCCAGGCCCCTACTTTCATACATCCAACTTACAAACGACTCCTACTTGCAAATGGAAAGAGAAAACAGGAAGTGAGAGGAAATCTACCCCTAGGAAGGGAAATTCTATCCTGTTAGATTTAATTTGGGGAAAAAGGTATCTCCTCTCTACTGATACTTTATCACCAATCCTTGTTTCAATTAAAACCCCACTTTTTCCAAAAACATTTGTCATTGGGACGGAAAGTGAGGTGACATGTTCTGAACAGATGTGCAAAGACAGCAAATGTTACAGGGGTGATAACCCCTCCCTATGTTCTCCAAAAAGCTTAAAAATAGATTTTTTTGGGATGGAGCTACACTTCATAATGTACCTGTTCAGATTCTACTTAAGAACAAACCTAAAGCCGCAAGTGGTTTTAAATGGCTTCTTTTTTTCCTTTACAAATGACATTTTGTGCAAGGACAGTTCTAAACACGGGAAACACATGCCACTTCACAGGCATACTTTAGACACCCCCCAGGTACCATATTTAAAGGAAAATTTCACTTTTTTTTTTTCACTTTATGCATCATTAAAATGACTGCTCCCGAAAAAACGTTAGTTTTTAAAAGTTCTTTTTGCATTGATATATGTCCCCTGGGGCAGGACCCGGGTCCCCAAACCTGTTTTATGACATTAACATGCATATTGGCCGTTGTAATTAGCACTTTTGATTTCGAACGTTCGCGTCCATTATAACGTATAGGGTTCGAAAATTCGCGCAAACTTTCGGTCCGTTCGAAGGTTCTGGTGCGAACCGAACCCGGGGGTGTTCGGCTCATCCCTACATAGCAACAGGGCGTTTCTGGTAAGTATAAAAAAATGTTTTTTGCACAAATGTTTCTTTATATTATCAAAGGTCTGTGAATATGTAAAAATATTTTTAGGGTGGAACTCCACGTTAAGCTTGAAAATGATAACTCAAAACGTGCACTTACTGAAGGTACTCTGTAGCCCCTTTAAAGTTAGTGTGTAGATAGATGTAAAAGAGTAATGTATTTATTAAAATTACTTACATGCATTTTAAGCAGTACTTCGCTTAGTTTTGTAATAACCTCCGGAGTTCGGACTAGAAGAAGAAGGGTCAGCACTGTAAACCAATCAAACTAACTGGAGGAGATAGCACAGAGATGACATCATTATTGCAATCATCCTAAAACAATCTTCTGCTTTAGGATAACAGCTAAATTACATATTCACAGACCCAGTGGTTCCAGAAACTCCATATTTGGTTACATTTAGCTTTGCCATTTGAATCTACACAAATGTTTTGTATAAACTGAAGACCTCTTTTTTTTTCATTTATAAATTTAGTGACCAGATGATTCTGTAATGTAAGACAATTTAACCCGCAAGACAATGGCAGGTTCTTCCGCTCAACTCTGATGTAGGAGATTGGCAATTTTACTTAATATTTCCAATGTTTGTAATGAAAGATACTGTACACTTGCAGCAGCTTTGTATATGATTCATAATATTTTATCCTGAAAATTGCGTACCATAAAACCACAGTCTATTATTCAGGGGTCAAGTCCTGGGGAAAAAAGCGTGGGGACTCCCACCCAAGATCCACTCGCCCACCAAAAAAAAAAAAAGATACGCTCATATGCACGAACACTTCAAAAGTGGTATTTTTCATCCAATGTTCGTATTGTGTGTATGAAGCTTAACTGTTAGTACATTAAAAAAAAACAATCCTCAAACATAAATACGGTAATTCTCGGAATAATCAGCATTCATACAATTGTGCTTCCATGCAAATGTGAACATCATGTTCTGATCTTTATTGAGGAATTTTATTTTGTATATAGAGTGTTTATGTGGTGAGTTTACACTTTTCATTGAACAGAGTTTGGATAACACAGGGTTAAACGGAGAGGTCATAAATGAACTGCACATTATCTGGACAGAATGCTTGGGGGGATAGTGATGTGTTCCTGCTTAGGAGATGCATGTTAGCTTGGGGGGCTGCAAACTCTGCAGGGCTCCAACACACACTCGCTGCTATTCCAACCCTTCACATATTTCCACATAAACTTCCCTCCTGGCATTAAACTTTGCCAGGTATTGTGCTCAGCTTACCACCCCAAACTGATGTTCCTCCCTCAGCTCACCTCTCTCCCTGCTTGTCCTGTGAGCAGAATAGCTGTGCTCCTCCTCTGGGTTCTCTCATCATATGGCACTGAAGATAGAGGAGGGGGGGATTCAGAGGGACACACAGAGCAAGTATGCAGGAGACTGGGGGGGGGGGAGGATGAGGAGAAAGAAAATCAGGAGGGGCCGGCGGAGAGGAGCGCATCACGAGAGGTCTGACTAAATACAATCTCTTAGCAGCAGGGACCTGATCTACCTGTCAGCTAGCTGTGATTGACAGATAGATCGAAGCGGAAGCTGTCATGGGGCCCCCTACTGGCAATGCCTGAATGGTCAGGTGTGCGGCACTTACTATTGCGAGCTGTGTTGGCAGCTGCTGGTGTAGCACCTGTCACACAGCTCGCATACTTCAAAGTCTTGCAGGACGCGGCTGCTAACGGGAACTGAGTTCATGTTGTGGAAAAAGTACAGGAACTCCGTTCCCATGCGTTCCTGCAGGACTTGAGCCCTGCTATTATTGGACAGCGATTATTAGGTTTGGATAGAAAGTGTGTATCCTTCTTAACCTTTTATCACATATTTGTTGCACTAAAAGAAACAATAGGAAACTTCCACTGGCAGAATGTTAGCAGACATACACTATATTGCCAAAAGTATTGGGATGCCTGCCTTCACACACACATGAACTGTAATGGCATCCCAGTCTTAGTCCGTAGGGTTTAATATTGAGTTGGCCCACCCTTTGCAGCTATAACAGCTTCAACTCTTCTGGGAAGGCCGTCCACAATGTTTGACCATTCTTCCAGAAGCGCATTTGTGAGGTCAGGCACTGATGTTGGACAAGAAGGCCTGGCTCGCAGTCTTTGCTCTAATTCATCCTAAAGGTGTTCTATCGGGCTGAGGATAGGACTCCTTGCAGACCAATCAAGTTCCTCCACCCCAAACTCGCTCATCCATGTCTTTGGGCCTTGTTTGTGCACTGGTGTGCAGTCATGTTGGAACAGGAAGGGCCCATCCCCAACTGTTCCCACAAAGTTGGGAGCATGAAATTGTCCAAAATGTCTTGGTATGCTGATGCCTTAAGAGTTCCCTTCACTGGATTTAAGGGGCAAGCCCAATTCCTGAAAAACAACCCCACACCATAATCCCCCCTCCACTAAATGTTTTGGACCAGTGCACAAAGCAAGGTCCATAAAGACAAGAATGAATGGGCTTGGGGTGGAGGAACTTGACTGGCCTGCACAGAGTCCTGACCTCAACCCAATAGAACACCTTTGGAAAGAATTAGAGCAAAGACTGCAAGCCAGGTCTTGTCGTCCATCATCAGTGCCTGACCTCACAAATAGGCTTTTGGAAGAATATTTAAACACTCCCGTAGACACACTCCTAAACCTTGTGGTAAGCCTTCCCAGAAGAGTTGAAGCTGTTATAGCTGTGAAGGGTGGGCCAACTCAATTAAACGGACTAAGACTGGGATTCCATTAAAGTTCATGTGCGTGTAGAGGCGGGTGTCCCAATACTTTTGACAACATAGTGTAGATGACTAATCCTACTTTGTAACTATTCACTATATAAGGTCATATCGTGCATGTTCATGGGATGAAAGAACACGTGAAACAAAATGGAAATTATTTATAAAGACTCTAAAGCAAAAGGCAAACAGGATAAGTAAATACATTTGTAGGTCGAGTACAGTCTCATGACTAGTTATGTAATAAAAAGATAAATGTGCCACCAATGTATGTCTGTCTTTTAAATTAAGCAAAGGTGACCCTTATTATTTTACTTCCTACTAGCTTATTTAAAATATTTGTTTTTTTACTTTACATTTCTCTTATAGACCTCCATCTTTTCTACTTTAAAATGTTATTCTTTATCCTATTGAGTCTTGCATTCATCTTCATCATGGCATTAACTATTACTCAATAAACTGATATAGGAGTTAAACCATTTTTTAAAATATGTTCTAGAACTGTATGACTTAGTGTAAAAAAAAAAGTCTTATATAATATAGGTATAAAACACTCACTACATACTTATGCCTTGTACACACGGCCGGACATTCCAACCACAAAATCCGTCTGATTTTTTCCGACAGATTTTGGCCGAAACTTGTGTTGCATACACACGGTCGCACAAAGTTGGTGGAAAATCCGATCGTTCCGAACGAGGTGACGTACAACACGTATGACGGGACTACGTAGAGGCCAGTAGCCAATAGGTTTCGTCCCCAAATTTATTCTGAGCATGCGTGGCACTTTGTGCGTGGTAATTCTATACACACGATCGAAAAAAGTCAGATCGGATTTTGTTGTCGGAAAATTTTAGGTCCTGCTCTCAAAGAATTTCTGACGGAAAAAGCCCACTAGAGCCCACACACGATCGGATTTTCCAACAACATAATCCGATCAGACTTTTCCCGTCTGAATTTCTGACCGTGTGTACGGGGGAAAACACATCTTTAAAGGGTAACTAAACATCATAAAAAAACTATCAATAAATGGTGTATTACATGCTGTTCATACTCACTCAGTCAATATGAGATTAGTTTTCTCTATTCTACAAAAAACCTGGATGATCCTGCTGCTCTCTATCTCCCCCTTCTGTTCATGTCCCCAATGCAGTTGGGGATTTTGCAGCTGTAGCGGCAACTCTCTGCACATACTCAATTTTCAGTTTCTATGCTGAGCATTTTCTCCCTATCACATCTGAACAGCACATGTGACTATAGAGTCACACATGTGGGGGTATACATAGTGGTAAATGACAGCCCCTCCCTCCCTCCTCCATGCCCACTAACCAGCTAAACACAATGGGGGTGGGATATTACATGTACATTAATGGTGACTTCACCTGCCTCTTGTTCTCAGTCACAGGCTGGAGGGGTTTGACACAGTCTGTAACTGGCAGAAATTTGCCCACACCATGTTATTTCCACAAAATATTAAAGTTGTTGTAAACCCATATAAAAAAAAAAAAAAAAAAACCTGCAAGACAAAGGCATAATGATTCATTAATGATAATGAATCATTATGAAATACTTACCTTAGATCAAAGCTGTTACAGTGGTCCCCGTACACCGATGTGACTGGTGACATGAGTTATTTCCAGGTTCGCGGGCTCCGGATCTGTGATTGGCCAGAGCCGTGATGATGTCACTCCCACGCATGTGCGCGGGAGCTACCGGTCACGGCACAAGCCCTTTAGAAACATCACGATCGAGCCGTTTCTTCAGTGTGCATGCGTGATGACGTCGGCGTAAGCCTATATGGAAAATATCTCCTAAACCGTGCAGGTTTAGGAGGTATTTACAGTACCTACAGGTAAGCCTTATAATAGGCTTACCTGTAGGTACAAGTGGTGTAACAGGGTTTACAACCACTTTAAATATTGAATGATTTCAAATATATATTTGTATGACAATTTAAAACCGTTTATTGATGTTATTTATTCATTTTTACTCTTTATTCCAAAGGCTGTTTTTTTGAACATGTAATCAGCAGCAGAGGACTAGAAGCTCCTCCTGCTTATGTTTCCCTGCAGACAGGCTGGGAAACATCTGGGTCATGTGACAGCTGTATATTGATTAGGAAAAAGCTATTTAAATGTTTGTTTTTTTTTTTTTTTTCTATTAAAATAATTACAGTGCTATCGTCCACATACATAAATAGAAGGGAAAATGTAAATTAAACAACGTGTGTTTAGTATCACTTTAATTTATGTAAGAAAGCAGTTATAAAAAATGAAACATACAAACTTAAAGGAAAGTTCAGCAAGGCAGATCATCCAGTAGCGCTACATACATATCCTGACATTATGAAGGATAAAAAATTATTATTTTCTTCTCCTTTAAATGCATTAGTGCTTATGCAGAAAGGGGAATTCCTAATCTTTATTCCATTAGCGTGGAAACTCCAACATTATAATAAAGTTTACATTTATTTATTGGTATAATAACTTCATATGTACTTTATGTAAAAACTGAACTTTTAGCATTTACACTGCCATATTACCAGTTATGAAGAAAATAAATCCAGCACAACATACAGTAATTGTATGGAAGCTGAACAATCACAAAGAACTATTTGGCATCCCTGCTTGCATAATGAAGGCACAATGAATACAGTGGCTTATATTATGCATTGCACTCAATTCAGGAGGCAGGAAACAATGCTAGTATGTTTAATAAATGCCACATAGACAGAATAGGGTATGTATAATGTATGCAGCTTCTACATATATACATATTTAAATATTTATAGATTTTATATTTGTAACTCTTACATGATTGCACTCTTATGCCCCGTACACACACGGTCGGAATTTCCGACGGAAGATGTCCTATCGGACCATGTTGTCGGAAAATCCGACCGTGTGTGGGCGCCATCTGACTTTTTCCGTCGGAATTTCCGTCGGAAAAAATTTGAGATCCTGCTCTCAAATTTTCCGACAACACTTTTCGCACTTTTTTCCGATCGTGTGTAGCGAATTCCGACGGACAAAGTGCCATGCATGCTTAGATCAAATTACAAGACCAAAGCTATTGGCTACTAGCCTCTACATAGTTCCGTCGTACGCAACAAACGTCACCACGTTCAGAATGATCGGATTTTCCGACAACTTTGTCGGACCGTGTGTATGCAACACCAGTGTCGGACAAAATCCGTGGGAAAAAATCTGACGGATTTTGTGGTCAGAATTTCCGACCGTGAGAATACACAAAGGATAGTGAACGCTATATACTGGTCACAGAGTCAACAGAAACCCCTAATATTAATCTCAGCAGAAATGCGGAAAAAGCATTCGATAGGGTTGATTGGATATTTCTGAGGGCCACTCTGCAACATATCGGTCTGGGGGAGGGAATGCTGAGATGGTTCCTAAACCTATACTCAATGCCAACAGCGAGAGTGAAGGTTAACGACAGAATCTCGGAGCCATTTCGTATCCGAAATGGAACACGCCAGGGATGCCCACTGTCCCCTATTATTTTCATACTCACAATGGAGCCATTTCTTAGGAAGATACGTGCTAACCCCAATATTAGAGGAATAAAGACAAAAACTGATGATTTTAAGCTGGCAGCCTATGCTGATGACTTGATCTTTTTTATAACCTCCCCAGTTATATCTCTCCCACCTCTTTTTGTAGAGTTACAGCACTATGGGAAGATAGCAAATTTCAAAGTAAATTACAGTAAGTCGGAGGCTATGGGGCTGGAAATGAACGCATCATTGTCATATCAAATAAAGACACAGTTTAATTTCAGGTGGACAGAATATTTTATAAGTTACTTGGGCATAAGAATACCGAAGAAATTAAATAGGATTTTTGAATTAAAATATGCACCAATGCTAAAGCAATTTAAACTAGATTTCCAAAGATGGGATAGAGAAGCCTTTACCTGGTTTGGGAGGTCAAATATAATAAAGATTTACATAATGCCAAGACTTCTCTATCTGATTCAAACTATACCAATAAAGATCCCACCAAGTTTTATGCGAGAACTCCGCTCAGGGTTCCTGAGGTTTATCTGGGCCGGAAAGCCAGCAAGAATACGAAGAGCTATTTTAGCTCTCCCGAAAGATAAAGGAGGAATTGGCTTCCCGGATCCAGTTAGATACCAGGAAGCTTCACACTTAGCTAGAATAACTGAGCGGTGTGCCAAAGAGAAGAAGCCATGGGTTAAAATGGAGCAAACAGCGAGCGAGATTCCCCTAGAGGGCTTGGTATGGATAGCAGGTAAGGATATCCCAAAGGCAATAAGAAAACACCCACTAATAGGTGCAACTATAAGTATAGCCATGAAACTCTTCAAAAAAACAAACATATCTGTTTACCCAAGCCCTATGACTCCGGTATTAGGTACGCCTGAATTTCAATCCGGTATGTCAGACCGAAAATTTGAAGAAGTAAGACGGGATGGGAGATTTAGCTTTATACACTTCACAAAGGAAAACCGTTTAATGACACGAGGAGAGATAGAAAGAGGGCGATGCAGTTAGGAGCGTATATACATAGACTTTATCCAGGTATACGGAGTTTATCGGGATTTGAACAGATATGTTTGGAAGGAGAGAAACTGAAACATTCCTTATCTTATTTTTACGAAGTACTAACAGGGCTGAAGGCCCCCCAAGACCTGTATTTCATACAAGCATGGGAAAACGAGTTGGAGACAGAGTTCTCCCAAAGGCAGAAGGATAAGATACTAAAATCCATACACAAAACATCCGTAGCAAGCAGGTACCAAGAGGGAGGATATAAGATCCTCACCAGATGGTATAGAACTCCAAGTATGATACATAAAATATTCCCACAGATATCGGATGCATGTTGGCGCTGTTCAAAGGCGGAGGGCACGATGTTCCATATCTTTTGGGAATGTGAAAAAGTTAGGGAATTCTGGAAAATGGTAGAGAAAACAGTGAATAATATTACAGGGATTTCCCTTGGGGAGGCCCCTGCAGCGTTTTTATTAAACGATGTCCCACTATCAATAGACAAATATAAAAAATCTTTGTTGAAGCATCTTCTCACGGCAGCGAGAGCCTGTATCCCGGCCCTGTGGAAAAGTGAAGCATCACCGTCTGAGGCACAGTGGTGGGCTAAAATTGTAGAAATACAGCAAATGGAAAATCTGACCTGGATGTTGAAAGAGCAGGAGGAGAATTACTGGAATATTTGGTCCCCCTATTTTGCATATACAAGGGGAGAGGAGAGGTGAGGTATTGGATATCTGATTGAGGAGGAAAGGATCCCTTTCACTTTTTTTTTTTTTTTGTTGGGGGGGGGGGGGGGGGGTAAGGCAGGAGCCTAGGAAAAGGGGAAAAGAATCATATAAAGGTAAACAGCGGAGACGGAATAATTCACAATGAATATGGATATCAAAGAGATAAAATAATAGCCTAGTTGGGGATTAGGCTCCCAATTTCGATACTATTTGATTTCTGGATGATAGTACAAGTCCCTACCTATTCTTATTTTTGTATTATTTTATAAGAGGCCATATCTATTTTTATGATTGCACTCTTAAAATAAGAAATCAAAGCATCAGTTTCTATAACATTACATTACACATTATACAAGTAATGTGATCAGGTAATTACAATAGCACACCATAAACAAGGCCATGCAAGGTGATACTGCTTTGATTTAAGAAACAGAACAGGGAGAGCTCATTGTGCCTTGAAAGTTGGTGTCATTTTTAGAAGTAGTAATCTGTTAAATAGCAACACATCTCTTGTTAATTATTACAAAAATGTTCACATAGTAGCAACTTGAAGAGGTTCATTCAATACAATAGGGCATAGACATCAGTAGATGTAAAAATATAGGATGCTTAAATTTTTGGTGAACATTGGCTGTTCCTATAGAAGGCAACGTTGGCCCAACTCAGTCCAGCCTCCCAATCCTCATTTTGACCGATAAGGTTACTTAACACCATAAATAAAAAGAAAAACAAAAGGGGGGTTTAGGAAGCTTATGCCCCGTACACACGATTGGAAATTCCGCCAGCAAAAGTCCAATGTGAGCTTTTGGTCGGAAATTCCGACCGCGTGTATGCTCCATCGGACTTTTGCTGTCAGAATTTCCGCCAGCAAAAGAGTGGAGATTCTCTATTTTTCCGATGGAAAAAGTTCCGATCGTCTGTAGCAATTCCGACACGCAAAATTCCCACGCATGCTCGGAAACAATTTGACGCATGCTCGAAAGCATTGAACTTAATTTTCTCGGCTCGTCGTAGTTTTGTACGTCACCACGTTCTTGATGGTTGAAAGTTCAGAGAACTTTTGTGTGACCGTGTGTATGCAAGCCAAGCTTGAGCGGAATTCCGTCGGAAAAAAACATCCAAGATTTGTCCAACGGAAATTCCGCTCATGTGTACGGGGCAATACAATTAACTCCTCCAGGAAAACCTGTTATTTCAAATATAATTTCATCTGCTCATATTCCTTGATCTCATCATTTTTGCATTTTTCACTGCACATAAACTCTGCTATATATCTTTTCATCATAATCTCAGTTAAAGGCACCTGGAATTGTGGCTCTTTAACATTTAATCAACAAGCATATTTTGTTATACTAGCTGCTTTGACTGGATAAAAGGTGAAATCTGATTAGCTCTTATGGGAACCTCACTTTGTACTTCATCAGTAGAATAGCAATTGTCACTCAGCCAAATGTTTCATGGGGTCCCACCTCTGAATGTGATAAGGATATTTTATTTTTTGGAGGTGAGGATAATACTGCGCCAAACTAAAAATATCTAGCTGCTGGCACAACAATCAGACCCAAATTGTACAAAACATGAAAATTATAATGTGCAGCGCTTGTGTAAAATGAAAAATCGCTAAAACATGAATAAAGGGATAAGTATCCCTATTATGCACCAGGGTCAATGCAGACGTGAATAAAAGAATCAGTGTCCCTGTTTTGCATAAAGCAGCATGGGGAATTCAAACCCTATGAGCAACAATGCATGACAGGTATAATAATGTTGAAAAAATCACCCGTGTCTCATAAAGAAAAAAGGGGAGGATTTGACACTTTATGTCAGTAAAGCGGCCCAGCCAAAAGATGGGTCGTATTTTCATAAAGTGCAAATCGGAGTAAACAGTGAGTGAACAATCTAATATAGTATGAATATATAGGTCTCCTCTCACAAGTCCAGACTGTGCTCTCGTACCATAATAAAGTGTACAAAACAAAGCAAAAAAATTGGGTCATGCGATTTTCAAATTTAAACGCATGAATATGTGACAGAAATAGTTGTGAAATCTAAGTACTGCCAAAAAGCGGTCTATCAGGCCGTCCTAATAGGCTAACAAAAAACAGATAAGTGTTTAGCATAAGTGACATGTGTAACTGGTTGTACAATGTTATTGTATTATTCATATGCAATGAGAAAGGTGAAATCACATGTTCATGTAAATCTCAGATGGTCATAACAATATCCAATAATTTCCTATGCAAAGTGCGATTTTTAAATGCAACTTAAATAGGTTGTGCGATAATTTTCAAATCTAAAAGACTTGAAAATGATAGATAGCAGTGATATAGTGATAGCTAATATATTTCACTAAAGGATAGCTTGAGTATGCGATCCAAGAAATCGCATGCAATACAACACACTACAAAAACCCATAAAGGTAATAAAATAAAAAATGAAATAAAAGAAATAGCAAATATAATGGGTGAAGCGATATGTTCTGGGGGGGGGGGGGGGGGAAATTCCTCAGATAAGTAATCGACCAATTTTAATGCAAGCAGTAATCTGTGGGTAATGTCCACAAAGTGGAGTGACCCCAATAGTGTATTCCACTGTTAGCACTGCATTGGTCCACTGTATTCCACAATTAATATTATATTAGTCCACATTCAGTCATGGTAAAGGTTATGGCAATGGAACCACAGAAATCAAGGCGGCATGTGGTGATACAGTCCCCAGGTGATATCAGATGGTTATAATAATTTTGACTCAAAGCGGGTTCAGCCTTCACTAAAACAATTTGCCTTAGGTAAATAAACGTGGGATGTTCAAGGTACCCTTACCAGATCAGATGGACTCACAAACCTCTCGGTGGTGAGTCAAACAGGCATGTCCAGGATCCACCGGATATATCAGGAAAAGGTGCAGACAAACGTGTCCTCTGGAGGGCTTCCTTTTCTGAGGTAACGAGTACCTCTGATACTCACCCCCCACAATCTGTCCAGTTCCAAGATGGAGGAATGGAACGACTTGTAGTAATGATTTCTGGCGTGGATAGCTCACAAGGAGAAAACCATAAAAAAGGGGAAAGAAAGGAGACAACTCCTCATAGTGTAACTCCAAAAAGCAGGAAGTATTTTATTTTTGGGATTTTTCAATCTCCAATAACAGGTAAAAATAGTAAAAAAAAGCTTTTTCTAAAATGGCACAGATAAAATCTTTAGAGTGGCTTAGGCAAGCATTTAACCCTACATGTTTCGCCTGCTTTGAGTCAAAATTATTATAACCATCTGATATCACCTGGGGACTGTATCACCACATGCCGCCTTGATTTCTGTGGTTCCATTGCCATAACCTTTACCATGACTGAATGTGGACTAATATAATATTAATTGTGGAATACAGTGGACCAATGCAGTGCTAACAGTGGAATACACTATTGGGGTCACTCCACTTTGTGGACATTACCCACAGATAACTGCTTGCATTAAAATTGGTCGATTACTTATCTGAGGAATTCCCCCCCCCCCCCAGAACATATCGCTTCACCCATTATATTTGCTATTTCTTTTATTTCATTTTATTTTATTACCTTTATGGGTTTTTGTAGTGTGTTGTATTGCATGCGATTTCTTGGATCGCATACTCAAGCTATCCTTTAGTGAAATATATTAGCTATCACTATATCCCTGCTATCTATCATTTTCAAGTCTTTTAGATTTGAAAATTATCGTTGCGATTTTTTTCAGAAATCGCACAACCTATTTAAGTTGCATTTAAAAATCGCACTTTGCATAGGAAATTATTGGATATTGTTATGACCATCTGAGATTTACATGAACATGTGATTTCACCTTTCTCATTGCATATGAATAATACAATAACATTGTACAACCAGTTACACATGTCACTTATGCTAAACACTTATCTGTTTTTTGTTAGCCTATTAGGACGGCCTGATAGACTGCTTTTTGGCAGTACTTAGATTTCACAACTATTTCTGTCACATATTCATGCGTTTAAATTTGAAAATCGCATGACCCAATTTTTTTGCTTTGTTTTGTACACTTTATTATGGTACGAGAGCACAGTCTGGACTTGTGAGAGGAGACCTATATATTCATACTATATTAGATTGTTCACTCACTGTTTACTCCGATTTGCACTTTATGAAAATACGACCCATCTTTTGGCTGGGCCGCTTTACTGACATAAAGTGTCAAATCCTCCCCTTTTTTCTTTATGAGACACGGGTGATTTTTTTCAACATTATTATACCTGTCATGCATTGTTGCTCATAGGGTTTGAATTCCCCATGCTGCTTTATGCAAAACAGGGACACTGATTCTTTTATTCACGTCTGCATTGACCCTGGTGCATAATAGGGATACTTATCCCTTTATTCATGTTTTATCGATTTTTCATTTTACACAAGCGCTGCACATTATAATTTTCATATTTTATTTTTTGTTTCTGTCATTGGGAGTATTATTGGGATTTTTTCAAGAAACCACTTCAATGCAGTTCCTAGTTAAAAGGCCTCTAACTGCTTCATTGTCTAGCAAGGACCAAAGAATGAAATCAAAAATGGTTTGTGCTTTGTGAAACCTGTAGGAAGAAAGACTGCTACTTGAAATGTTTATGCCACACTCCGAGGCGTATCTAGTGAAAATGGTGCCTATGGCAAGCACTGAAACTGCGCCCCTGTCAAAACCTTTGAAACCCATCTTTCAGATAATACTGTCTGTATATACAGGTACAGTATATAGAGAGAACAGCAGGTTAGTGGTTGGGACTAGACATGGGAACTGTCAAAAAATTTGTTTCGTTTCGTTTCGGCCCGTTTCGTATATAAAAAAAATTCGTAATTCGTGTACGAAATTCCGTCCGAATTCATACGAAATACGAAATTCGGACGAATCGTAATTTTTTTTACGAATCGTTAGTAAAGTTACGAAACGTTACGAATCGTTACGAATCGTTAACGCGGCTAATGAATTGTCGGTTCTCATAACACAGAGAAAAATTCGAATCCAACTACAAATATCGAATTTCAATTTCAAGTTACGAATCGTTACGAATCGTTACGAATAGTTACGAATCGTTAGTAAATCCAACTACAAATATCGAATTTCAACTAATATGAAAGAAATTATAATAGCGGATATAACGAATGCTTTGAATGCTTTGAATGAATTCGAGATTCAGTATATCTAATATAGAGAACTGTTCCTGCACAAAGTGTCATTTTTGCAGGAAAAAAAGCTATTTAAAAACACTCGCGGCTAATAAAAAGTCGGCTACGTAACACAGAGAACAGTCATTCATTGATTAAAAAAAAAAAAAGCGTAGGGGTCCCCCCCAATTCAATAACCAGGCCCTTCAAGTCTGGTATGGATATTAAGGGGGACCCCAGCCAAAAATTTTTTTAAAAAATGGCGTGGGGTCCCCCCCAAATATCCATACCAGGCCCTTGGTGTCCAGTTGCACAGAAATGCTCCAACGTGTTGATTGCTGTGTACTGTAAGATAACAAGTACTTCTGATGCTTGGAACAGCTTCTTACATTTGCATGGTCCAGTAGTCTCTATGACTGCAAGTGCTGCTTGACTCCATAGCAAAGTTTGCAGCTCTCTGGTTTTGCATAAGCATCCTATTCAGTTTATATTTGTTGCTTTATAATAATTCTGGACTCAGTTGTACATAATTTTTCAATATACTCCCTCATTTGTCAGGCTGTGACCTGTTTATCTTCTCTAAGATAGCATGTTACATAGTATGACTAAATTAACTACACCATCCACAAAAGGTGGTATATGCCTTCCTGTTGGATCAAGCTTGGCAGTTATTATATGTGAGTCATTTATTACTCATCCCACTAAATTTCTGAACCCTATTTATCTTACCAGTTTGGAGTCTTCAGCTAATTAATCTAAAGTTGTCAGAATGATCTATTTTATAATTGGTTCAATTTATTTTCTCAGGATATGCTTAAAAGCAAAACTAATATATAAGGGATAACATGTATTAATACCAATAATGTTGGTCTCTAGTCGCTTCAGCCTCGGAAGATTTTACCCCCTTCCTGACCAGATCACTTCTACGGTTTTTATTTTTTTGCGCTATAAACAAAAAAAGAGCGACAATTTTGAAAAAAATACATCATTTTTTTACTTTTTGCTATAATAAATATCCCCCAAAAATATATAAAAAATATATTTTTTTCCTCAGTTTAGGCCGATATGTATTCTTCTACACATTTTTGGTAAAAAAAAAAAAAAATAGCAATAAGGGTATATTGATTGGTTTGCGCAAAAGTTCTAGCATCTACAAAATACAGTTGTATGGCATTTTTTTATTAGTAATGGCGGCGATCTGCAATTTTTATCGGGACTGCGACATTATGGAGGACACATTGGACAATTTTGACACTATTTTGAGACCATTGTCATTTATACAGCGATCAGTGCTATAAAAATGCACTAATTACTGTGTAAATGACACTGGCAGTGAAGGGTTAACCACTAGGGGGCGATGAAGGAGTTAAGTGTGTCCTAGGGAGTGATTCTAACTGTGGGGGGGTGGGCTTCAAGTCACATAACAGCGATCACTGCTCCCTATGACAGGGAGCAGTGATCTCTGTCATGACATAAGCCAGAATGGGGAAATGCCTTGTTCTGAGGCTCCGTGACATTGTGTCCGCCGGTCCCGTGGGCACGGTCATGCTATACACGGCAGGCGCATGTGCGCGCCTGCTATCCCTGGCTTTTAAAGGGGACGTACAGGTACGTCCATTTGCCCACCGCTAGTCACAAGTCGCTAGGCTGACAATGGAATATATTTATAACAACCTACTACAACATTTTTAAAAAGTCATATACCAACTGCAACCTAGTAAAAGTTACAGTTGTGCTCAAAAGGTTACATACCCTGGCAGAATTTATGATTTCTTGGCCATTTTTCAGAGAATATGAATAACGCATAAAAATTTCTTTCACTCATGGTTAGTGTTTGGCTGAAGTCATTTATTATCAACATTCAACTGTGTTTACTCTTTTTAAATCATAATGGCCACAGAAACTACCCAAATGACCCTGATCAAAAGTTTACATACATACATATGATTTTGGCCTGATAACATGCACACAAGTTGGAATGGCAATCAAAGGTAACCATCCTCACCTGTGATCTGTTTGCTTGTAATTAGTGTGTGTGTGTGTATAAAAGGTCAATAAGTTTACTCCTGATAGACCCTTGCATCTTTCATCCAGTGTTGCACTGACGTTTCTTTTTTTTTTTTATATTCTTTATTTTCGTATTTTACATCTATTACACCTGAATTACACATTTACAATCATTTGGCATCGTAATACATACTTTGAGTCATCTCTCCCATACCCTAACCCTCCCCCTACCCCCTTCCCCTAAGTGAGAGAAAAAATAAATAAATCGGGCGGTCCTACCCCATCTCGCTCTCGCTCGCTTCCTGTTGTTCCCTACAGCCATCCTTTTCCAGCCAGTATCTATCCGTTTTCCTAAACTCTCTCCATTGTTTCCATTTCTTTCGATGTTTCCCCTCAATGTCTTCTAACTTATGAATGGACTCTTCTATGGCGCATATCTGCTCCACTCTCTCTATCCATGCTTTCATAGATGGGGCATTGGGGCGTTTCCACCAGCGGGGGATCAATGCCTTTGCTGCATTTAGTAAGTAAGGGATTAGAGTTGTACAGTACTGACCCACTCCCATCTCTGTATCGTTAAATAGACACACCCATGGGTGTTTCTTGACCCTTTCCCCTGTTATCTGGCCGATTAATTCTATTACCTGATCCCAATACTTTTGTATTTTGGGGCACTCCCACCACATGTGTGGGAACGTTCCAACTACCGAGCACCCTCTCCAACATGTTGGGGAGTTGACTTCGCTATATGCATTTGCTCTCTGCGGGGTTACATACCACCTCGCTAGTAGTTTGTACGACATTTCCCTTGTTTGCGTGTCTTTTGCTGTCGCGTGTACTAACCTTAATATTTTTTCCCTGTGTTCAACACTTCTAAGCGGGCCTATCTCCTTTTCCCACTTTTCTAGGTAAACTGGGAACTCATGGACTGTCTCTTGCAGCAAGATTTTATATAGTTTTGATGTCCTTTTCTCTAAGCTTTGTGGTGACTCTAGTAATTTCTCTAATGGTCTCATGTGATTCTTCCCTCGTAATGGCCGTGGCAAACTCCCCACAAAGTGTTGTAATTGAGTGTATCTCCACCTATCTAGTGCTTTCTGTCCCCATTCTCTTGTGATTTCGCTATATGTGTAAAGTCTATTTCCTTCCATCACATCCTGCAATCTCAGGTTATCGTTCTTGGCCCATCTACTGAAATATAAGTGCTCCTCCTTCCCAGGGGGGAAGAAGTTTGTGTTTAACAGTGGAATTAATGGTGAATTATAGTCCCATTTGTGCCTCTTCTGTATTGCATCCCAGACCTTTAGTGAATTTTTTGTAAGTAAATTTATGTTTGGCCCTAACTCTCTAAATTGTGGTGGTATCCATATAATTTTCCCCGTGTTTGTTCGACTTAAGCTAATTTCTAACTTGACCCAAGTCTTATCCTCCTTGTTGTGCACCCAATCTATTACTCTCGAGATCACAATAGCTTCGTAGTATTTTTTAAAATCTGGTGCTGCTAGGCCTCCTCTGTCCTTTTCTCTCGTCATTATATTAAACGCAATTCGTGCCCGTTTTCGTGCCCATATAAATTTTGTGATCATAGATTTTAATTTTCTAAAATAACTTTGTGGGATGGGGATTGGGATCATCTGGCAAGTATAAGTAAATACTGGTAAGATAAACATTTTCACTGCGTCTATTCTCCCTGCCCAGGATAAAGCTTTATATTGCATCCTGTTCAGTTGCTCTTTGATTTTATTTAAGAGAGGAATATAGTTGCTTTCGAAGAGGTCACCCACTTGAGCTGTTAAATTTATTCCTAGGTATCCCAGTACATTCTTACACCACTTGAATGGTAGTTTGGCTTGAATAGCGCTTTGCTCCTTTTTTGATAGGTTTAAGTTTAATATCTCTGATTTTGTCATGTTTACTTTAAAATTTGACAACTTGCCATACTGTTTTAACTCCTTCAGCACCGTGGGTATTGATATCCTCGGTCTGGAGATATATAGAAGTACATCGTCCGCATATGCAGCCACCTTGTACTCCCCCTCACCTACCCTGATTCCTTGGATGTCCTGGTTTCTGCGAATTGCTGCCAAAAGGGGTTCTAGGGTTATTATAAATAGCAATGGGGAGAGAGGGCAACCCTGTCTTGTCCCGTTGAAAAGTTCAAGGGGGCAAGACAGGGTGCCATTAACTCTTATTCTAGCCCTAGGGTGATAGTAGAGGGATTCAATCCATCTCCTCATTTTCTCGCCTAGTCCGAGATATCTCAGTGTTTCGAAGAGGAACCCCCAATCGACCCTATCAAACGCCTTTTCGGCATCTATTGACATAAGGACTGTGGGGGGACCCCTCCGTGTGGCTTCCTGTATCAACATTATGGATTTTAGAGAATTATCCCTTCCTTCCCTCCCCTGGACAAACCCCACCTGATCGCTATGGATCCACCTTGGCAGACACGACTTCAGTCTTTCAGCTATTATTCTGGCGAAGAGTTTTAAATCTGAATTTAACAGAGAGATTGGCCTGTAACTTTCCACTGCCATGGGGTCTTTCCCCTCTTTTAAGATTAAGGTAATGTGTGCCAAGAGTGTCTCCTCTCTGAAATTCTCTCCGGTCCCTATCGTGTTGAAATAGTCCCGTAATTTTGGAGATAGTTGTTTACTAAACTTTTTATAGTACAAAATAGGGTAACCATCGGGCCCTGGGCTTCCTCCTGGGGCAGTATCTTTGATTGCTCTCTCCACTTCCTCTAACGTGATGGGGGCTTCTAGCCCCTCCATCTCTTCTTTGTCGCCCCTAGGGAGGTCCAGGCTCCGGAGGTACTCCCCTGTGTCTTCTATCTGCTTTTCAATCCGTTCTTCCTTCTGCTTAATTTTATATAGACTACTATAGTAGGAGTGGAATGTACGTGCTATGTCGGGGGAGGAGATTTGTATGTGGCCTTTTGCATCTCTGACCCTTGCTATGAAAGTCCTATTCTGCTTTTCTTTCACCCTCCTGGCCATCCATTTACCTGCTCTGTTACCCCACTGGTATGTTTCCTTCTCTATTAGATGGTATGTGGCTTTCCTTTCCTGTTCTACAAGTTCTTCTAATTCTCTCTTTACCGTTGCTAATTCCTGTCTGTCTGGGATCCCTTGGGGCCTTGTGCTATGCTCAAGCTCCTTTATTTTGGTATACAGCTCTTTTTTCCTTTTTCCCCTTTCTTTTTTCTTTCCTGCCCCTATACCTATTAAGATCCCCCTTATTACCACTTTGTGGGTTTCCCATACTACCGAGATGGGCATACCTGGCGTCTCATTGTCCCTAAAGAAACTCTCTAATTCCTGTTCGATCTTGCTAATTGTGTCCTCTTCCTGTATCAGGGAGTCATTTAACCTCCAGTTTGTCATCGGTCCAGCGTCTGACGTTTCTGGCTTCTCAGTCATACAGGACTCTCTGAAAACATGTGGTGTGGCTGTGTCAAGATGCACAAAAAGGAGGCACTTGAAGAAAGATGGGCTGCATGGTCGAGTCGCCAGAAGAAAGCCATTACTATGCAAATGTCACAAAGTATCCCACTTACAATATGCCAAACAGCCTCAAACCTTCTGGCACAAAGACATTTGGAACAATGAGACCAAAATTGAGCTTTTTAGCCACAACCATAAATGCTACATTTGGAGAGGAGTCAACAAGGCCTATGATGAAAGGTACGGAGGTAGATCGCTGATGTTTTGGGGATCTGTGATCTAAAAAGGCATAGGAAATTTGGTCAAAATTGATGGCAAGATGAATGTAGTATGTTATCAAAAAATACTGGAGGAACATTTGCATTCATCATCCAGGAAGCTGTGCATGGGACGTACTTGGACATTCCAACATGACAATGATCCAAAACACAAGGCCAAGTCGACCTGCCATTGGCTTCAGTAGAATAAAGTGAAGGTTCTGGAGTGGTTATCTCAGTCTCCTGACATCAGTATCATTGAGCCACTCAGGGGAGATCTCAAATGTGCAGTTCATGCAAGACAGCCCAATAATTTACAGGAGGAGGCTTTTTGCCAAGAGGAATGGGCAACTTTACCATCTGAGAAGATAAAGAGCCTCATCCACAAATACCACAAAAGACTTCAAGCTGTCATTGATGTTAAAGGGGGCAATACATGGTATTAAGAACTGGGGTATGTAAACTTTTGATCAGGGTCATTTGGGTAGTTTCTGTTGCCATTATGATTTAAAAAGAGTAAACACAGTTGATTGATAATAAATGGCTTCAGCCAAATGCTAACCATGAGTGAAAGAAACATTTTTGTGTGATCATTCATATTCTCTGAAAAATGGCCAAGAATTATTCTGCCAAGGTATCTAAACTTATGAGCACAACTGTATTTACATTACATTTTATTAGTATTAATATGAATAATGTTTTGGAATGGTGTTTTCTAGTGATCTTGGAATATTGGTACTTAGCCAGTCAGGGTATATTGCATTACTTTGTTCTTGTAGTTTAAGATGTGTTCAGGTACTTGAAGCTGTAAGAAAAGCTGATTTACCTGTGACCTGACCTACTATGTTTTCCTTCTTGGGTACAACCGACTTACCTTTGACCTGCTTCTGGATTCTTGCCTGCCGGTTGTGATCTTGGCCTGTGTTTAGCACTCTGCTTTATGTTCCTGTACCTTGCTGTCTGGTTGTTGCTGACCTCAACCTGTACCCTGACACTGCCTCTGCCTTATGTTCCTGAACCATGCTGTGTGGCTGTTGATGGCCTTGGTCTGTATCCTGACACTGCCTCTGCCATATGTTCTATACATTGCTGTCAAGTTGTTGCTGACCTCAACCTGTATCCTGATACTGCCTCTGCCCTATGTGCCTGTACTTGCTGTCTGGCTGTTGCTAACCTTGGCCTGTATCCTGACACTGCCTCTGCATTCTAATTCAGTACTTTTCTTTCTGGCTATTGATGACCCTTGGCTTATGTCCAGGTTTTGTTTCTGTCTACTAGTCGGGTGCAACTGTTTTTCTGCCTCTGGTTCTTATCCAGAGAAGCCCGGAGTAAAATAAATAAAATTACATAAAACGAAGGAGGTGTACTGTTTGGTAGAGATTAGCAGCATGGCACAGGTATAGGCCCTGTTAGAAAGGCTGAGGGCCAAGGCAGAAACAAGGGGGAAGAATGGCTTCAGGAGAAGATGGCTGCGGTGTTAGGAGAGGGATCCCGGGGATCGGGGAGGGAGCCCGCGCGAGCCAGGCGGTCACGTCCACCAGAGCGCTTCTCTCTGGACTCCCCCCCCTGGGATTAAAGGCTTTGGTAAAAAGGTTTGAGCCGGGGCAGAGTGGGTAAACGTTGCCGGCATCGGGCTCCCGGGGGGGGGGGGCGCTACTGGGGAATATCGTTACTGGGGTGGCACCCACACCTACCGCAACAGTGGCATGGCCCGGGGGGGGTAACGGCAGTGGTAGGGCATGAGGAGGCTCCCAAAACAGCGGTGGGGGACACGGGAGGGGAGGCATCTAAAAAACAAGATTTGGTCAGGCTGGCGGATGCCGCCAAGTGTGAGGTTTATGTGTGTTTTGAGCGGCTTTTGGGGGCACACTTGAAACTGGAGGTGCGTGACAGGATCTGGAAAGGTGAGTATGTGGAGATATTCGCATTACTGCCACTGGAGAAATTAAATTTAGACAGGGTAAAGTCGGAGGATTACAAGAAGAAGGATGAGGAGAAGAGGAGATACAGGCTTAGTCTGCGGACTTTCCAGAACTGGCTTCAGGTTTTCGCCATAATGGCTAGCGTAATTGAAGAAAAGAACCCAGAACATTGTTCTGCGCTGTTCTGTTATTTAGACGCCATGGGTGAGGCACATAGAGTCCACGGGGGAACAGCGTGGCTGAGGTATGATGAACAGTTCCAGCAGAGGAGGGCGATACGTCCGGCATTACGGGTGGATCATAAGGATATCAGCCTGTGGAAGCGACTGATGGCGTCGGTGAGGACAACAAGTCAGTTTTTTCCAGGGGGGGGGTGCCGTGGCTCATCCAACCCCGGACAATCGGCCACAAAAAAGAAAGCGGTATGCTGGCAATATAACGAGGGCTCCTGCAAATTCGGGGGGTCTTGCAAGTACAAGCACAAATGCTCAGGATCATCCATTGTCCCATTGCTTTAAACAAGGAAAGGGTCGTGCCGGGGATTCTGTTGGTAAGAGGGATGATGCCGGTGAAAGTGGAAAGGATGCAGCCGTTTCTCGATAGGTATCCTGATAGGGGGGCGGCGCAGTTGTTGAGCCTGGGGTTTTTGGAAGTGTTTAGGATTCTGCCTACTCTGGTGAAGACACTTCGGGTGGCTCGCAACCTGCGCTCAGCCTTGCAACATGCAGATGTGGTTTCGAAGAAACTACGGAAGGAGGTAGCATTGGGTCGCATGGGTGGTCCATTCACTAGTTTGCCATTACCTGATTTGGTGGTTTCACCGCTAGGGGTAGTGCCAAAAAAGGAGCCGAATACATTTAGGCTGATTCACCATCTATCCTTCCCAAAGGGGGGATCAGTTAACGATGCGATTAACCCCGAAATGTGTGCTGTATCGTATACTTCGTTTGATGCATCAGTGTTTTGGGTTTGTAAATATGGGCAGGGCGCCCGCATGGCCAAAGCCAACATAGAATCGGCTTTCAGACTGCTTCCTGTGCACCCGGATAGTTTTCGGTTGCTGGGTTGTCACTGAAAAGAAGAATTCTATGTAGAACGCTGCTTGCCAATGGGTTTCTCTATTTCTTGCACTTTGTTTGAACAGTTCAGTTTGTTCGTGGAGTGGGTGGTCTGAGACGTTGCGGGAATGAATTCCATCATACACTACCTAGATGATTTTCTGTGTGTGGGCCCGGCCTCGTTGGGTGTTTGTGCAGTCCTGTTGGCTACGCTAGAACACGTTGCCATTAGTTTCGGCACCCCTTGGCTCTGGAGAAGATGGAAGGGCCGACGATGGTGCTGAGTTTCTTGGGCATTGTGTTGGACTCGGATGCCATGGAGTGCAGACTGCCAGAGGATAAGCTGGTGGCGCTTCAGGCTGAAATTCGGGGATAATGGGATTACGCAAGGTGCAACTTCAGACTCTGCAGTCACTGTTTGCAGAAGGCTGTCAGCTAGCACGACGGGCATTACGGCCACCACTCATTGTGTCCGCCTGAGACGGGAGCATAGGGAAGATCTAAGGATTTGGCACGTCTTTCTGGATGATTTCAATGGAAAGGCACTGGATGTCAGGGCCGGTTAGTAATTTTGATCAGGAACTGTACACAGATGTGGCTGGATCGGCGGGTTATGGAGCCTTCTTTCAAGGTAAGTGGAGTGCGGGGCCCTGGCCGGATTCGTGGAAAGAGGCAGGTTTGTTGAAGAACATGTTGTTATTTGAGCTGTTTCCAGTAGTATTGGCAGTTGAGTTATGGGGGGAATCATTCAGGAACTTGAAAGTGCGTTTTCATGGGGATAACCTGGGGATGGTGCAGGTCATCAACAAAGTCTCGGCTGCATCTCCACCAGTCATCCGGCTACTCGGACATTTAGTCTTGCGTTGCCTACAGCTAAATGTTTTTATTTATGCTGTTCACCTCCCCGGAGTGGAAAATGTCATAGCAGACGCTTTGTCTAGCTTCCAGTTGGACAAGTTCCAGGAGTTGGCACCGAAGGTGGAACGAAGCGGGGTTCCTTGTCCCGAATGGCTGTGGAAGGTTGCATTGGTAGATGGATAAGATGGATAAGACAGTAGTGATCTCAGCAACACGGTCGGCTTATACTAGGGTATGGCACTGCTGCAGCAAGTCTCTAATGGTCGGAAAGAACAGGACTTCAGATTAATGGTGCTGTACTTTGTTTCACGTAACTTAGAAGCTGGGTGTCGGCATCAGGGCTTGATAAGAAGTTGGCGGGTTGGCTTTTTGGTTTAAATTTCAGGGTTGCCCAGACTTTACGAAAAATTTTGGGGGGAGCCAGGCAATGAAGGGATATTGGCAGTCCATGTTCAGGGGAGATGCAAGGCGCCCAGTTTCTTTTGAGCTATTGGGTAGGTTATTGGGGCAGTTAGGACACATGTGTTCTTCCCCATACGAGGTGGTGTTGTTTAAAGTGGCGTTTTCTTTGGCGTTTTTTGGGGATTTCCAGATCAGTGAGCTGGTCAGCACTTATAAGAAGTTAAAAGATGGTTGGGAGCAGCAGAGGTCATCTGTAGTGACAATCGTTTGTCCATTTTGGTGTGCAGATCCAAAACAGATCAGCGGGGCAAGGGTAGAACAGTGCAGGTGTTTGCAATACCGGGTTCGCCCCTTGTGCCCAGTGGGATTGGTTAAAGGTTTCCTCGCGGTGCATCCGGACATGGTGGGCTCTTTCTTAATACACAGGGATGGCACCTCGTTATCAAGATTTCAGTTCATTGCTGTTTTTAAAAAATGTCTAGCGGCACTTGGGTTGGGGGAGTTAAAATTTTCATCCCACTCGTTCTGCATTGGAGCTGCTACGGAGGCGGTTAGATGGGGGTTGGATAAGTCGGCTGTAAAATGCATTGGGAGATGGGAGTTGCAGCATTTCAAGTCGTATGTGAGGCCCCACTTGTTGACAGTTTAGCTGGGGGAATGAGGTCATAGGTTGTGTGGTCTTTTTTACATACCTGCTCGGGTGAGCAATTATTATGTGGGTTGTTTTTCTTCTCTTTCAGGTGGAACTCAAAGACTGGTCTGGATCCTGGGCCATTCATTTGTATTTTGGGGGGCAAGGAGGGCGAATGTTCGGCCCGATGGTAGACAACAGGGTATTTCTAGAAGGGAGGCTCGTATTAGGTGGTTGGGGGTACACGGTATGTTATGGAACAGGACCATTCAGAGGTGCACAGATTTGCACGTCTGGATCGGTGGTATGGGTCCCGTTGGTGGTATTCCAGCTAACATTGGCTTAGCTGGAATTTGGTTAACGGGTGCACTGCAGTCAGTATTTTGGTTGTCTCCGAGCTAGCATGTCAGCTGGAAGCCTAATTTTAAGTTAAAGCTACCGCAGTGCCGATTTGTGGCAAGCTTGTTTTTTTTTTTTCCTACAAAGACCAACGCATAATATGTCTGATGGGTGGTGGTTTTAAAAGAATGTGTTTTAGAAAGTTATTTCAATTTTACTGAGTTGTTAATAAAAAATGGCTGCTACGGCCGGTATTTACTCTAGCTTGGTGTGGTCTCCATTCATGGGTAAGGGTTAGGTAAAAGTAGAGCTGGGTATGCGTCTGGCAGAGAAAGGGTAATAATGTAGCATATGTTATACTATGTCATGTGGTCCACAGTTGTCTGTGTCTCACACCCCACAGCTGGCACTGAATGCAGTTTTGGCCCTCGTGCCACTCTGTATCCTCACATCTTCTACCACCACTACCAGGGGTGTTGGACAGGAAGAAAAGGCCTCTCTTCAGCTCGATCTTCACAAGGTAAGTAAAAGTAGTGTAATGATGCTCCTTCGTGTTCCATTGAGAAGGAAGGTAAGGCAGCAAACTCATAAATGATAGTGGCAAATGACGGTGTTGCCACCTTGTAAATAGAGTATGGCTGCGAAGTATGTGGAGAATGTAAGCAAAGGCACCGTCCTTTATATTGTCATAAAACAATATTGCCTAGATTGGACAATTGGCAACTTATGTCTATGGGCTGTTATTGCAAATACAACAGTGCTTGCTCCACAGTGTCCTAGGGATAATGCTTAAATCAATCATGATGTCTTCTAGACCTTTTAAAAAGGAGTAGATTACTTTTGATAGAGTGACTGGGTTCCCTCCATGTTATTGCACAAAATTATCAAAAGCAAGGCAAACCTTCCCAGTTAATCAATTCCAATTTGGCTGCCTTTGGACTATTTACAGAAACTACACTTGCTAAAACTACCTGAATTACATTTTCCAGAAAGTGTAAGAACAAAGAAATTGTGTCTACTCTTGTCATATCAGTATCATGTATAAGTATCATGTACTGTAGATCTTCTTGATAAAGAAAAATGTTTTTGTTGTCTGCCAGTAAAAAATGTATGATTGATAACTGGGTTCGGTATATACAAAACTGCCTGTAATATTATTGCTATATTTACTGGAAAATGTATTTTGTTGCTAGGATTCTGTATGTGTTTTTATCAACACGGTGACAGATGAATTTCACAATACATAAGTCAATACAACTCACCTAATACATATATTGTGTAATTTCAAATTGTGTAATTTAAACCATACATATTACCTTCGTGGTAATTTAAAAACAATTCTTTAGATTTTTTCCATAAATCTACATTATTTATTGTTGTATATGTGAAGTTTGATGGACAGGTATACTGCATTTTGGAAGGTGACGATGAGATGCTCCAGCAACAAAGAAAATGTTGCGTTCAAGCAGTTATCAATTTCTACTGATGTGTACTTCTGTGTAGTCAGTCTTTGGTTTCTCCACTATTTCAACTAATATAAACCTTTTAGGGCACATACAAATTGGCTTGTTACATGTGTTTAATGCCATTTAAAATGATATAAATGTATGGCGTAAAGTATTGTGTTTTCAAAAGGGTTTTCTATACATAATATTCTTAGCATGTGCCTAATGACTTGGTATCTCCATTTTTTTAAGAAAATCCCCTCTGTCGTTTCCTGAGCCTGAAAGCTGACTTTAGCTTTTCCTTGCATAAAGAGATATAAGCCCCTATAATTGCAGGAAATAAAAAACAGATGCTTTTGTGTATGACCTTTTACCTTGGAGATCTGCCTGACACACTCTGTCTAAACACTTGCCCCCGCCAATAGAAGTGTATGTTATATAATACATGAAAAGAGATGCCAGGGATCTGATTCGTGCCACCCTGGCTCCACACCTTGTTTTCCATTTTAGTTTTAATGCAGTCAATCCAACAAAGGGCCTGATTTAAAATTCAGATGCTGTGTAGGGGATTGTGGGTATTAAATATATACTAACAATTATTTGATGACCTTAACATGAAGCTACACATTTGCATTTTGTTTTTTAGGAACAAATTACATTTTTTTTTTTAATTTTTAGGAACAAATTACATTTTTTTTTTTCACACTGGGGCGGTTTGCAATCGCTATTGCGCTAAGAATAGCGCCTGCAAAACCGACCCGAAACAGCTGTTGCTGTTCCTTCAGTGTGAAAGCCCGAGGGCTTTCACTGAAGCGGTGCGCTTGCAGGACGCTCAAAAATGTCCTGCAAGCCGCATCTTTGGCACAGTGTGAAAGTAGCCTTACTGCAAAGAACTGTTTCCATAATTGATATTTAAATCTCTTCTCTTCCATTCATATGAGGAAACCTTATGCGTTTTGTGAGAACCTTAACCACTTCAATACTGGGCACTTAAACACCTTCCTGCCCAGACCAATATTGAGCTTTCAGCACTGTCACATGAATTTTTGTAATTTTTTCCCACAAATAGAGCTTTCTTTTGGTGGCATTTGATCACCTCTCTGGTTTTAATTTTTTGCTAAAAAAATAAAAAAATACCGAAAATTTTGAAAAAAAAATATGTTTTTTTTTGTTTCAGTTTCAAAACTTTGTAAATAAGTAAGTTTTCTCCTTCACTGATGGGGCTGCACTGATGTGCACTGATAAGACAGCACTGATGGGCACCAATGAAGTGGCACTGATGCGTTGGCATTGATGGGCACTGATATGTGGCACTGATAGGTGGCACTGATGGGCGACATGGATGGGCACTGATAGGTGGCACAAATTGGCACTGAAAGCTGGCGCGGATAAGCATGGATAGGCGGAATGGATGGGCATGGATAGGCGGCACGGATGAGCATGGATGGGCACTGATAGGTGGCAGGGATGGGCACTGATAGGTGGCATGGATGGGCACTGATAGGTGGCACGGATAGGCACTGATAGGTGGCACGGATAGTCATTGATAGGCGGCATTGTATTTTTTGGTTTTGTACTGAAGAATGCCAATCAGTGCCAAACAATAGTGCATGCCAATCAGTGATGCCATTGTGGGCACTGATTGGCATCCATTGTGGGCACTGTGTGTCATCCTGGTGGTCTAGGGTGGCATACCTGGTGCTGGGCATCCCTGGTGGTCTGGTGGCGTCCCTGGTGGTCCAGTGTGGGCATCCTCGGGGGGGCTGCGCTGGGGGGGCTGCGCTACACTGTGATCAGCCGTGATTGGACATGGCTGATCACCTGGTAAAGAGTCTCCGTCCCGCAACAACGATCGCCGCGATGCGCACCCCCGGGGGCGTGCAGCGGCTCAAAATCCTGAGGACGTCACATAATGTCCGGTCAGGATTTTAAAACCCCTTTGCCGACGTCTTCTG
>CM053029.1:479298643-479324405 GCA_028564925.1 Lithobates sylvaticus
ATAATCTTTGTTTAAATGTTATATCACACATCTCTAGCTCTTTAAGAAATTAGCATGTTAGCTACAACAGTTACCATAAATCTTGTGAGGGTAGCTTGACCTTAAAAAGGATAAATGGGATACTGGATATGTGCTTTTTATTTTCTTCAAAGTGGCTCAGGCCTGCAATGAAACAATAGAATGATTGTTCATTTGTAAGTAGAACTGTCTATGGCAGCACCCGGCTTGGAATCCAAAGGCAACCACTTTGGCGTTCAGTGATTGTTCAGACTGCAACCTGCCAAGAGATCCAATAACTACTCATAGGTGATGACTCAATAGGGAGTGCCCTTGACAAGCCAGGTCATTAGAACACTTTTAGTCATGATGAGAAATTTAACTCCTGCCCAGCTTAAAATTCTTTACTCTAGCAAGCAGAATTACTGAATTTGTACAGTGTTTTACTAAATAAGAAAAACTTCTCTCAGCTAATCTTTTATTTGTAACTACCAATGTTAAAGCTGCAAGTGTAAAAAGAAAGAATATGTGCCTGGGTTGTTGTATAATGATTCCAAAAAACACAAGCTTGGGGGAGCAGTACCCATCAGACCAAATTAATGGTATCACTAACTATGATCACCAATGTTTTGAGAAGTTATTTAACCTCTAGCCGACCGCCCACTGTCTATTGACGGCGGAGCGGTGCAGCTGTTGTGGCGGTACGCCGTCATATGATGGCGTCTACATTTTGGCCACTAGGGGGCGCGCGCGATTGCCCAGTAACTGAGCAGGACGTGGATCTGTGTATGTAAACACACAGATCCACGTCCTGTCACTGGAGAGGAGACCGATGGTGTGTCCCTTGTACATAGGGACATTGATCAGTCCCCTCCCCCAGTCAGTCCCCTCCCCCCACAGTTAGAATCACTAACATAGGGAACACATTAACCCCTGCAGCGCCCCCTAGTCTTAACCCCTTCCCTGCCAGTCACATTTATACAGTAATCAATGCATTTTTATAGCACGGATCGCTGTATAAATGTGAATGGTCCCAAAAATGTGTCAAAAATGTCCGATATGTCCGCCGCAATGTCGCAGTCATGATAAAAATCGCAGATCGCCGCCATTACTAGTAAAAAAATAATAATAATAAAAATGCTATAAATCTATCCCCTATTTTGTAAACGCTATAACTTTTGCGCAAACCAATCAATATACGCTTATTGCGATTTTTTTTTTACCAAAAACATGTAGAAGAATACGTATCGGCCTAAACTGAGGAAAAAATTTGTTTAAAAAAAATAAATAAATTGGATAGTTATTATTATAAAAAGTAAAAAATATTATGTTTTTTCAAACTTGTCGCTCTTCTTTTGTTTATAGCGCAAGAAATAAAAACCGCAAAGGTGATCAAATACCACCAAAATAAAGCTCTATCTGTGGGGAAAAAATGATAAAAAATTGTATTTGGGTACATTGTTGCATGACCGCGCAATTGTCATTCAAAATGCGACAGCGCTGAAAGCTGAAAAATGGCCTGGTCAGGAAGGAGGTGTTCGTGCCTGGTAGGCAAGTAGTTAATGCATATGCACTTACAAAAACATTTTCCTGCCTATCGGCTATGTTACCTTTCTGTAAACTCAGGCCATCATAGAAAAAAAAATCGCAAACCTTTTTTAACCACTTTCCGACCGGCGCACACAGATATACGTCGGCAGGAGGGCGTATATATAAGTCCCTCCTTAATGCCTGTCGTGCCATCGGTAGCGCGCCGGTCGGGACCCCCGTGAGGCCGGTCGCGGGTCCCGCGGACTCGATCGCCGCGGGGACACCCGCGATCGTCTCACGGGAAGGCTGAACGGGGAGATGCCGAGATAAACAGCATCTCCCCGTTCTGCCTAGCAACTAGTGACGCCGATCTCTGCTCCCTGTGATTGGAGCAGAGATCAGCATTCACTAGCTGACAGCCACGCCCCCCCCCCACAGTAAGAAACACACCCCTAGGCATACTTAACCCCTACACTGCCCCCTTGTGGTTAACCCCTTCACTGCCAGTGTAATTTATACAGGAATCAATGCATTTAAATAGCATTGATTGCTGTAAAAATGACAATGGTCCCAAAAATGTGTCAAAAATGTCCGATGTGTCCGCCATAATGTCGCAGTCACAATAAAAATCGCTGATCGCCGCCATTACTAATAAAAAAAAAATATTAATAAAAATGCTATAAAACTATCCCCTATCTTGTAAACGCTATAACTTCTGCGCAAACCAATCAATAATCGCTTATTGCGATTTTTTTTACCAAAAATATGTAGAAGAATACGTATCGGCCTAAACTGAGGAAAAAAAATGTTTTTTTATATATTTTTGGGGGATATTTATTATAGCAATTTTTTGCTTATAGCGCAAAAAATAAAAACCGCAGGGGCGATCAAATACCACCAAAAGAAAGCTCTATTTGTGGGAAAAAAACGACGTCAATTTTGTTTGGGAGCCACGTCGCACGACCGCGCAATTGTCAGTTAAAGCGACGCAGTGCCGAATTGCAAAAAGGGGCCTGGTCCTTTGGCTGCAAATTGGTCCGGTCTGAAAGTGGTTAAAATGTATTTAGGAGCTTGGGTTTGGTCACAGCTTAGGTTCTCAATGAACATGGAAGTAAGCTGTCTCTTCCGCCCAATGTCATCCAATCAATTGTGGCCAGGGCATTCGCCGCCAAACAGCTGCAAGTACAAAAAGGGGCAAGGATACTAGTGACATCATTGACCCAATATGGGCACAGGGCCGTACTACATCAATGTCATTGAACTATGACAAATGTGAGATGGATTATGTATGTCATGTACAATCGTTAGGAGAAAATATTTGTGTTTTTAAGATCACCACTATGGATGAGCTGAACATACTTGGGTACTGTTTGAGTCAGGTTTGGCAAGCCATAGTAAGGTTTGGGTACCGAATCCGAACCCCATTGTCAATGGAAGCTAGAAGGCTACTAGGCAAGGGATTGTCAAACAAATGACATGGGGGCTGGGCACTGCCCTGGGGGACATGTACCAAAGCAAAACATTTTTTTTAAAAAGTCCATTTGGTGGGAAGTAGAAATCCTAGTAATGACTTGAAAGCAGAATTAAAATCGTTAAATTCATTTAACTAGCATACCAGGGGGAATGCCCTGGCCCTGGTAGTGTACATGTATGATATATAAAACCTGCCGCAGAAAAACTGACATTTACCTTTATAAGATATCAACATGATTGCCTTTTAGTACAATATATGAAGAATTTAAAAATAAATTGGGTCATTATACATTATATAATGTCATATACTTTGATAGCAGGCTTCTGTGTGTTCCTTTGCTCAGAATGTGTTTGATCTTTGGGAGGAACTACCTTGGCTAGAAAACACTCTACTTTGCAAGTCATGGTTAGTAAATGATTGCTATCAGTAACTGAAAATTATACCTAATTAAGTGGAACTCCAACTTAAAGTGTTTTTTATAATTTCACTGCCCTATTTCCATCCCTAAAGCCCTCCTTTTCCCAATTTATAAAAAAAAAATATACATATATATATATATATATATATATATATATATATATATATTTATATTTACCCGTTTCGGTGCAGCCTTCTTATTGGTCCAATGATGACACTGGTCCTTCTCTTGCTGGTAGTGGGGGACAGGCCTTCCTACTGGAGCCCTATGAGCCCAGACTGCTAATGATGCAAGCCCAAGGGTGTGTCAACAACTGGCTGGGCTCACAGCAAATGGGTAGAATGATCCTGATTGTTGTTCTAATTAGAGTTGGGTGAACGGTTCGGGCTGAGCAAAAGTTGGGCCCCGAACATTGCCTGTTCGCCCCAGTTCGGCAAACACCCGAATTTGCAGTGCGTTCGGCATTTGTGTTCGCCTCGAACGCCCTGCAATGCAGTGCACTCTGTACAGTGCATTCTAAGCCATGATTGGGCAAAGCTTTGCCCAATCAGGGCGCAGTGAAGCAGGTTGGGAAGCCAAAAGCTGCCAAAGGGCTTCCCCAGCTGAATAAAGAAAAACATTGCCGGCAATAAAAAAGTGAGAAAAAAAAACAAAGTACCTTGTCCCCATGTTGATGGGGACAGGGGACCTCATCCCCACAACTCTGGGCTGTGGTTGTGGGAGTCTGCGGACAGAGGGTTTGTCGGAATCTGGAAGCCCCCTTTAACAATGGGGCCCCCAGATCCCGCCCCCCCACCTTCACCTATGTGAATGAGTATGGGGTACATGCCTACCCATTCACCAAAAAGTGTCAAAAATTTATAAAAAACACAGAGGCAGTTTTTGACAATTCCTTTATTAAAAAATAAAAAAAACTGAAATCCCCCCATGTAGATCCATTGTCGATCACGATGCCCGTCGCACAGCTGGACCCAAAAAAGAAAAAAAATTGCTCTGCTATCAGCTAAGACAAACCCCCTGAATGGCTGGCTTGCCGTTTGACAGTTCTTATACAAGAATCGCAGTGACCAATCACAGCTGTTCACATGACAATTGTACACAATTGATGGCTTCCTTTCATGCCATTCATTGTGTATAATTTTGTTGCTAGTTGTGTTTGGTCACAGTGATCACATGGTACAGACAGGGCCAATCACAGCCCATCTGTACCATGTTATTTTTGCATTGATACATGTCTCCCAGGGCAGTGCCCGTACCCCCATATACTTTTTATGGCCAATTACTTGCATATAAGTCTTCAAAATGGGGACTTTTTATCAAGTTCAAGTCCCATAGACTTTAATAGGGTTCGCCGTCCGGGTCAGAACTTTTTCTCTGTTCAGGAGTTCTCGTGTGAACCGAAGGGGGGGGGGGGGTTCGGCCCATCTCTTTTTCTGATCAAAGAGGACCAGGAGCACTGAATGGAGTAGAAAGCTAGACTAGACGTATGTAGAACTGGAGATTTTTATTAATACAAAAACTGAAAATGCCAATAAAAAAGATACATTGGAGTTTTGCTTTAAAGGTCAAGTACACTTTTTTTTTTTATATAAAGCAAAGCTTGCCTATGTATCACAAATACATTTTACATTAAAATATACAGGAAACATGGAAATGCATGATAGTCGATACAGTAAATTATGCGTTATAAACGATGCAACATGATGATACTTCCCAACACGTTTTACCCCTATATCGTGCTTCCTCAGGGGATGCTGTCCGTTTTTACACTATAATGCTTTCTAATAGAAAACAATAAAATATTTTAGATTGATTCAAGAAAACATGTATAAAAATATACATAATTTTACATTTATCATTTATAGTTATGCAAATGTGTCTCCCCTATCTGGCCATCACTGCTTACCACTGTTTCCTGAAACAAGACCAAAACTGCCGGGATAGTGAAATGTTTTACTATTCACAGGACTCATAACCAAAATAAAATAAAATTAAATAAATAAAAAATAAATTAAAATTAAAATAAAAATAATAATAAAAAAAAATAAAAAAAATATATAAATATGAAAATAAAAATAAGTATAAATATAAAATAAAAATAAGAAACGGACGATAACAACAAACAAAGCACAGAAAAGGAGCAACACAGAACCAATGAGGAAAAATGATCATATAATGTGACCAAAATATTATAGAAACGGTTTGTAGCTAAGCATTTCATTTAACCCAGGAAACCCAGGATAAGTTGTGGCTTTTAACAGATATATCCAGCGTGATTCTAATTGTAAAAACCTTTGGTCGTTACTGCCTGTCGTTACTGATGTCAGAAGGAATATGTTCAAGGGCTACATCTCCTCCAGGTAAATGCCGAACTTTTTTGAACTCTCAGAAATGTCTTTTTTCATACTCCACCAGCGACAAGTGCAATTGCAAAGCCGCTGTTGGAGGATTAATTTATATATGCATAATGATATATATATATATATATATATATATATATATATACTGCTTTTTTACTGATATAGTTGGGCAAGTTATAACTATGACCAATTATTCACTATATAGTCTCAGAGCAAACCTCAGCAGAAGGAGGTGTGTGGTTCTTGGTATCAAGTCAGCTGCAAAATCGAATCAAGTAAGTTGAGTTCATTTAACTCTTTGCCTTGTTTGCTGGGGAGGATAATCTATCATTCCACCCAGCATCCATGGGACAATTATTATCTTTTCCCTCTTTTTTTCTATTTTATTAGCTGGCCACTATTTACCATCTGTGGCCACCTGTGGCGCTGAGGTGGGTTTTTTGGCGTGGGTGAACATTTCACTATACCGGCAGTTTTTGTCTCATTTCAGGAAACAGTGGTAAGCAGTGATGGCCAGATAGGGGAGACGCATTTGCATAACTATAAATGATAAATGTAAAATTATGTATATTTGTATACATGTTTTCTTGAATCAATCTAATATATTTTATTGTTTTCTATTAGAAATTATTATAGTGTACAAATCACAGCATCCCCTTAGGAAGCCCGATATAGGGGCAAAACGTGTTGAGAAGTATCATCATGCTGCATCCTTTATAACGCATAATTTACTGTACCAACTATCATGCATTTCCATGATTCCTGTATATTTTAATATAACATTTAGTTTTTGTTGTTCAAAAATAAAATCATTTTTTAAATACAATATATTTGATTTATAATGTTGCACCTTTAAAGTTCCTACATACCAGTGCCCTAATTTACAAAAATCTGGGATGTGGTGCTAAAAAACGAATGGCTGAGCCCATGTTCACAACATTAACAACTTCCTGCACAGCCTATGGTCAGTTGTGTGTGGACATCATAGGACTTTCTCCAGAAACACGCCTCGCATGTGCCCCACAGGCCATGCTCCGGTGCTATCTGTCACTGGCTGTGTCCACCGAACACAGCCGATAACTGATCAGTGTACTAACCTGCTGCCAGTACCATGTGATCGCTGTGACAAATCACAGCAGATCCCATGACAATTGTACACAGTTAATGGCTTCCTTTCATGCCAATCATTGTATACAATTGCGTTACTAGCTGCGCTTGGACACAGTGATCACATGGTACGGACAGGGCCAATCACAACCCATCTGTACCATGTGATTATCTGTGGCCAATCACAGCTAATCACAGTAGTAAACAATGAATGAATCAGCTTCATTCAGTAAAAAATGGTTGCTTATACCAGTAAAATTCTTCTTTGCAGTTCTGTTCTCCCCTTAGTATACAGATCTCTCGCACTTTGGATGCAAAGTGCAACTCATTGCCAAAAATGCTCATATTAATGACTCTGTTGTCCCACACATTACAATCTGATTGTACAATCATTAGAGCTACCAAGAACTATGTGTTGCAAGGTCCTACCTGGTTGGATACAAATTGACTGTTTAGTTTAAGTGGGTCCTCATATTACATTGTTTTGGTAAATAGAAAAGTGATCGTACAGAGATTTTACTGTGTATGGTATGGTGAGCTTTAGGCTATCCAGTAAAATAGGCCAATTAACCAAGACTTGTGAATTTGTCCCTAGCAAATTAAATTTGTGATTTATTTTCCTTCTAAATGTATTTAATTATATTTTTTTTTTGCATATTTCTCACACTTAAATGATTCAGATCATGAAACAAATTTTAACATTACACAGAGATAACCCAAGTAAATCCAAGTTTTTAAATTATTATTTTATTTATTAAGGAAAAAAAGCTGCCTGGCCCTATGTGAAAAAGTAATTGCCCCCTCCCATGCTGAATCATGAATGAAATGTGATTAACCACAATTTTTTGGAAATCTGAGGTAAATTTCACTTGCCACACCCAGGCCTGATTACTGCCAGACCTGTTGAATCAAGAAATCACACAAATAGAAGCTGTCTGACAAAGTGATGGACGCTAACACATCACAGAGAGCCACGCATCATGCCACAATCTAAAAAAATTCAAGAACAGATTGAAAACAAAGTACAATGTACATGTATCGGTCTAGGAAGGGTTTCAAAGCCATTTCTAAGACTTTGGAACTCCAGTGAACCACGGGGAGAGCCATTATCCACAAATGGAGATAACTTGGAACAGTGGGGAACCTTTCCAGGAGTGGCCAGCCTACACAAATTACGCCAAGAGCATGACGACGACTCATCCAGGAGGTCATAAAAGAACCCAGAACAACATCTAAAAAACTGCAGGCCTCACTTGCCTCAGGTAAGAACAGTGTTTATGATTCAACAATAAGAAAGAGACTGGGCAAAAATTGCATCCATGGGAGAGTTCCAAAGCCAAAGCAACTGCTGACCAAAAAGAACACAAAGGCTCATCTCACAATTACCAAAACACATCTTGATTATCCCCAAGACTTTTAGGCAAATATTCTGTGGACTGATGAGACAAAAATTTAACTTTCTGGAAAGTGTGCGTCCTGTTACATCTGACATAAAACGAATACAGCATTTCATAACAAGAACATCATACCAACTGTTAGACATGGTGGTGGTAGCATGATGGTCTGGGGCTGCTTTGCAGCTTCAGGACCTGCATGACTTACCATAATTGATGGAACCATTAATTCTGAGCTCTACCAGAAAATCCTAAAGGAGAATGTCCAGTCATCAGTTCATGACCTCAAGCTCAAGTGCACTTGGGTTATGCAGCAGGACAATGATCCGAAACACAACAGCAAGACCACCTCCAAGTGGTTCAAGCAAAGCAAAATTTAGGTTTTGGAGTTGCCTAGTCAAAACCCGGACTTAAATCCAATTGAGATGCTGTATCATGACCTTCCACAAGCCATTCATGCCATTGATTTAAGCTGGCCATACGCAATTGAGTCTGATTCTGCAATCTCTGTCCTCTGTAATATGAGGACAAGCCTTAACAATGAATTCGGTTGAACCCCCCACTCATGTCTCTTGGCTGAGCTCAGTAAACTAGGTGTTGCCCCTATACAGACTCAGATATGAAAGCAGACAATGTCCAGGGAAGTTTGATAAGGTATGGTCCATATTGATAGATGCCTGTGGCTAATCTCTGGGCTTCCCTCATGAGTACTGATGGATAACTCATTCTCCGCTGTTTCCCCTTCCCCCCTTTCTTTCACCCTATCCCTTCTTATATAACTGCTATGTCCAAGGGTATACGAGATGACACAGTGATAATGGATAGGAATGCTTACCAAAGATAGATAGGGATTGGACACACCTGGGCTAGATGATGCTAGACTGGAGGCAACTCCCTTTAGGAATTGAATTACTATTGCCTCTATCTGTATGCTGCTGTACTCCTAAAAACTGATTGTACTGTTATGCTGAATTGTCTAATAAAGTTTTCTGTTAAAACACAAACAATGAATTCCTTATATAACAAATTAGGCAAGCACTTGCACTACTGTCTGGAGCTGCATTACAAGAACAATGACAGCTGGGTGTCTCTGCTCTCTGTCTCCCATGTGCTTACATAAATGAAGAAATAGGAAAGTGGGTGGATATAAAAAAGTGGTATCGTAATGAGGGAGATGTGATACAGAGAGATAAAACACACCCTATTCCGTGATACAGTAAGGCAGTGCATGGTGGGATATACAGATTGCTGGATGGTCACATGATGTTACAGGAAGTCATGGCTAAGAGGAATTTTTTGGAATTTTGAAAAGAGATGTGCAGGTTTAAGGCTGCCATGGACTAAGTAAGTGAGAGATAAGCACAGTGGGGTTGATTTACTAAAACTGGAGAGTGTCAAATCTGGTGCAGCTCTGCATAGAAACCAATTAGCTTTCAGATTATTTGTCAAAGTTTAATTGAACAAGCTGAACTAAGAAGCTGATTGGCTACCATGCACAGGTGCACCAGATTTTGCACTCTCTAGTTTTAGTAACACAACCCCACTGAGATGGCTTGGGGAGAAAAGACATTGCAAAAGACATCTATTAATTCTATTTATTTCTTACTTTATTTTCTATTTATTCTATTTAATTCCATTATTCTATTTAAAAGTGAAAGTCTGCTGAAAAGGTGAAATTTTCCTTTAAGCAATATTTGTGTGAACACAGATTTTATTACTTGTCTACAAAGATCATGATTGCCATCAAAATCTCCTAAAACCACTTTTTGCTTTTTTTCTTAAACAGCTTATGAGAGTAATGCCCCGTACACACGGTCGGAAATTCTGACGGAAAATGTCCGATCGGACCGTGTGTGCGCTCCATCTGATTTTTTCCGTCGGAATTTCCGATGGAAAAAATTTGAGAGCAGGATCTTAAATTTTCCGACAACAAAATCCTATCAGACTTTTTCCGATCGTGTGTCGAGAATTCCGACGGACAAAGTGCCAAGCATGCTCAGATCAAATTACGAGACCAAAGCTATTGGCTACTAACATGAACATAGTCCCGTTGTAACGGACGAACGCCATCACGTTCAGAATGATTGGATTTTCCGATAACTTTGTCTGACCGTGTGTATGCAACACCAGTTTCTGATTTGGTGGTCGGATTTTCCGACCGTGTGTTCGGGGGTTTTGAAGAATTCATTTATATTTTTAGCCATATTCACTGACTTCAGTGACATTTCCAAAGTCAACAACGTCTGCTGAAATCAGTAAGAATTTATTGTGCTAACACTTCATTTTTTTCACTAGGTCTAATTAAGATCTAGGTGTAAAAACAACATCTCAGTAGAAATAAAAACTTTACTGCTATGCCTTCCTTCCTCCCACAGTTTCATACACCTCAAAATTTAAGATTAGTAGTTTTAAAGCACAGCTGCAATAACACTGACATTAACCATATCCAAAATAGAGATCTGCTTCAAATGGATTATATACAGGTTTTAAAAGTTAACTAAAAGAAAATTGAATACTAAAGGAAAACATAAAAAAAATATTATTTATACAGGCCTGCCTCCTACAACTGCAATGTTAAGATGCGTATTCACAAGCAGAACATATTTTAAAGCACACATTGCACTTCAAAGAAGGAGCGCTTTTGTAGTAACAACAAGAGAGAAAAAAAAGGGCACAAATGACCTTGTGCATTAAAGACACACTTGGCTTAGATATTAAAGATAAGAAATGCACTCACAATGACCCAGTCAGATATAGCCTTCAATAAGCCCAATGACCCAGATAAAATATAGCAATCATTGGCAAGAATTTTAGAGCTTCAGGGGTCTTCAAATTTAGGATGATAGCAGGTACCAGGAAGTATCCAGACTAACTGTGCAGCCTGTAACCCCAAGTGAGCCAATTCGAAAGAGCAGCGACAGGGATCGGGCATCCGAGGAGTGGCGGCGGGGATCGGACATTCAGGCATCGGCAGGGCCCGGGCATCCAGGCATTGGCCAGCTCTTCTCCTCCTCATCTCCATTGTGCTCTCCTCCCCTCCTCCTAGGCATCCAATAGGATCGCCTGTCCTTTCAGCCAAATCGGGTGTCGGGTATCAGTCCTGCTTCCCAAATGGCCGGGAGGAGGATCAGTGTTGCAACAGCGAATATTCATTCGCTGCTGCAACACACCTGGGTGGGCTCCGGGCGCATCCTCTGCGTCCCGAGCCCACTCTATTTTGAAGCCTATTAGAGCCTCTGGCTCTAATCAGGTGCTTCAAAAAAAAACTTGGCCGCTGTAATTCATGCGCCTGGTGCCCTGAAAGCAGCCGAACACATTAATAGGGGGTGGCCGCGGCAGCCATAGATAGATCCATGCTATGCATGAATCTATCCATTGTATATAGGGGGCAGGAGAGAGGGGGCTGCGCCCAGGTGCCCAGAATGGATGGGTCGCCCCTGGTAATAGGAAAACTAAAATAGTAAAACTAAAATATAGGAAGTGTGTAAAAAGACCTGTGTTGCATGGCAGGTAGTTGTGTGTATCATAATCAATATGAACTTAATAAGACAATAGTAAAAAGACCTGTGTTGCATGGCAGGTAGTTGTGTGTATCATAATCAATATGAACTTAATAAGACAATAGTAAAGAAGTTACAAACATGCAAATCAAACCAAATGGGGCAACCACACAAATTTTAAACATAATATACAGTAACAAAGATTATATGCAAACATGAGATTTACTATTGTCTTAATATTTTTTAACCACTTCAATACTAGGCACTTTCAGCCCCTTCCTGCCCAGGCCAATTTTCAGTGCTGTTGCACTTTAAATGACAATTGCACAGTCATACATAACCATATAAAATGCTTATCATTTTTTTGACACAGCTTTCTTTTGGTGGTATTTAATCACCACTGAGGTTTTTATTTTTTGCTAAACAATGACCGGAAATTTTGAAAAAAAAATGTTTTCAAGTTTCCCTGCAAGGGTAAAGAGAAATTTCTACGCTGGTACACAGCAAAAAAATAAACCGGCAGGGGTTTCAACCATTCCCTACTCAGTCCACAGCAAAAAAGGTTTGGTTTTACATACATTATAAGTGCTACGGTACATATTGTTTTAATAGGATGCCATCATTCTACTTACAATACAAAGCAGTATTGTGGTGGCTGGTGGCTGTGGGTCATATGTGAATTCTTTCTCTGCAGAAGTGTCATACCCTGTCTGTTTTGGGTATATATATATATATATATATATGTGTGTGTGTGTGTGTGTGTGTGTGTATATATATACATATATATATATATATATATATATATATATATATATATATATATATATATATATATAAATGTGGGTGAGGGTGTTCAGACACCCTCCATGCCTTACACCTCATGTCCACAGGTACAATCATTACTTCCCTCTCTCAACCCCACCACTATAGAAGAGGTTGCTAAATTACTTGCTAATGTTCATTTTACCACCTGCCCTCTGGATCCTGTTCCCTCACAAATGCTACAGTCACCCTCTAGCTCTATTCTACACTCTCTAACCCACATCTTTAATCTCTCCCTCTCTTCTGGCATCTTCCCCAACTCCTTAAAACATGCACTTGTCCGCCCCATACTTAAAAAGCCCTCACTGGACCCATCCAATCTTAACAACCTACGCCCCATCTCCTTGCTCCCCTTTTTATCCAAACTCCTTGAATGTCTAGTCTACAACTGACTGAGCATCCATCTTGCTGATAATAGCCTTCTTGATCCCCTTCAGTCTGGATTTCGTCCTCAACATTCCACAGAAACTGCTCTCCTAAAACGAACAAACGATCTACTAACGGCCAAAACTAAGGGACACTATTCTGTACTTCTACTTCTGGACCTCTCTGCTGCCTTCGATACGGTTAACCACCCCCTTCTCCTCAAAAAACTCTATGCCTTTGGTCTCCGTGACTCTACTCTTCACTGGTTTTCTACCTACTTATTTAACCGCACCTTTAGCGTTACCCACAATTCTACTGTCTCCTGTGCTCTCCCTTTCTCTGGTGGGGTCCCCCAAGGTTCTGTTCTTGGACCTCTCCTATTTTCAATCTACACCTCCTCCCTGGGTCAGCTGATAGCCTCCCACGGCTTCCAATACCATCTCTATGCTGACGACACTCAAATCTATTTTTCTACCCCTCAACTCACTCCTTCAGTCTCCACAAGTATCCCTATTTTACTATCAAAAACCAAGCTTATAATTTTTCCTCCCCCACGTGCCTCTTCCCCTGATCTCTCGGTCAAAATTGATGGCACAACTATCAGCCCATCCCCACATGCCAAGGTACTAGGAGTTGTCCTGGACTCTGAACTCTCCTTTAAGCCCCATGTCCAATCACTGTCCAAATCTTGCCGCCTCAACCTCCAGAACATCTCCAAAATACGCCCCTTTCTAACCAATGACAGAACAAAGCCCTTAATTCACTCCCTGGTCATCTCTCGCCTCAATTACTGCAACTCCCTCCTCATTGGCCTACCTCTGCATACTCTATCCCCCCTTCAGTCCATCATGAATGCTGCTGCCAGACTTATCCACCTTACCAATCGCTCTGTGTCTGCTACTCCTCTCTGTCAATCCCTCCACTGGCTTCCGCTCACCCAACAAATTAAATTCAAAATACTAACAACTACCTACAAAGCAATCCTCAACTCTCCCCCCAGCTACATCACTGACCTAGTCTCAAAATATCACCCTAATCGTTCTTCTCAAGACCTCCTGCTCTCAAGCTCTCTTATGACCTCCTCCCATGCTCGTCTCCAGGACTTTTCCAGAGCCTCTTCAAGCCTATGGAACGCCTTACCCCAATCTGTCCGTCATTTTTGTAAATATTTTATTATATCTTTTAATGTGACAACACTGAAGAAATTACACTTTGGTACAATGTAAAGTAGTGAGTGTACAGCTTGTATAACGGTATAGATTTGCTGTCCCCTCAAAATAACTCAACACACAGCCATTAATGTTTAAATCGCTGGCAACAAAAGTGATTACACCCCTAAGTGAAAATGTCCAAATTGGGACCAAAGTGTCAATATTTTGTGTGGCCACCATCATTTTCCAGCACTGCCTTAACCCTCTTGGGCATGGAGTTCACAAGAGCTTCACAGGTGGCCAGTGCCACTGAAGTCCTCTTCCACTCCTCCATGATGACATCGAGGAGCTGGTGGATGTTAGAGACCTTCCGCTCCCCCACCTTCCATTTGAGGATGCCCCACAGATGCTCTATAGGGTTTAGGTCTGGAGACATGCTTGGCCAGTCATCACCTTTACCCTCAGCTTCTTTAACAGTGCCGAGCCGAGCTTCTGTAAATGGACATTGTCCATTCACCCACGGAGCGCAGCTTGGCCCGGATCCCCGCTCTCTCCTCATTGACTCACTGACTGTGATTGATAGCAGCCAATGTGGTTAAGGACATTTGGTAATCACTTATTTAACCTTTAAGGTTGGGAGACATAAGACAAGAAATAGTGGCAAATCAGCTGGTGATGGTGGCCCTGTTGGGAGGTCAGGTGGGCTTTATGTCCTTAATCTCATGGCTCTGTCTCCATATTGGAGCCTGCTGTAGCACAGGGTTAGAACAGGAACCTAGCCTGGGGAGTCACAAGAGCAAGGCCTTGCATAAGTAGAAGTACTGTGGCTTCCTGTGATGTGTGCCTATGAAGCAAAGTGAATACGATGTACAGAGTAATACTAATAAACAGAAACGTGTCAAGGATGGAAACGAGAGGCTGGTGAAGAACGGGACATGTTCTGCATTCCTGTCTTTAAACGCTAAGAACTCTGTGAGTTATCCCTTTTACACACTACTAGTTTTTTTTCGTTCAACCCGCTCTGGTTGGAGCTGCTGTACTAACGATCCAACATTAGTACAACATCTCCACCGCTGAGCTGTGGTGTTCTGACAGGGGGATGGCTCTGCCACCAGAACACTCCAATCAGTGATCTCCACCATTGGCTGAGAGCGCTGATCGGGAGCCGGTCGGCTGCTGGTTTTCCAGCATGCTCATCCGACAGAAGCCGGCCAAACATGTCTGTTGTGTGTCTCATGTATTTATCTTGGCCTGATCTCAATGCCTATTCCTGATGGTGGCTTTCAGGTCTGAGTCTGTGTTAGCGTTATGATTTTGTTTTTAGTCATTCTAGATTCTAGATTTAACCCTTTGAGCATTTAGTGACACTAGCTTTACTTAGAAGCACTCTGTGGATCATTACATTCTATAACATATGGGTTCCCAGCGGAGATCCAATAACTATTTAACCTGCAAAACACTTTAGCGATATTTTTATTTTCTGCACTTGTTTATTCATTTCACTTACTTGTTTAAACACTTTGTCAGGGATTTGGGAATTGTAATACACAAATCAATGACGTGAAATAAAGTTTGCATAACATATGACTCAACCTAGTTAAATAAAATGATTGCATGCAGTCACTGTAAAAGGAAAGGTTAGAAGCAGTTGGCAGGATACAGAATTTGCCAGTGTCTGATGAAAGGGACACATTCGGCCAAGTGGCGATATGTGTAAAGTAAAAGTAGATAAGTGTGACAGCCCTGTATCCAAATTGTTGTATGATGACATCACTACAACCATCAGTGGAATGTATTACAGCTTGTGTTTTGTGATACCTCTCAGACAACGTACATTGATCGTCATTAATCAGCTTGTAGATTATAAAAGGTAGCATTTCCATTTCAGGAGTAGAACAAAAATACCAGCTATTTCTTATATTCAAACTTTTAAACTATCTTGAATTTGGAAACGGCTTGTGTTTTAAATTAGGTGTGTGATGCAGCAGATAAGAGTGGGGTGTGGATTGATCTAAATCGGTCATTCTCAATCAGGGTTCTTTGGAACCCTATGGTTCCTCTAGAGGTTGCTATGGGTTCCTTGAGCTGTGGCTCACTGATATCCTATTTGATGGTGCCTGTGTAGTTCCAGGCCCAATGCTACTTGGCAAAACCAACAGCATGACCCAAATCTTCTTAGCTGTCTGTAAGGTTGGTTGTCTGATCACCACTGTAAATATTGCATTCTTCCTACTAACCACGAATGTAGGGGACATTTTCCTTATTGACAAGGGTTCTCTGGCACCAGAATTTTAGGACTTTTTAGGAGTTCCTCTGGTGTAAAAATGTTTTTATAGATAAGCTGAGAAACAAGGAAAGACACACAGCTGGAGGTGGTGTGGTTGCTGCTCACCCCTAAGGTGTAGCAAGAAGGAAAAAATCCCCCCAAAAAAGGGTATGTGGGGTTTTTAGGCAGCAGGTAAAAAGAAATATATGATACAAAATGTTATCTAAATATAAATGTTTATTAAAGATGTCACCAAAGTGACATAGTGGGTATAAGACATGGGTCCCAAATGGGAATAATAAAACAAAGCAGAACAAGTATAAAAAATACACTAATAGACAAGAAACTTTTACAGCAGAGTATTAGGACATAGCCAACATTAGTTGATGTAAAAGTAAACTTGACGCGTTTCAACCTGTATTAGTATAGGTCTTCTTCAAAGGTGATTTGTCTATTAAGAGAAGAGAGGGTAAAAAAACAGCAAGTATATTACAGCAATATTAATGTTTCATGTAGTGGTCTCTATGTAATTTGAAATAGAGACATGTGCGGTATTGTAAAATATTTACCCAATTGTATATGTTTCTGATGGAATTTACTTCTCATGTGGGGCTTCCCTGGAGAGATTTCCTGTCCCCCGGGTGGGGCTTGCAGAGACACCCTGCAGCATGTGCGGGCCGGTACCAGGAGGGGGTATTCCAAAAAACGTGACTTACGAGTGGTCACATCCAACAGGTTGACCTCCCACAGAGCAGACAATTAGGCCGGTGGCTGGGAGCGGCGGGGGGGGGGGGGAGAGAAAGGGAAGAAAGGCCTCTCAAAAGCACACCTGTCATGAAGGGTCAACAACACAGGATTATTTAGTTATCGTCTACCAATTAAGGTACTTCTTATGAAGATTATAATTTTAGATTTTTATATGTTCATATGCTTTTTTTTAAAAAAGGTTATTGAACATTTAGAGAATTTTTGTCAGAGAGCAGAACAAGCAAGTGTATGTCTCAACGGTCCCCACATTGTGGCAGCTTCAGTGAATGGGAGAGAGTGAAGGGCAAAAGAATGGTGCAAAGGATGGTCAAAGGGAAAGGGACTAGGATAGGGGGGAAAGAAGAACATGAAAGGGGAAAATGGGAAAGGGAATGACGGGATAAGGAGTGATCGAGAATACAGGAGGGAAGAGAGAAAAAAGGGGAGGAAAAAAGGAGGAAAAGCAGCTCAGAGGAAAAAAAACAGAGGAACAAACAGTGGGAAAAAGAGGGAAAGGAACAGAGGGGTGTGGAACCTGGCAAGGGAAGGCAAGGTTAGGGATTAAGAATACATGGCGCGCACATGTAATGAAAAGGAAATAGTGGGACCTCCCCATAAAGTGTATGGAAAAGTGGGTGTCTAGCAGAGAAAGGGGAGAGAAAGAAAGGAGGAGAATGAGAGAGACAGAAAGTGCAGAAAGGAGGAGGGAAAGAGGGGGGGGGGGGGAAAGGAGAAGGAACAGTAGGGGGGAATGGGAAAGGAGACGGGGCAGGGAAGGAAAGATAGGGGGGAATGAGGGGAAAGGAAAGAACAAGGAGAGGGGAGGGGAAAGAAGGGATGGGGGGGAAAGAAAGGGGGAAGAGAGGGGAGGGAAAGGGGGGAAAAGGGGGGAGGGGAACGGGTGAAAAGGGAGAGGTGTGTGGAAAAGGAATAGGGTAAAAACATGTAGGGACCTAAGAATGTGATTCATATAGGAGGTGGGGGAGAGAATGTGAAGAAGAAAAACAGGTGGAGGTGAACAAAAAAGAGGGGGAACAAGCCTTTGGTGAGGCAAACAAACGGAATGGTGAGTGATAGTAAAATAATATCAGTGTGACCGAGGGGGGAGAGGAGGGAGTGCAAAAGGTGCACAGCAAAAGCGATTGCGTGTGAAAGAAAGCCAGTGGGGCCGTGAAAAAAAAGGGGTGAACAGGGTCAGTGATAAAAGGATAAGAAGCATATATGAAGTGATGCATATGGTATCTATGTGCCTGTCACCTTTGAAGAAGACCTATACTAATACAGGTCGAAACGCGTCAGGTTTACTTTTACATCAACTAATGTTGGCTATGTCCTAATACTCTGCTGTAAAAGTTTCTTGTCTATTAGTGTATTTTTATACTTGTTTTGCTTTGTTTTATTATTCCCATTTGGGACCCATGTCTTATACCCACTATGTCACTTTGGTGACATCTTTAATAAACATTTATATTTAGATAACATTTTGTATCATATATTTCTTTTTACCTGCTGCCTAAAAACCCCACATACCCTTTTTGGGGGGATTTTTTCCTTCTTATTATAGAAAAGCTTAGCAGTGTTCTCATTTCAAAAGTACTGTGTGCTATTCAGTAATGGAGCAAACAAACAGAGGGCTCTGTACTAGACATGTGCACACTGAAATATTTAGTTTCGGAATTTCGTTTTCGTCCGAAAAATAAATTTATTTAGTTACTCCCGAAATTAATTTTTTTTTATTTTGTTTTTCGTAAAAAATTGCATTCATCCGAAAATCCAAATTAATTAAGGTCGAATCTGTCATTGAGGGCTTATGGTGTCTGTCGAATGTTCAAAGAAGATTCAACGGAGCAGCTAAACTGTATGACTCTTTATAGTTTAGCTGCTCCGTCAAACCTTCTTAGAACTTTCGACAGACACCATAAGCCAAATATTCGACGTTTGTATGTTTTTCGTTGTTTTGTCGAATCTTTGTCGTTCATGTTGAATGTATATAGTTCAAACAGAAAATGGACTGGTGATAGTGATCACAGGTAACAAGATAGGGTATATAGAATCTATATAGAATCTCAATCTATAATATAGAATCTATAATAATAAATCCTCCCCCCCCACAACACGGGCAGCCTCTGAGGCTATCACAACACTAGCAACACTAGTATCACTATCAAGTTCACAACACTAACACAATAGCAGATTATTATGAAAAAGTTAAGTTGAACTGTAGCTTGCTTCACTTTTGTTCTGCTGCTGTGCTTAAATAATTCAGGTTCTCTGACAAACAGACCAGCTAAGATTGACTGTCTTCTGAAATGTGTGTGTGTCTCTCTCTTCTAGCAATCGTAAGTGAAAGTAAGTTGTCTGTACGTGTGTACTTAGTTCTAGCTATTTTACTGCTCCTCCTCTTTGGTTGCAATCAGCCAATAACATTTATCATCATCATTATTTTTATTTTACTTCCCCCACCCAATTCCAGCAGTCAAATCTTTTCTCTCTATGTCGAATCTTTTCTCTCTATGTCGAATCTTTCCTCTCTATGTCAAATCTTTTCTCTCTATGTCGAATCTTTTCTCTCTATGTAGAATAATCTTGGACTAATAGAGTTAAGGTTAGGCACATTCGACCACAGGTTCGATAGACACAGATTGTTATTGTCAGCGTCATGTCGAATCTCCTATCTATATCGAACTGTTGTCACAACGAAAATGAAAATAAAGCATTTGTTTATGTCGGATCTTTCATTTTTCGGATTCTGCACTTTCGTTATCGTTTGTTAAAACGATAACGAAAATACCTGAAATTCGGACGAAAATACATTCGGACGAAAACGAATGCACATGTCTACTCTGTACACAAATACAGTTTTGCACTCGTGTTACTGTTACACACATTTACATGTTACCTGGCCTACCCTTCTATTCTGCAATTTGTTTTCTAAAGCTGGCAATAGACAGAGTGATTTTCTTTCCTGCGACCAATGTCAGTGTTGATGGGGAAAGCCCTCCTGCAGAGCCATTGTGTTCTCCCGTGGGCAGGGAAAGCCGTCCCCACCAGGAGAGCGGCTTTAAGCAATAATCACATGTAAAATCTGACAGTTGATTGATTAATGAACTTGGGTACATTCAGCCGGGCATGCATAGTTCAAATCTCTGCCGGCCCTTGCTGAATCAGCCGAGATTCAAACCATCTATGGCCAGCTTTAGGGTCCATATTATGCTAGCAATCACTATTTAGTTGCAGCTCACAATGTTATCTTACTTCAAACATGCCACCATTTTCACATTCGCTGATTGGCTTATCATGGTGGTGACATGATCAAGAGTCAAGCATAGTGGTCCTTGATACTTCCTTTAGTGCAGTGGCTACTAGTAGCAGCCTGGTCCCGTAGAGGAGTGTTCCCACATGCTCAGCTACAATTTAGCAGCAATGTTAATTAACATTTACCTGGCACAGGAACTTGCTAGGAGAATGATCATTTGTAAATTGCTGTTGGTAACTGTTTCATCATGGCTTTAGGTAGATTAAATAAATTACAGTTATAGCATATTTTTCAGTAAGAGAAACAACCTTGTAATTTTAGCAAGCACCTTTCTTGAGACTATAATAGAATTATGGATATCATTTAAAGATAATGTTCAGGAAGATGTGCTCATACACTTGCTCACTGGCCCTTGTCAAGCCTGACGCTCACAGATAAGGGCTCTGTATAATGTTGTTTATACTGGAGCAACAAAGAAATAGCACAATGCATTGTGGGAAGCCGTATTGCATCACTTGGCAGTTCTCACATTTTGATAACATCTGTGTCCCAGCTTTACCTCTCCCCAAAAGCCTTTCCACTGCAGGGAATAAAAGTGGCATGCTACTTTTTACAGTTTGCTTCCTTTCAGTGTGTTTCCTGTAAAACATCTATGAAAAAGGTCTCTTTAACATTTAAGTAAACATTTATGTACTATATTTCCCACAGGTGTTTTAACCCTGCTCTGTTTTTCTTTTCACTCTTAATGCAATATTCCATTCTCACCTCGCTGGGAGATATCATTTATCATGCTAGGCTCCCATTTACATTGGCATGTGGTCTTTTATTAAGAAGCGCTCTAGCTACAGAAAAATGCTTTCCTATTTCATGACACGCACGTAGTTTATTCAGTAAACAAAGCAAAGACCAGTAATGGTTAGGCCCCATGCACACTGAACATTCAGTCCCGGTGCAGGGGGTTCTGACGTTTAGCCGTGGTTGGAAGGCACAGGTGAGCCATCCAGACCTGCTCTGAGAGTCTGACAGCTGCTGCAGCTGGATGGGGCTGGACAGGGCACCTAGCAATTTGTATATTTAGGGTAGTTGCACCATCCATATTTATCTTACCGCAGCAGCTATCAGACTCTCATAAGAGTTTGAAAGGCTGCCAGCTGTGGGGTTGAACGGTGCACCTGTCCCCTCCGCCAATGGCTAAAGGGCATAACTCCTGCACCGGGGCTAAATACCCAGTGTGCATGGGGCCTTATAAATGTGAGGGAATATTTCTGATACTCATGAAAACTAAGGAAGCCACTTGGATGAGTGATGAAACATCTTCAACATTACAAAACAAGTCCATCTGAATGTAACCAACTACTACAAGTCACACAATGACCTGGATAGATGAGAACCTTCAGTCATATATCATACCTCACACCAGAAAGTCAAATTTTGGTTTGATGAAGTCGGTTCAAACTTGCACTTTGCATATTTTTCTTTTTCATAGTGAGAAAACCTGATAAACATCTGTATAGGGATGGTCCCTCGGTTCGAGTCGAACATAAATTCGACTCAAACATCAGGTGTTCGCCCATTCACGGAGTTCTGAACATTATGGGGCGTTTGCGGCAAATATGCGTGCCGCGGAATGCCACATAATGCACTGCAAGATTGCAGTGCATTGATGTTTGATGATTGGCCAAAGCATGCACCTGACCTGCATGCTTTGGCCAATCACAGCACGCTCTGCTGTGAGAGCCATGATTGGCCTAAGGCAGGGTGCCTTTAGCCGATCATGGCTCAGGGGGCTAAGTCCACACCTCACACTATATAAGGCTGCTTACACGGTGGCTGTATATAGTGTAATGATTGAGATAACGTTAGCTAGAGGCAGGTTAGTTAGTGGCATGTGTAATTATGTGTATGCTTTATGTAATAATTCAAGTTCAATTGTTATGCCTAGTTCCTTATGCTTGTTAGGAAACAGTTAACAGTTTTGGTCATGTGATCTGGGGGCAGGGAGCTGTGGAGAGTTCTGTAAGATGGATGCTGCTGAATAAACACCAGGCTCATGTTAAAGTTCATGCTGTCTGCCTATTCTTGGTGTTAAATCATCACAGCTTGCAGGCAGTATATATACAGTTTTTCACAAAAGTGAGTACACCCCTCATATTTTTGTAAATATTTTATTATATCTTTTCATGTGACAACACTGAAGAAATTACAATTTGCTACAATGTAAAGAAGTGAGTGTACAGCTTGTATAACAGTGTACATTTTCTGTCCCCTCAAAATAACTTAACACACAGCCAATAATGTCTAAACCACTGGCAACAACAGTGAGTACACCCCTAAGTGAAAAAGTCAAAATTCGGCCCAATTAGCAATTTTCCCTCCCCGGTGTTATGTGACTCATTTAGTGTTACAAGGTCTCAGGTGTGAATGGGGAGCAGGTGTGTTAAATGTGGTGTTATCGCTCTCACTCTCTCATACTGGTCACTGGAAGTCCAACATGGCACCTCATGGCAAAGAACTCTCTGGGGGTCTGAAAAAAAGAATTGTTACTCTATATAAAGATGGCCTAGGTTATAAGAAGATTGCCAAGACCCTGAAACTGAGCTGCAGCATGGTGGCCAAGACCATACAGCGGTTTAACAGGACAGGTTCCACTCAGAACAGGCCTCGCCATGGTCAACAATAGGAGTTGAGTGCACGTGCTCAGTGTCATATCCAAAGGTTGTCTTTGGGAAATAGACGTATGAGTGCTGCCAGCATTTATGCAGAGGTTGAAGGGGTGGTGGGTCAGCCTGTCAGTCCTCAGACCATATGCCACACACTGCATCAAATTGGTCTGCATGGATGTCATCCCAGAAGGAAGACTCTTCTAAAGATGATGCACAAGAAAGCCCGCAAACAGTTTGCTGAAGACAAGCAGACTAAGGATATGGATTACTGGAACCATGTCCTGTGGTCTGATGAGACCAAGATAAACTTATTTGGTTCAGATGGTGTCAAGCATGTGTGGCGGCAACCAGGTGAGGAGTACAAAGACAAGTGTGTCTTGCCTACAGTAAAGCATGGTGGTGGAAGTGTCATGGTCTGGGGCTGCATGAGTGCTGCCGTCACTGGGAAGCTACAGTTCATTGAGGGAACCATGAATGCCAACATGTACTGTGACATACTGTAGAAGAGCATGATCCCCTCCCTTCATGGACTGGGCCGCAGGACAGTAGTCCAACATGATAATGACCCCAAACACACCTCCAAGATGACCACTGCCTTGCTAAAGAAGCTAAGGGTAAAGGTGATGGACTGGCCAAGCATGTCTCCAGACCTAAACCCTATTGAGCATCTGTCCAGCATCCTCAAATGGAAGGTGGAGGAGCGCAAGGTCTCTAACTACCACCAGCTCCATGATGTCATCATGGAGGGGTGGAAGAGGACTCCAGTGGCAACCTGTGATGCTCTGGTGAACTCCATGCCCAAGAGGGTTAAGGCAGTGCTGGAAAATAATGGAGGCTGTAACGAAACGTCCCACACTCCGCTTGAGTGCTTTTGTCATATACCGCTTCCTCCTAGTCTGAATATATAGATATAATAACAGCCCCAGGCCACCGTAGTCAAAGCCTTCTGTTGGGGTGTCTTCCACTGTCCACGGGAACACTTGGGCTACATACCAGCAGAGGGCTCTGTAGCTCTTGTCCAACCGCATCTCCACCTGGACCAGCCTGGCTAACTCAGCTTTGCATTTAATATGCGGTTGTTCCCCCAAAAACACCATTCGCACTTCGTACTGTGACCAGTACTTTTCTTTTTTTCCTGGTGTTGCTGCTCATGGGCTAGCGCTTCCTTACAGTGTTCCCAGCAGATAGAATCATACCATCCCAGCAGGACCTGCTCTGATACTGGCCCTCTGTGCTGTATCTGCACATCTCGCAACCTCCTTCTGAATTCCTCTACCATGGCGGCTGGTATCTGTGTCTCTTCTCCTCTCCTGCTATCCTGACCTTGGATCAAGGTGGAGGTTTGGATGTCTCAGACTGCAGGAAGGGTCCCACTGCTTGCCACCAATGTAACGAAACATCCCACACTTCGCTTGAGTGCTTTTGTCATATACCGCTTCCTCCCAGTCTGAATATAGATATCAGATATTCCAACTGCTAACAACCAGAAAACAAGACAACACTCGTTTGGTTGCTGAACATGGACTGTTTATTAGAACAAGAATATAGTCTTATATACAGTTGAAGAGGAGGCTCCCTCCTCCTGCTCATATTACTCTAAGCCCCTGTACACATGGTCGGAAATTCCCGACGGAAAATGTCTGATCGGACCATGTTGTCGGAAAATTCGCCCGTGTGTGGGCTCCGTCGTACTTTTTCTCCATCGGATCCTGCTCTCAAATTTTCCGACAACAAAATCCGATCTGACTTTTTCCGATCGTGTGTCGAGAATTCCGACGCATGCTCAGATCAAATTACGAGACCAAAACTATTGGCTACTAGCCTCTACGTAGTTCCGTCATACGCAACGAACGTCACCACATTCAGAATGATCGAATTTTCCGACAACTTTGTCCGACCCCAGTGCAACACCAGTGTCGGACAAAATCCGTCCGAAAAAATCTGACGGATTTTGTGGTCGGAATTTCTGACCATGTGTACGGGGGCTAACAATACACCTGTAAACAGAAACATAAAATTAACATGAGCTAGTTATCAAATAATTTACCCAGAATCTGGTGACCTTTCAGGATAGACTTGCTGCCTCCTCACTTACAACTTACAATACACATAAATATAAACACATCCCCCAATAGTTTGCTAGGAGACAAAGGTGTGTTAAAGGGGGATTCCACCCTAAAGTGGAACTCCCGCTTTTCGGAACCCTCCCCCCCTCCGGTGTCACATTTGGTACCTTTCAGGGGGGAGGGGGGTGCAGATACCTGTCTAAGACAGGTATCTGCACCCACTTCCGGGCATAAACTCCCACGGGAGTTTACGTCATTTCCTGTCCCGGCGCGCTGTCTGCCAGGACACACACGTGTCCCGGCAGACAGCGCTGAACATTCTCATTGCGCCGCGCGAATCGCACATGCGCAGTAGGGAATCGGGAAGTAAAGCCACTTCCTGATTCCCTCACCGAGAATGGCGCCGGCTACAGCAGAGGGCCGAGCGATCGATCGGCCTCTGCTGCCGACACCGCTGGACCCTGGAACAGGTAAGTGTACATTTTTTAAAAGTCAGCAGCTGCAGTATTTGTAGCTGCTGGCTTTTAAATTTTTTTTTTTTTTTCAGTACAGTCCCGCTTTACTGAGCACAATAAACTACAGGGTGAAAGACCCGGGCTTTCCAGATCTCATTAATCAGCATTCCTTTCACATACATCTGTCCAC
>CM053029.1:479324877-479450887 GCA_028564925.1 Lithobates sylvaticus
CAGGATCTCTTGGTAGACAGCAGAATTCATAGTTCCTTTTATCACGGCAAGTCTTCCAGGTCCTGAAGCAGCAAAACAGCCCCAGACCATCACACTACCACCACCATATTTTACTGTTGGTATAATGTTCTTTTTCTGAAATGCAGTGTTCCTTCTACGCCAGATATACTTGGACACACACCTTCCAAAGAGTTCCACTTTTGTCTCATCGGTCCACAGAATGTTGTCCCAAAAGTCTTGGGGATCATCAAGATGTGTTGTGGAGAAATTGAGACGAGCTTTGATGTTCTTTTTGCTCAGCAGTGGTTTTCTCCTTGGAACTCTGCCATGCAGGCCATTTTTGCCCAGTCTTTTCCTGATGGTGGAGGCATAAACGCTGACCTTAACTGAGGCAAGTGAGGCCTGCAGTTCCTTGGACGTTGTTGTGGGGTCTTTTGTGACCTCTTGGATGAGTCGTCGCTGCGCTCTTGGGGTAATTTTGGGCGGCCGGCCACTCCTGGGAAGGTTCACCACTGTTCCATGTCTTCGCCATTTGTGGATAATGGCTCTCACTGTGGTTCGCTGGATTCCCAAAGCTTTGGAAATGGCTTTATAACCCTTTCCAGACTGATAGATCTCACTTACTTTCTTTCTCAATTGTTCCTGAATTTCTTTGGGTCTCGGCATGATGTGTAGCTTTTAAGGATCTTCTGGTGGACCTTACTGTGTCAAGCAGCTCCTATTTAAGTGATGCCTTGATTGTGAACAGGTGTGGCAATAATCAGGCCTGGGTGTGGCTAGAGAAATTGAACTCAGGTGTGGACAACCACAGTTAAGCCCCATACACACGGTAGGATTTTCGCATGGATTCTGTCCGATCGGACAATGTTGTTGAAAAATCCGACCGTGTGTATGCACCATCGGACAGTGTACGTCGGATTGTCCGACGGACAAAGTCCTATCTCCTGCTGGATAGATTTTCCGACAACACGGTCCGATCACACCAAATCCGATCGTGTGTACCGTTGTCCGACGGACAAAGTGCTACGCATGCTCAGATCACATTACAAGACCAAAGCTATTGGCTACTAGCCTCTACGTAGTCCCGTCGTAGGCAACAAACGTCACCACGTTCAGAATGATCGGATTTTCCAACAACTTTGTCCGAGCGTGTGTACGCAAAACCAACATCGGACAAAGTATGACGGACATGATCCGACGGACCTGGTCCTCGGATAATCCGAGCGTGTGTATGGGGCTTTATAGTATGTTTTAACAAGGGGGGCAATCACTTTTTCACACAGGGCCATGATGGTTTGGATTTTTTTTCACCTTTAATAATAAACACCTTCATTTACAAATTGCATTTTGTGTTTACTTGTGTTGTCCTTGACTATTGTTTAAATTGGTTTGATGTTCCGAAACACTTAAGTGTGACAAACATGCAAAGGAACAGGAAATGAGGAAGGGGGCAAACACTTTTTCACACCACTGTATATAAATAAATAAATATATATAAATATATATATATATATATATACATATATATATATATATATATATATATATATATATATATATATAGTGTAGTATGCACTCTGCATTCAGTGTAGACCATATAAACACAGTTCAGGCAGTCTAGTATATATTTATATATATATATATATATATATATATATATATATATATATATATATATATATATATATATATATATATATATATATATATATATATATATACTATATATATATATGCAGTGCAGTCATATATAGAAGGGGCAGGGTCCGAAAAATAGAAAAAAAAAAGAAGCTTCGCCTCGATGGGAGGCGTCCCGCCGACTGCTGTCTTTTCGCTGTGACAGCTGTTATATAGGCAAGGGTGGGGCAACCCAGTGATGTAACCGAGTGACCCCGCCCCTTCTGAAGTCATGTGCCGTCAGAGGGTGGCGGAGTCATCTGGTTACGTCAGCCGGTGGCCCCGTCCTTGCCTATATAAATCTGTCACAGATTTCTATTTTTGGGGCCTGTCGGGCGGCATGATTGATGATGGATGTACATCGCAGGACACTTCTTTTTTTTAATAAAGGAATTGTCAAAAACTGTCTTTTGTGTTTTTTCATTTTTGACACTTTTTTTGGTGAATGGGTACAATGTACCCGATACCCATTCACATAGGGGTAGGGGGGCAGGATCTGGTTTCCGATAATCCCCCCGACCGCAGACCCCCACAACCACCGGGCAAGGGTTGTGGGGATGAGGGCCTTGTCCCCATCAATATAGGGACAAGGTGCTTTGGGGGGGGACCCAATCGCATGTCGTTTTGCTGCGGGACTGTAAAGCACCTAAAACAGATGCACCACATTACAGGCAGACTAATGCCGCGTACACACGAAGGGACTATCCCGCGGAATTATCCGCTGGACCGAAGTCGAGCGGATAATCCCCTCGTGTGTGGGCGCCGGCGGACTTTTTTTGGCCAAAGTACGGCGGACTAAAGTTTTAAGTTTTGTTTTAAAATTATCCGCTGGACTTGGCAGTCCAGCGGACAATCCGGCCGTGTGTAGTATGGTCCGGCGGACCAAAAAGGACGCATGCTCAGTAGCAAGTATTTTTCTAGTATTTTTCGTTTTCTAGTCCTGTCGTACGTGCTGTACGTCATCGCGTGAACCGTCTGACTTTTTGCGTGATCGTGTGTGGTCAAGTCCGTTCGCTTTTTAGTCCAGCGGACCCAGCTGGAAAGTCCAGCGGATTGTCCGCTGGACTTAGGTCCGCCGGGAAAAGTCCCTTCGTGTGTACGCGGCATAAGGGGACCTCCCAGGCATCATATTTAAAGGAATATTTTATTTTTATTGTTTCACTTTAAGCATTCTTAAAATCACTGCTCCTGAAAAAAGTTTTAAAAAGTTTTTTTTTTGCATTGATACATGTCCCATGGGGTAGTAACCGGTTCCCCATACACTTTTTAGGGCAATAACTTGCATATATGCCTTTAAAATTAGCACTTTTGATTTTTCATGTTCATGTCCCATAGACTTTAATAGGGTTTGCATGTTCACACAAATGTTTTGCCTGCTCGCATGTTCTGGTGCGAACCGAACCTGGGGGTGTTCGGACCATCCTCACATCTGTAACTTACAGATTTAGCACAGGCCATGAACCATAGCTCCACAGGTATTTCCACACAGAAATTGTAAAGGAATGTGCAAATGGTTGCAAGTTACCAACTCCAATGTTCACGTCTTCATCTGACTGATGTTCCTGAACATATGCATTATTGTTATCCATATCATAAACGTAATTGGTTCCACTAGATTTTAGTTAGGGGTATCAGAGTAAAGGGGGCTGAATAAAAGTGCACACCTCACTTTTCACATATTTATTTGTAAAAAAAAAAAATGAAAACCATTTATTTATTTTCCTTCCACTTCACAATTATAATAAATAATAAAAAGGCATGAGCATGCATCCACAAATTCTAGCACCCAGCAGCCTATTTTTAAACTGCCTGACTTCAGTGCTGGATTGTCTTCAGCTCTGGTTCCTGATTCTAGAAAGTCTGCTAACCTTGTTCCTGACCCAGCTACGTCTGACATGTCTTTTTTATCACCCCTACCTGTTATGTCTGCTGCACGCTTGTGTTACTGACCTCGTCTTGGATTCCTGACTACTTCTCTGCTTCCTGAAATGGTTCCTCACTGCCAGCACATTACCAACTTCTGTCTATTTCTGATCTTGACCCTGCACCTGTCTGCCTGTCTGCCACTGAACAAGGCTTGTGACCAGACTCCGTACTTCCACTGGAAGGACTCCTGTGTCTCCAAGCTTCAGCTTACTATTACAGCTTCCTGGCACCTGCAGCCTTCCATTGCCCTAGCATTCCCTGTCTCCACTACAAGGGGTGTTTGGACAGGAATTGTGCAAGAGGCCACCCTCTTCATCTCAGGCTCCACAGTCAGGTACGTGACAGTATGTAACTTTGCTTTTGCTGTAAATCCAGTGGTCAGCCTAACATTTTCTGGGACCCAACCATCCCTTTTCCATTGTATTGGGATATTAATAGAACTATAGTCAAGTAATGTGGAGACACAAAAAAATACATTGTAGTAGCCAGTTTGTGTTCAAGACCAGTGGTCTCAAACTGCTGCTCTTTGCTTGCCTCTATCCTGCACTATTCCTCCCTCTGACACCAACAATGAGGAATTATTCCTCCCATTGGCCCCAATAAGGGAGCATAAATTTGTCCTCTGACACCATTTCTTCCACACAAACACCAAAGACAGGCACTACTTTGCCCATTGACACCAACAGTGGGGCACTATTCCTCAAACTGACACAAGTGATAGGGCACTATTTCTTCTGACACCAATGATAGAGCAGTATTTCTCCCACTGACACCAACAATGGGAAACTTTTCTTCCCACTGACACCAATGATGGGGGCACTATGCCTTCCATTAATCCCTGCAATGGGGCACTATTCCTTCCTTCTCCCCCCTAACCACAGAGGTGCTGTGTAGTTTTATTACTCCCACTGACCATCAAGCCTGAGGCATTATCCTGAGGGAAAGTTAACTGGCCTCTTTTTTTTAGAAAGTTTGGAAACTGTTCTTGACCCATAAATTGTACATTTAGGGCATAAAAGACATATAGCTTTAACTAGCACTATGCAACTTTTACCATGTACTAGACGATATAACAGATACATTATGTAGAGATAAAAGCCTTATTAGTTTATTAATGCATTCTGGGACCACCTCTGATATACAGTAAACTGTAAGTATATTTGTATATACTGTACTTTTCTCATTATAACTTAATACTTCTGTTTGGTATATTAACTGTTATGCAAAAATCTATATGATACAAATACTAATACGTAGGCCCTGTGATATAAAGAAGGTATATATAGAATTGAATAGTTTTAGTGCATTTCCAATACAGTTGCATATTTCTGTCTTTACATATGTAGCACTAACCCCTGAAGGAGCTGCTGGTTTTATTTGGGCTTACCGTTACCTCACCTGCTTGTAGCTCCGTCTTGGGGATCCTGTGGAAAGTGGCCCAAAGAATGTTGAAACTGACATTGAATCCTCTTTTGGGTTATTTATTTAGAACAAAGACAAAGTCTCTCAATAAAGGGTGAAAGGGTAGGAGTGAGTTCAGGCACATGGTATTGTGGGTTCAAGTTCTCTTTGGTGATCTAGAAGACAATAGTTCCTCTTGATAGATCTAGCCACCTCCGGATAAGTCCCTCTCACTGGACCTAGCAGCCAGTGGGGTATTAAGCACTGTCTCTGCCACAGACGTGTGAATTTAAGCATTAGCGTTACTGAGAGATTGAAGAACAATTCCATACAATACCAGTCTCTTTCAGCCGAAACGATACTGTAGGCAATGTGATCTGGGTTGCGTCCTTCAACTTAAGCCCCATACACACGGTCGGAAAATCCGACCACCAAATCCATCGGATTTGGTCCGACGGATTTAGTCCGACACTGGTGTTGCATACACACGGTCGGACAAAGTTGTCGGAAAATCCGATCATTCTGAACGTGGTGACGTTTGTTGCCTACGACGGGACTACGTAGAGGCTAGTAGCCAATAGCTTTGGTCTTGTAATGTGATCTGAGCATGCGTGGCACTTTGTCCGTCAGAAATCGCTACACACGATCGGAATTGGTGTGATCAGACTTTGTTGTCGGAAAATTTTTAGAGCAGGAGATACAACTTTGTCCGTCAGACAATCCGATGGAAAATGTCCGATGGTGCCTACACACGGTCGGAATTTCCGACAACATTGTCCGATAGGACAGAATCCATCGGAAAATCCGACCGTGTGTATGAGGCTTAAGTCTCCAGGCTCCTCCAGAGAAACCAGCCTTGCGCATGGTCTTTTCCTGAAAGAGTCCTCCCCTGGATCCTCCAGTTGCTGGGCCTCTCCCTTCAGATGAGACGGCACTGGACCACCCCTGGATCAATAGGCTCCAAGATCCGCTTGGGCCTATCCTCTCAGTTGCGCTGCCTCGGGTCAGCCAGCCCCGAGACACAGGATGCATAGTCCAGCACCCCAGGCCAGGAGGGCCATGGGACTGGGTCAGGAGGACCACCAGAACCAAAAAGACAGAAAATAATCCCCAGCCAACATGGCGTCGGTACCTTAAATACCACCCCCAGAATTCACAGCAGGAAAACACTCCCACTGGGCTGGTTCCGAGAGATAAATGGTATTCAATGCATCCAGCTAGACTGCATCTCTACTCTTGCCGGTGGTGACAGCGACACCTACGGTCAAGGAGAATGCAGTGCAACCCAGCTGGACTGGTACAGAAACCAGTAATTTAGAGAAATTAGCCTGAAACCCAACTGTGGCTTTAGTCAACTTAATTTTTGAAAAACAATAGCGCCTGCTCGTCGGGAGCCAGCGCTACACATACTATAGTTTTTTTTCACAAAATTGGTATGAAAACAGAAACATTTGCCAGTTCTGTCTGATTTTTGGCATTGATGCTTAACCGCTTCCCGACCGCCTCATGTAGATATACGTCTACAGAATGGCACGGGCAGGCAAAACCACGTACCTGTACGTGGCCCTTTAAATGCCTGCCCGTGGGTCGCGCCGCCAGCGGCGCGCTCGCGACCCGGACGAGAGCTCCGTGACCCCGGCCGCGGGACCAGCGGACCCGATCGCCGCTGGTGTCCCGTGATCGGGTTACGGAGCTGAAGAACGGGGAGAGGTTTGTGTAAACAAACCTCTCCCCGCGCCTCCTACTCTGCCTGTCATTGATCGGCTGTTCCCGGTCATCGGGAAAGCCGATCAATGACGTCAGACGTCAGCCCCCCCCCTAATGTAAAAAAACACACACACGTCACAGCCCATAACCCCTCCCCTCCCCCTAGTGGTTAACTCTTTCACTACAACTGTCATTTACACAGGAATCAATGCATTTAAATAGCATTGATTGCTGTATAAATGACAATGGTCCCAAAAATGTGTCAAAAATGTCCGATGTGTCCGCCATAATGTCGCAGTCACAATAAAAATCGCTGATCGCCGCCATTACTAGTAAAAAAAAAATATATTAATAAAAAAATGCTATAAAACTATCCCCTATTTTGTAAACGCTATAACTTTTGCGCAAACCAGACAATAATCGCTCATTGCAATTTTTTTTTTTTTACCAAAAATATGTAGAAGAATACGTATCGGCCTAAACTGGGGAAAAAATATGTTTTTTTATTTATTTTTTGGGGATATTTATTATAGCAAAAAGCAAAAAATATTGCATTTTTTTTCAAAATTGTCGCTCTATTTTTGTTTATAGCGCAAAAAATAAAAACCGCAGGGGCGATCAAATACCACCAAAAGAAAGCTCTATTTGTGTTAAAAAAAGGACGCCAATTTTGTTTTGGAGCCACGTCGCACGACCGCGCAATTGTCAGTTAAAGCGACGCAGTGCCGAATCGCAAAAAGGGGCCTGGTCCTTTGGCTGCCAATTGGTCCGGGGCTGAAGTGGTTAAGATAACCAGTTAGTAATTAAACACAGCATCTAGACAGTATGCCAAGAGTAATACAAAACAACCATTCTAGGCTTTATGGCTGTAGTGCTCTAAAAGAAAAATTGCTGTTGCTCATAACGATTAATCAGATTCTTTCTTTGGTTCTCCCACACTATACTGGTAACATAAAAGACACCCACCATAGTCCATGGTCAGACTGAAAAATAACAAAAACATTTCCCGACCTGGACAATGATGACTGGGATGATGTTTGGGATTATCCCTTTCAGTACCTTGTTTCCGTAAGAGATAGACTGATTCAATTTAAAATTGTTCACCCATTACATGGTCCCAGATAGGGTGGGGAAATTTGGGCCTACAGGCTCTTCAAGTTGCTGGCGCTGTTCTATGGCCTTTCGACATAAGTCCTCCAATTTATCTCTATAGTGATGCAATTTCGGTGCCCCGCGAGTTGAGAGTCTGCTTGCTTGGTCTGGTGAAGCCCTTAGCCCCCCGCAAGGTCACAAGAATGCTTTTGAGTATGCTGTTATATTATGCTAGAAAACGTATAGTTTTGCACTGGAAATCATTTAATCCCCATTACCTGCAGCAGTGGAAATCTCTGGTTAATTTAGTGCTTCCCCTGTATAAGGCTTCCTATGATGCTAGAGGTCGTCCAACTAAATGTAACAAAATCTGTTACAGAACCGTCAGTGTGACTGTCCTCCCAAGGTCCTTTTGTTGGTGTCCCAAGCCCACTTTGGTATAGCCTCTGAGGTTCCTATTTCTTAACAGGTCTCTTTTGAGTCACAGTACCCCTCATCTATTTACCCAATTTTCAGCCTCTATGGTTGTGGAAGATGGAAGATCTCTCGTTATCCTCCCTGTCCTATGATGTTAAACGCATTAACGTCTCCTAATCATATCTTACCATAGGGCCTTTATGCCCCCCAAATGGTAGTTCAAGCACCCTGCTTAGCCTGTAATTGTGGAGCTGTGCCTATTGTTATTGATTGTAATTTTTGCCTTAATTGTTTTTTGTTTTTGTTTATTTTATTTCTCTCTGACAGTGGTTCTCTCCACTGTCTTTTTATGTAACTTGACAATTCAATAAAAATATAATTTATAAAAAACAAAGATGGGCACCTCCTTGGTCAATGCCTGAAACTTATATATGTAGTTATGTTGCTTAACTCAATGGAAAATACATAAAGCTGCGCCAATTTAAACAAAAAGTAAAAACAGTAAACCCAAGAGAAAATCAGTACAAGATTATTTTCAATAAGAAATAAAATAAAAAAATACTGTCCCATCAAAAATAACCAGAGGCCTCACTATACTCATACGGGGTGCCACAGGACACAGGCCACCAACAAAAGTGCCAAGGACTGACATTCTGCGAGTTCAAGGACCCCTGCGGTTAGTACAGGAAACTAGTGGGAACTGCCTGGAGATTCATATCAGGAACGGATGGTGTGTTGGTCCCTCTCCCCCTCCATTTAAGTGATCCGTCCCGGATTGATTGTTCCTACCATCGCTTGCCCACGGGGACAACTACAGGATTCTGTGTTTAATGCTTAAACATAAAGCCATTTGGTAAGCCTCCAATCTAATAGGTGGCCGGGATACTACTATACATCTTTTGCATGTCACAGCGTGAAGATTATAGAACTGTCACTGAGGTGTCTTTTTCCTGTTTGAATCAGCTACACGCCAATTCCATCTTTTTGGTGTTAGGAAAACTGGACTATTATATCAAATCATAGACTGTTCAAATTGTTTTATGCAAATCTTCTTGGTTATTTTTGATGGGACAGTATTTTTTTATTTTATTTCTTATTGAAAATAATCTTGTACTGATTTTCTCTTGGGTTTACTGTTTTTACTTTTTGTTTAAATTGGCGCAGCTTTATGTATTTTCCATTTGCTTTCTGGTGTGAGTATCCCACTTTCTAGCAGCAGCCTTTTCCTTGGGTTAGGGTCCTTCCCAATTTATTTTTTATTTTTTACTTTATTTTATTTTATTTTATTTTATTAAATTTTTTTCCCCCTCTTTTTTTTTTTAAAACCCCCTCCCTTCTCCCCCCCCCCTTTTTTTCCTCCTTTTTGTCTTTTCCACTCTCACTAAGCGCGGTTTATCCATTTCCGCTTAACTCAATGACCCTACAATAAAATAATACAGCAAACACATGTATATTTGACCATTCTTTTTTATATATTTTTAGCACATTCATATAAAGAAAGAATTAAAGTGTATTACTTCACGTGTGTATTACTTCACATAAAGATATACAGTACATTTTGTTTTAACAGCAGCAGTTTTATAGTTTATTGGGCCACTATATCCCTGGTTGCAACTACATCCCACTCTGGGACATGCCTGTATGTGTACAAAATCACGTATTATCAAGCTGCTCAGTCTGGTTTAATCTACAATCACATTTGCGCGATCACTATATTTAAAGTGGACATCTGAGCTCTGCTATACAGTGACCATAAGAAGCTTATACCAGGTCATATCCAGGTACTTACACTGCTTGAATTTAATACATGATGTAATTATGATTACAGAGCTGCATTAATGTGTGCCTTTAATATCTGCCAGGAATTCAGCAGTAAAATGTGGCAACAAATGATTGTTTTAATTTATCAATTTATAAAAGACTAGCTTATACTAAATTCTGGAAATAAATAATTTTTGGTTTGGTGACAGTTTTGTCTCTTCCTGTGGTTAATGTCTGTGCTTTATTTATTGGATTACTAGTACCTCAGATCACTAGATCAACTTAAAGTAGTATAAAACCCAAAAAGAAGTCCAATGTTATGTGATAAATTCTTTCTCCCTTGATTTGATTGTACTAAGTTCTAGGGTTTACTGTCTTTCCCTTTCCTTTTTCTTATGAAATTATGGTACTCGGACAACTCCAGAACTCCAGGTCTTACCTGCATTGTACTAGATTGCTTCTTATTTGTCTTCTGTTATACATTCCCTATTTTATTTACTGACATATGTGCTCTGACACTTTATGCTTTGTATTTTTTTCTTTGAATGTTAATTCATTAAAGAAACAATTGAACTATATAAACCCAAAAAGAAATATAATATTATATATATTACAAGTTCCTCAAGAAGCAGAATATACAGGGGCTAAGGAAATTGTTATAGAATAAAAACACATACACAAACATAGGTTGAACTGGATGGACTTTCCACTTTTTTTACCCTTATATGCTTTACAACTAAATAAACTATATACCTAGTGATCAGTCAGTGTGCTGAGAGTGTGCAGAGAGCATGCTCTCAGTACAGAAACCTCAGCCCCCATAAACGCATATGTGTGGCACATGAGCAAGTGGTTAAAGCAGAGTTCCACCCATAAAATGTTATAAATATTTTTTTTTTACTCACGTTTTAATGTCTGTTGCTAAGGGGTGCCTTGGAATCTGCCTCTTCCTCTCCCTTGCGCCTGACGTAATTTCCCTTGGCGCCTGTGCTCGCTAGTGCTCCTGGGAGATGCTTGTCATCATTTCCCAGGAGTCAGTGGGCAGCGCTGAGAGCTTCGTTGCCATCACAACGGGGACGGGCACTTCCGATGACGACGCCTGTTGCGACGGCTACGTCAGAAGTGTACAGTACATACTGCGCATGTACAGGCGGTGCATGCTGGTCGCTCAGCTGCACCAGAGCCCAGAAGATAGTGCTTGTGGGCTTCACATGCCCACAAGCAAGATGGAAAGTGCAAATAACAAGGAATATAAAATATCTTGCTCAATTAAATCGGCAACCGGGCAGCGATTAAAAAGAGAAACGTGAGTGCTAGTAATAAGGCTTTTAAAATGAAGATATTCATCCAACAGGAGTGGGGCATCACAGCTGTGTGACAATTACAAAAACAAGTTTAAAGGGGAAAATGTAAGAATAAAACAGCAAATGCATGTGTAGCGCTACCCCCAGTTAAGAGAGCCGCTGGTTTGTTTTGGGTCCCTGAGTACAGCTCCACCAACCCCCGGCAATTTGGCTCTACCCGCTCTGGCACAGTTAGTAAAGGGGTACGTCCCTATGCACATAAAACTTAGCTTATACTCTAAGTGTAATTGGTATGAACTCACAAGCCGACTGCTGAAATAAGAATAACTGGCTTTACTTTGCAGTAAGGAAAAAGAATAGCAACATGCATTTGAACATATATCTCACAATACTTTAGCAGGTCCCTGCAATATGCACTTTAAACATGTACACAGGTATATCAATCTAACAATGGGGAAACGGAGCGCCAAGTGTGGCGACCGTCTGCTATACACCCCTGAGGTGCAATAAATCTATCTGCGCCTACCTAATGGACCAGGCCTGATCCCTAGTAATAGAGCTCAGTCCTTGTACTAGTACAGTGTTCTTCACCGGCAATAAATCTGTAGAGGTGGTGCACATGTAGCTTTAAATGGTGTCATTTGTAATCCACAAAAAGTAACATTGCTGCTCTGAGGTAAATTGCGCCTAGGCAGTTCAATAGGCATAAAACTTGTGTGTCAATGCAGGATTGAGCCTACAGGCTCTCTCACCAATCCTTGGGGTACCGTCCTCCGATCCGGTCCCTCTAATGGCGGCTCTGGTCTCTTCAATGGCGGCGTCCGGTCTCCTCAGTCACAGCCCTGCACTCCGGTCATCAGCTCCGTCCGACCGACAGTAAGGGGAAGTCTCCGCTCCGCTGCTGTGGATTCTGAGGGGTGAGAGTCTCACTCCATCGGCTGCAAGGCCCAGGCTTCAGGCCTTCAGCTCCGGTCCGCACAGGTGTCTCTGCTGGCTGCAGTCTCCGCGTCACACGCTCTGTCAGCAGAGGTAGGCCAGTCCTGTCAGGCCTCAGAAGAGGAAGTGTCCCAAGAGGAAGAGGCGGTCTCCGCTCTTCCCTTTTATCATCTCCCCCAGCAGCCTCCCGGGCGGAAGTCAGCAGCCCTGGGGCCTGGGGAATTGTGGGAGATGTAGTCTCTGAGCCTAAAAGGGGTAGAACCCCGCTACACACTCCCCCCACTTTGAATCTTTGGTCCCCAAAGATAGTGTTCAAACTACAAACTTTCTCGGGAACAACATTTTCACATAATTTGGACAGAGGAGCTTCCCACCAATTGGCATAAGATGGGGAGCTGTCCTGTCTACAGGTCACTTCAGTGTGGGCGACCTGCTTAACTGTGCCAGAGAGCGAGCTGGGGTTGCCCTCCACTAAATGAACAGCGGAAGGGTCAGGGCTTTCAGCACTTCTCCTTGCTGTGGTAACAGAGTCCTCTGAACTTTCTCCCATCTTGGGGTAAGTTAACTTCTTGGGAGGCTTCACACTCCTGCGAGCTCTCTGTTCTCTTGGAACTTCTTCAGGAACACATTCTGGCAACATCTCTGGTTCTGGAACATCTTCTTCTTGTTCTGGGTAGAGACCAGGGATATCTTCCCAGCACTCAGGCACAACACTGAATGGCACAAACTCTGTGGCTTCTGGGTTCAATGTGTTATCTTCCACATCTTCAGTAGGTGGAAGATCTATGGCAGAACTTCCTGGAGTTGAGGAAGGCCATAGCCATTCAAGTTCTCCTCTTTTTTCCTCAGGTTGGGGGTCCTGTCCACCCCTAACTTGGGACGTCTGAGACCTAGTGTTAGGCCTGGGGGTATCCAGAATGGAAACAGTTTCAGGTACATCTCTTACTGGAGGCATTCTGACTGCTTCAGTGAGTGGGAGCAAATGATTCCTATGCCAGGTCTTCAAAGGCCCCAATCTTCCTTCTGGCTTCAACTTATAGACAGGCAATCCTGGAAGTTTTCTACAGATGATATATGGTTCTGATCTCCATCTATCAGCAATCTTGTGTTTTCCAGGGATCCCTAGGTTCCGTAAGAGTACACGGTCCCCAGGCTGTAGGTCCTGTACTCTAACTTTCAAATCAAAGTTCCTCTTATTTCGGGCCCCCCTCTGGTTAGAGGCCGCTTGAGCTTTTTCATAAGCTATCTTCAGACTGCGCCTCAGTCTGTCCACATATCCTTTGTGGGAGGCAGCTGAGGCATGGTCCAAAGAAATTCCAAAGGCCAAATCCACTGGCAATCTTGCTTCTCTCCCAAACATAAGTCGGTAAGGGGAAAAACCTGTCACATCACTTGTGGTGCAATTGTAGGCATGCACCAGAGCTGAAATGTGTTGGCTCCAATGTTGCTTCTTCTCGGTCTCTAAAGTTCCCAACATGTTCAATAGGGTCCTGTTGAACCTTTCAGGCTGGGCATCACCTTGAGGGTGATATGGTGTGGTCCTAGTCTTCTCTACTCCCAGAGAATCTAGTAGCTTCCTGATCAGGCGACTCTCAAAGTCCCTTCCTTGGTCTGAATGGATTCTCTGTGGCAGTCCATAGTGAACAAAGTACTTCTCCAAAAGTACCTTGGCTACTGTAGAGGCCTTCTGGTCCTTGGTTGGGAAAACCTGAGCATAACGAGTGAAATGGTCGGTTACCACCAGAACATTTCCCAATCCGCTCAAATCGGGTTCAAGGCAGAGAAAATCAATGCATACCAGATCCATTGGGCCTTCACTCTGTAGGTGGCCCATTGGGGCAGCTTGATGGGGTAAAGTCTTTCTCTGAATGCATCTTGCACAGGAATGGCAATACTCCTCCACTTCGGCCCTCATGCAGGGCCAGTAAAACCGGTCTCTGACAAGTTGGAAGGTTCTCTCTGCTCCCAAGTGACCATGCTGGTCATGTAAGGCAATCAGCACAGTCTCTCGATGCTTTTCAGGGAGAAACAACTGCCATTTGTCTTCTGGTCCATCAGAGGGGCCCCTTCGGTAGACTACCCCCTGATGCACCTGTAACTTGTCCAATTCTCTCCTCAGTAGGTGAGCTTCTTTAGAAGGGTGAAGGCGAAGTCCCTCTGGACTCTGGTCTTCCAGGGCTTCCAGGACCAATTTCCCCATGGGATCTTCCAATTGGTCACACCTTAGCTCCTTCTTGGACAGCTTCGGCAGGCACTCTTCTGCCAGTTGAGTTACCCCACAGTAACACTTTGGGACTCCCACTGTGGTAACTCCTATCTCTTCAGCTCTGGATCCTCCTCTGGCTTGGAGTTCAGCCCCCTGACAAAGGGCTCGCACTCCATCTGGTGCCACTTGGGTCCAGTCTTCCCAGTCATCGACCATGACATGGGATCTTCGGGACAGGGCATCTGCATCCCTATTTCCAGCCCCTGGTCTGTACTTGAGACTGAAATTGAATCCAGACAACGCCGCCAACCATCTGTGTCCAGTTGCATCCAGCTTGGCGGTGGTGAATAGATAGGTCAAGGGGTTGTTATCTGTCTTTACAGTAAACTCGGCCCCATACAAATAGTCTCTCAACTTGTCAACAACTGCCCATTTGAGGGCTAAGAACTCCAACTTGTGGGTGGGATAGTTCTTCTCGGAGGGGGTCAGGCTCCGGCTCACATAGGCCACTGGTCGTAGCTGGTCTTCATGCTCCTGGTAGAGTACTCCACCTAGGCCCTCATGGCTGGCATCAACATGTAGCTCATAGGGTCTAGTGGGATCAGCGTAGGCCAAAACTGGGGCTGTGGTGAGACTTCTCTTCAAGGTTCTGAAAGCCTCTTCACACCTTGAGTTCCACTGGTCTTGGACCGACTCACTGGACCTCCTAGGCCCCATTCCATCTTCCTCTCCTTCTGTCTTCAGCAGCTCGTTGAGGGGTTTGGCAATGCGGGCAAATCCATCCACAAACCTGCGGTAGTAGGAGCAGAACCCCAAGAAAGACCGAAGTTCTGTAACTGTTGTGGGCCTTGGCCACGAAGTAACTGCCTCCAGCTTCTCAGGGTCTGTGGCCACTCCTTTTTCAGACACTATGTGTCCCAGATAGTTCACAGAGGACTGATAGAACCGACACTTCTCTGGAGAAAGTTTAAGTCCCTCTTCACTGAGCCTCTTCAGTACTTTCTCCAATCTGGCTTCATGTTCTTCCAAAGTCTTTCCAAAGACAATGACATCGTCCAGGTACACAAGGACTTCTATGAGGTTCATGTCTCCAACTGTCCTTTCCATCAGGCGTTGAAACGTAGCAGGAGCTCCAGATAGGCCCTGGGGCATCCTGTTGAACTCAAAGAATCCCACTGGGGTTATGAAGGCAGTCTTTTCTCTATCTTCTGGATGCATGGGGATTTGGTAATACCCACTCTTGAGGTCCATCACACTGAACCACTTAGCTCCAGATAAACTCTGCAAGGCATCCTCTATCCTTGGCGTGGTGTACTGGTCAGGAATGGTCCTCCTGTTGAGAGTTCTGTAGTCAATGCAGAGCCTCAATGACCCATTCTTCTTTCTGACTACCACAATTGGGGAGGCGTAGGGGCTTCTGGATTCCCTAATCACTCCCGTCTTCTTCAGTTCCGCAAGCTGCTCCCTCAGATCCTCCAGATCTGCTAGCGGGACTCGCCTCACTCTCTCTCTGAATGGCTTGTCCTCTTGCATGCGGATTCGATGGGTGGCACTCCTCGCACACCCCACATCAAACTCATCTTTGGAGAAAATCTTCTCCCATCTGGTCAGCTGGGCCTTGGCTCTGTCTTTCCAAGCTCCAGGTAGGTTAGGGTTTTCCATGGAGAGTTTCTTCCAAACATCTTCACTTTCACCCGTCCCCTTCACTTCTGACCAGCCAACTGGGACAGCAGGACTCACCTGTCCCAGAAGCATCCTGGCAGGGATCTCCACGGGCCGCTCCGTGGGGTTCCTCACACTGACAGGGACTCTTCCTCTAGCCTTCTTCAGGTCCTTCAGTGAAATTACTTCTGGTATCACTTCCAGACCTGAGTGACCCTCCATTGGGTCAGGTTCCAGCATTACAAAGGGGCCAGGCTGCTCCCAAGTAAGTTTCACCGTGGCTCTCATGCAGGTCACCTCTCCAGGCTGTAACACTGCTCCTTCTTTCCCAAGCCTCCATACCCTTCCTATCCCCTCACTTGGGGTCTTCTGCTCTAGGACCAACCGCTGATAGGCTGCCTTCAGCATGGGATGGATCTTGGGAGTTGAAAGATTCTCTTTCTTCACCAGGGGGGTCAGAAGCCTTCTGACTAGGTCCGTGTTCGTCCCTATAATCAGGGACGTCTTGCTGGTTCCTGGTGGGCGGGGACACACCACTGCTAAGGTGTCGAACACTTCAGACTTCCCAGCTACGGATGGGTCAAACGTCAATCTGATGGGTAAGTATCCATCATAGGGGAAACTCTGAGTTCCCAATCCCCTTATCTCCAACTCTTCTATCTTCTGTATAGGCAGATGACTCAGGTATCTGTCATAGAAGTCCCTGTACAACAGGGTCACTTGTGCTCCAGTATCCAAGAGGGCCTTCGTGTACACTCCTTCCACCTGGATGGGTACAGTAGGGGATGGACCAACTAGCTCTTCTGGGTAGGGCCTAGTTGATGCTGTCCTCTTCTTTGGACTCTTCGCTTTACCAGCACTTGATTTGCACTTGCTCCTTTCTTGAGCCTGGTATGCATTGATTTTCTCCCTCTTAGTGGGAGTGTGAACCCGTTGAGGGACATTGTTATCTCTCACTTGCAAGGGTTGTTGCTTTGGGGTGCTGTGTCTCTTCAGAGGGGTCTTGCCCCCTTTCTCTGGAGTGCACCTTGGTTGAGGATCCCTGGGCCCCTTCTGAGGGGTTTGGTCTCCTCGCTTTCTCTTCTTGTTACGCTTCTTGGAGCTCACTGAAGGTGATGGGCACCCGGTTGACTCCTTCACCGGGGCCCTTTGGCGTTTCCCGCCGGCTGGCGGCTTTCTGCCTTCTTCTTCTTGGGACTGGCACATACAGCTGCAATATGACCAATTCCTCCACAATTAAAACAAATCATCTCACTGTAGTCAGGTGGGGGTGCTGGTGCTGGAACAGCTGGAAACAATTCCCTCCTGGTTGTTTCCTTCTTGGGACTGGGCGTCTCTTTCGCCACTAGAGATGTCAGTATCTCCATCATCTGGGACATCTGCAACTTCAGGGCATCTACCTCTGTGTCTCTTTCAGGGGTTAAGGCCGACCTGACCGTGGCCACTGGAAGCCTTGTAGACCCCATCACCTGCTTCTCCCGTTTCTCCTCCAACATGGCCTCTTCTTCTCTGACCATTCGGATGAGGTCAGGGTAGTCCAGGCTCTTCCCATCCTGCCGGGTGCGTAGAATTAGTGCGACAGGGTCCAAGGGTTGGGCTCCCCTCATCACCTGCTGGGCACGGGCTTCATCTACCTTCCCTGGATCTATCCCCTTCTTCAGGATAATCCTATGCAGGACCTTGTCTATGCGTCCCATGTACTCTGACAGCTTCTCCCCTGTCTTCTGGTAACAGTGTTCCAGTTGATAGGTAAGTTCTGTGACTTTTTCTGTCCCACCAAACACACCTTCCAGGATGTCTATGTAGTCCTGGGCAGTGCAATCCTTTTTACTCGTCTTCAGATTGCGTATGGCCTCTAAGGCAGGTCCTTTTAGGCTTTCAACAATCCTTTGCTTCTTTCTGCCTTCTGAGACCTCCCATTCTTCTAGGGCCTGCGTGGCACCATCTAACCACTCTTCAAATCCCTCTTCTCCCGAGGGTACAGGTGTCCTCCCTGAAAACATCCGGAGTTTCCTGTATCCCGACATTGGGTAATCCCCGGGGTCTCTTCTGCACTGGGTTACAATTTCCCCTAGGACAGCACACAGTTCTGCACTAAGAGTAGTGTGTGTGGGTGCGGGACTTTCCGCGCCCTTCTGCTCCTCCTTCTTTGGGGATAGAATGGCTTTCATAGGAGAGTAGTCTCCCTTCCGCGGCAGCGCATGCAGCAATTGGTAGGCCTGACCATTTGGTGCCTGTATGCTCTGGCTCCTGAACTGCTCTGGAGTCTCTTCCTTCCACTCTATTAAGGCGTATGTGTACCCAGCGTCATTTCTCATGTCCATTATCCATGACTTCTGGCATGGGGATAATGACATTATGAGCTGCTTCACTGCCTCTCTCTGCCACATCCCTGGCAGTTCAATAACTGCTGCTGCGGCTGGGTCAGCGGCCCATGTTGCGGACCACCGTCCCACTTCTATTGGGTCCATGCCGGCACCTTCTGGCGGCTTTTCCCGCTGACTCAGGATCCCGGATTACGAGCCCCCACGTGTAGCGCTACCCCCCAGTTAAGAGAGCCGCTGGTTTGTTTTGGGTCCCTGAGTACAGCTCCACCAACCCCCGGCAATTTGGCTCTACCCGCTCTGGCACAGTTAGTAAAGGGGTACGTCCCTATGCACATAAAACTTAGCTTATACTCTAAGTGTAATTGGTATGAACTCACAAGCCGACTGCTGAAATAAGAATAACTGGCTTTACTTTGCAGTAAGGAAAAAGAATAGCAACATGCATTTGAACATATATCTCACAATACTTTAGCAGGTCCCTGCAAAATGCACTTTAAACATGTACACAGGTATATCAATCTAACAATGGGGAAACGGAGCGCCAAGTGTGGCGACCGTCTGCTATACACCCCTGAGGTGCAATAAATCTATCTGCGCCTACCTAATGGACCAGGCCTGATCCCTAGTAATAGAGCTCAGTCCTTGTACTAGTACAGTGTTCTTCACCGGCAATAAATCTGTAGAGGTGGTGCACATGTAGCTTTAAATGGTGTCATTTGTAATCCACAAAAAGTAACATTGCTGCTCTGAGGTAAATTGCGCCTAGGCAGTTCAATAGGCATAAAACTTGTGTGTCAATGCAGGATTGAGCCTACAGGCTCTCTCACCAATCCTTGGGGTACCGTCCTCCGATCCGGTCCCTCTAATGGCGGCTCTGGTCTCTTCAATGGCGGCGTCCGGTCTCCTCAGTCACAGCCCTGCACTCCGGTCATCAGCTCCGTCCGACCGACAGTAAGGGGAAGTCTCCGCTCCGCTGCTGTGGATTCTGAGGGGTGAGAGTCTCACTCCATCGGCTGCAAGGCCCAGGCTTCAGGCCTTCAGCTCCGGTCCGCACAGGTGTCTCTGCTGGCTGCAGTCTCCGCGTCACACGCTCTGTCAGCAGAGGTAGGCCAGTCCTGTCAGGCCTCAGAAGAGGAAGTGTCCCAAGAGGAAGAGGCGGTCTCCGCTCTTCCCTTTTATCATCTCCCCCAGCAGCCTCCCGGGCGGAAGTCAGCAGCCCTGGGGCCTGGGGAATTGTGGGAGATGTAGTCTCTGAGCCTAAAAGGGGTAGAACCCCGCTACACATGTACAGTATTATTTAGTTATTATATTATTAGTATCTGATTTATGAAAAAAAAAAAATGTTTTGACTTTGATATCACTTTAACCAAATTATTATGTTTGGCATGTAGGCATTGTGAGTAAAAAGGTCAAAGTACTGTTTATCCAGGTAGATGTGTTTGTATGTGTTTGTTTATGTGTAATCGAGTACGTGCATTCAGCTGTGTATGCACTTTTATCCTAGCTAAGGGAAAATTAAATCAGTTAATCATTTTCAAAGCTGAAATCTTTTATTTATCTTTAGACAGAGCTTGTAGGACTTAAAGCCAAAACCAAAAATGTATTATATTGCAGCTTACCAATCATTAGATGTGGTGGCTGCATCCGTTTTCTTTTTTTAAGTACAACAACAAGAGATAGCCATGGCTCCAGGTGTGCTTACCCAGCTCACACAAGGTAGACGAGAAATCCTGGAGGGCCGCACTCCAAGCTTAACCTGCCCGGCAGTATTCCTGAGTGAGATTCGGGATGAATTTTCATTACCAAAAGCGGTAACCCCAAGCCACATGCGGGATTGCATCGCAGTATCCTGGTAAAGTTACTTACCTTGTCCCCAGGATCCTGCGATGTCCTCCCAATGTATCCGCGGGCTGATTCCTACGCCCGATTCATCACTGTGATGGGCTCCGTTCCCTGCGAGCGCCGAGACACATGGGGGTGCCGCAAATTTAAAAAAGTGGAAAAATAGAACACACACACAATACACTGAAATCTGTAATCTGTCTATGATGTATCAAATCATTTCACCTCCCTTTTGTCCCTAGTGCTTTGTCCAGTGCCCTGCCTGCACGTTTATATTTTATATGCCGTTCTTTCTGCCTGGAAACTTGAGAACGTCCATGGCATACAAAAAGTGTCCCTCTACGTTAAAAACGGTTTAGACCAGCTAGAAGTTAGTGAATTAGAATCACAGAATTGAGCGATAGTGATTCGTGGGGAAATCCGTCATCAGACACTGAAAATGACTACAGCGACAATTCTGCGACTGAGCAAATTTCAGTGTTTTTGATTTGATTACATTATTGAATAAAATGTATTATTATTATTTGTTATAATTATTTATATGTGGCAAAGTCCCGGGGCCCCTGAAGCCCAATGGTGACCTCCAGAGTTAAGAACAGCTGACATCCTTCAGTGTAGAGTGGGTTACAAGATATGGTGGGTGTAATGCAAGATGAACAGGTGGGCGCCAGACACTTTTTGAATGCAAAGAGATTTATTGTCTCTTAAACAGAATTGTGGGAGAGAGGATTAGGGCCAGGACTTGGCAGATATTAATTGGCAGACTCAGAGACTTCTATAGGTAGACAGCTATACAGGTGAAGGCCTCCAGCCGGACACCACTTCTGCATAGGTAGGACCGCTGTCTCCTATGGCAACAATCTTGTAGCTGTTACTAACAGTAAAGGTATTCAACTATCTGCAACACGAACAGTTCACTTTACCTCACACTCACTCACTGTGAATCTTTGCTCAACAAGCCCCCAGTCTCTCTCACTAGGCTTCAGATCCACTAGCCACTGGATCCTCTGACTTCTTTCACTATAGCACCTGGTATCTTCCTCAAGCGTCACCCCTGCTTCGCTGCTGAGTCCCTGCCTGGCTTGGCACTCACAGATACTCCTCAAGCTTTGACCCTGCTGACATGTTAGGTCCCTGGCTTGGCCCTCCACAAGCGTCACCTCTGCTGTCCTGCTGGGTCCCCTGACTTGGCAGGTGCTGATGCTTTCCCACTTTTTCACCGTCCCCGGCTGGTGAGAAGTCTGCTCTGGTACTGGCCTCAGCTGACTTACTGTGGTCTCTGCTAGCAACGTGTATGGTCCCTTTGTGGCGACAGCTTCCCCTCTACCTCCGACCACGACTGGTTCCCCGGTCAGCGGAACAGTTACTTCTGTTTGGACTACAAGCCTGCAGTCCCAACCCTGCACTAATTCTGAATAGGCTCTCAGATAGCCTAGCAGCCAGATGTCCCCAGGATAGGCCTTAGGTTTCTGGCCTAGCAGCCGGAGGCAATACAACACACGTCCACCCAGACAGCCATCCATGTGGCACAGAACCCCAATCACCTGACTCCACCCAAATAAATAGGTTCTCCCAGCAGGCCAAGGGACCCAAGAAAATCCCTGCCCATTGGCTGAGAAACCCCATTCATTCCTAATCTGTCCTTGCAATGCCCTTGTCTTATCTAATATCACCAGACACCCGGCCATCTAGTGACAGAAGAGAGAAGTGCAGCAATTCCAGAATTAGGGTGAAATCAATTGACCTCCTAACAATTGGCCAAGGTATCATTGGTAAATAAATTTAATAGAAACCCTGCCTAAACATGTACTGCTTTGAGCTTCAAAAATCAGACATAATCATACTACCAGGGAGGTTAAAGTAGTTGCTACCTTTCAAACCCCTTTCACTGGCAGCCCCTTGGGTATAATGTACTGTATAAGTGTTTTTTTTATAAATGAAGCCGCTAAATATCTTTTTTCCAGCTATATTCAGGCCGGTCATGTGACTCCTGGCCGCTCTGCTACTCTGATCCAGGGCTACAGCAGGCTACAGCGGGAAGAGCCGAGATCTCCCTCTGACATCAGCCGGGGAGGTCATGTGGCCGCTTGGCCCCTCCCGCTGTAGCCCTGGATAGGAGTAGCAGATCGGCCGAGAGTCATGTGACCGATCTGAATGTAGCTGCAAAAAAGGTATATAAAACAAAAGCTATATAAAAAGGTATATAAACAAAACTGTAAACTCTACTGGTGTCTGGAACCATGAACCAGACGGAGACAGAAAGTGCAGTTAAAATCACACCTTTAATGAAAAAGCAAAAATAACACAGTTAAGGAACAAAGTCAAAAACAGAAGCCAGGTTTTAGATACCAGAGCTGTTAATAAGATGAGCCGGGGTCAGGAAACCAGAAGTCAGCGTACTCAGGAGCAAGAATCAAGAACAGGAATCAGAAGAGAAGTCAGCCAGGTCAAGTCATACACAAGAACACAGGCAGGAATGCACTGGAGATCATAGACCAGGCAAGGGCAAGGAGGAAATCAGCTAAGCTGTCCAAATAGCAAAAAGGGGCTGGCTGTAGGCTGGACTAATGATGCAGGTAATAGTAACCAGGCGAGTCACTGTGGTGACAACGAGTGGCTGGTAATTAACTGACAATGGAGCCGTTTCTGAGCACTGAAAGAAACAAGGCCAGTCCTGATAATTGGCTGTAATGCCATTGTACATATTACCTGAATATATTACCAACAATAAATATTTTTTTTTTTTTCAGCAGCTTAGTAGATACCCCCACGTATTATTATGTGATAGTGGATGTAGGTAGAGACTCCTCCTTTTCTTCTTCAAGGTTCTGCCACGCATTGTTAATTTTGACATCAAATTATGATTTTTGACTAAACTACCATTTTAGTTTTACTCGTATTTTAGTCATCTGGATTATTTTAGTTTTAGTCATATCTTAGCCGAATAAAATAGCACTGCTGCCACGCATTACTTCCATTCCATCATCAGATTCACCTTCACCGCCATGGACACCAGTGCGTTGTCTTATTAGAAGCAGAACTTGTGGCATCTGATGCTCCATTTCCATTCTTGCCTTGCCCAGATGTAGATTGCAGTCCAGTAGTGTTGCATCCCTGCTGAGACAACAAAGGCAAGCAAGCCAATCAGTTCACAAATTCAGGCAGTCACTTAGAACTACTGGGCCTGCTGTGTTTGCAATGACTTCTGAAATATGAGTGCATGATATTTCAGTCTTTCCTCCTTCTAGAAAAGAAAGCTACTTCTCTCTGAAAAAACATGGGTCTCATCAACTCATAACATGGTCTTCGCTGGCTTACTCATATTCCGTTTTATTGTTTTGTGGACATTTTTTTGTTTTGGATTGAGAAAAAGTTCTAATTTTTGTCAGGTCTATATTTTTTTCTGTAACCTCATTCCCTATTGTACAGATTTCCCATCCCAGCAGGTAGTAAGGGGAAATCACTCTAATAGGGACCCAGATTGCAATAGTTACCGGAGAGAGGTTCTAACCATTCCCAAAAACTAGATAAAAAGAGTGGTTGGAGTTGGGCTATAATGTTCCCCTAGAAGAGGAATAAACTTGTACTTTATCAGAGTTGCATTTGATAACATGATGCAAACACACAATAACGTCATCATGTTTACAGCCTTGCCTATATATCCTGGTGCATTTTCTGGTGCATGCCGTCTACATAACAGCCATTGCAATTTACTTCTTGGCCTCTGTCCGTACATATATAGTATCTAACATGTGTCAGAGGAAACAAAGCTTTTCGTAAAAGTGCAGCCTATGCATTTTAACATATTAATTATAAATTAGCGGTTTGATTGACCATATCTGCAAATTCAATGGGTTTGGGCTGACGCACTTGAGGTGGAGATTAACACATTTTTGGCAGTCACAGAGAAGTCTGCATGCTGTTTTCATATCTGGGTGATGTCTTGCAGCCCTCCCAACATTAGACATAACCCAGGAGGGAATGTGTCAGATATAACCTCCCAAATAAAAAACTTGTAGATGTGCAAATGTGCCATTTTTGAGTGCACACAGCACTAAACACATATCTTAGTGCTACTCGGGGCCAAACATATTTCTTGATTACTATATTATGTTGCTATAATCATGCTCAGAATATAGTATATCAGTATTTCTTCTCTGAGCCTTGCACTGGGTGAGTTATATTTCCTTTTTATTTGTAATTTTGATGATGAACTTAGTGCATATGCAGTGTACTGCAGCAGTGCAACGCTGAAATGTCACCAATCCCACCTAGTCCTACAGTGCTTCTTCTGCTCAATTGTTAATTTACAGAGTCAGGATGACTTGTCCATTGTCACAAAATGAATTTATATTGTTTGGTTTTCCAATGCTATCCTATTTTTACCCTTCATTTTATATCATTTTTCTTCCCACTCGTTGTTACCCTATATGCATGACTGTGTGTACTATTCTATAAACAAGAATGATATACGCCCTATTTATAGACATATACCGATATACTTTCTTTGTATTGACATATGTTATCTGATATGCAATTACTCAATAAAAATATAATTTACAACAAAAAAGTATAGACTTAAAGTTGCCTTAACACCGGTGTTTACCTAAAAGAAAAGCAAGGAGTGGAAGTAGAGTCATAGAAAATTGACATTCCAGAGCCACCTTATCACAGTATAAGGGTGATAGCAAAAGCAACACTAAAAGCAGCAAGTGCTTGAGTAGTAGAAGCGTTAAATATGTACGGCATTTTCTTGTCACAAAAACATACAGAGGGTATAGAAAAGAATCACCCCCTTTAAAATAATAAAATGTTGTTGCTTTGCAGCCTGAAATGAAGACAGACACAATTTTTGTTCTATCCAGCTGCATTTACTAGTGCAACTTATAACATCCAAGTGAATGATATAAGACCAACATGTCAGAAAAAAAAAAAAAAAAAAATCTCAGGACCATTGCTTTGAGCACTGGTCAAAATCATTTGGTGGAGGAGGATTATGGTGTGGGGTTGTTTCTCAGGGGTTGGGCTTGGCCCCTTAGTTCCAGTGAAGGGAACTCTTAAGGCCCCTTTCAGACGAGGCGGACTCCGCTTGCACGGAGCCCGCCTCTGTCCGTCGGCTCAGCGGGAGATCTGTCCGTTGATCTCCGCTGAGCCGGCGGATGACAAGCCTCTCTCCGCTCACTGAGCGGGGAGGGGCTTGCGAGCGCCGCTGATCTCTATGGAGAGATCGGATGAAAACGGACAGTGTGTCCGTTTTCACCCGATCTCACCCGATCCGATCCGCCAGCGACGGATCTGGACGTGTGGCCCATACGTCTGCTTTTGGCGGATCGGACCGGATCGGATGTCAGCGGACATGTCTCCGCTGACATCCGACGCTCCATAGAGTAACATGGAGCGCCCGTTCAGATCCGCCGTCAAAACTGACAGGCGGATCTGAACGGGCCGTCCGTGTGAAAGGGGCCTAAGGGTCAGCATACCAAGACATTTTGGACAATTTCATGCTCCCAACCATGTTGGAACAGTTTGGGGATGGCCCTTTCCTGTTCCAACATGACTGCACACCAGCAAGCAAGGTCCATAAGGACATGGATGAGCGAGTTTGGGGTGGAGGAACTTGACTGGCCTGCACAGAGCCAGTGGCGGCCCGTGCACTGTGGGCGCACGGGCGCTGCCCCACATCCTGAAAGGGGATGGGGGCATAAGTGGCGCATGGATTCCTATGGCGGGGGTGGTACTTTTTGAAGCACCTGATTAGAGCCAGAGGCTCTAATAGGCTTCAAAATAGGGTGGGCTCAGAGAGAGTGCACCCTGATCGCACCCAATTGTGTGACGATAGCAAATACATTTTCGCTATTTTCACACTAACCTTCCTCCCCGCCAATCAAGAGGCAGGGCAGCTGTTTCCCCTATTGGATGCCTGGTGCTTAGGAAGAGGAACGGAGAAGACACGCTGGAGGTGCTGCTGCGGTAAGTCCCCTCTGCCCGAGCCATGCAGCCAGAGCCTTGCTCACGGGTGGGTTCGGTGCTGCCAGAGCCACGCTCGCAGGGGGGTTCGTTTCTGCCAGAGCCATGTGGGGGGTTGCTGTCACTAGACATGTGGGGGTGGGTGCTGCCAGAGCAGTGAGTGGGGGGTCGGTGGGCACAGTGGCTGCATATGATGGGCACAGGTGGCTGCATATGATGGGCACAAGTGGCTGCATTTGATGGGCACAATGGCTGCATTTGATGCGCACAGTGGCTGCATATGATGGGCACAAGTGGCTGCATATGATGGGCACAAGTGGCTGCATATGATGGGCACAATTGGCTGCATTTGATGGGCACAAGTGGCTGCATTTGATGAGCACAAGTGGCTGCATATGATGGGCACAGTGGCTGTATTTGATGGGCACAAGTGGCTGCATTTGATGGGCACAAGTGGCTGTGTTTGATGGGCACAATGGCTGCATTTGATGAGCACAGTGGCTGCATATGATGGGCACAATTGGCTGCATTTGATGGGCACAAGTAGCTACATATGATGGGCACAAGTGGCTGCATTTGATGGGCACAGTGGCTGCATATGATGGGCACACATGGCTGCATATGATAGGCACAATGGCTGCATATGATGGGCATAGTGGCTGCATTTGATGGGCACAATGGCTGCATTTGATGGGCACAGTGAGGCTGCAATTGATGGCGGGAGTTTCAGTATTTTTCAGTTTGTTTGCGCCCCCCCATAAATTTTGAGCACCAGCCTGACCTCAACCCGAGTCCTGACCTCAACCCGATAGAACACCTTTTGGATGACTTAGAATGGAGACTGCAAGCCAGGCCTTCTCGTTCTTATCAGTGCCTGACCTCACAAATGCGCTTCTGGAAGAATGGTCAAACATTCCCATAAACACTCCTAAACCTTGTGGACAGCCGTCCCAAAAGAGTTGAAGCTGTTATAGCTGCAAAGGGTGGAGCCAACTCAATATTGAACCCTTCTGAAGAAGACTGGGATGCCTTTAAAGTTCATGTGCGTGTAAAGGCAGGAGTCCCAATTCTTTTGGTAATATAGTATATATATATATATATATATATATATATATATATATTTAGAAAACCTTTGTTCCTCCTTGCACTAGTACCAAGATTACTCCTTGCTATGGACTCAAATGTAAGGTTTATTTGCATACAGTGATATCTAAATCATTTCTATCAGATGAAAATCTTCGTCCTGGTATGACAAGATCGAAACATCGTTTCCTTCATACTGGTTCATTTACCTTGTTAAGCCTTTTAGGAGTTCTCATCTGTTAAATTAATTTGATAACTGTGGTTAAGGAATAAATAAAAAAAAGCATATGGTTTGTGTCTTATATTGTGAATTAATTTTGGGGAAATGAATGAGAAACCAAGGGGTACAATGGAGCAATTGCATTTGGAAAATGTAAATGCAGGCAGAGCAGAGCATGTTTGGAATTATGGTTCACAACGCTATCAGAATTCTTCTCTGGTAACTGATATGGTACAGGACAGCTGCCTTGCTTACAACACATGGCCATCTTATTAGTGAAACATTTGCTGCTATGAAACTCTATATGAATGTCCCCTTTACACGTTTCCCTTATTCATGTTTGAACTCTTCAGCTGATTTGAAATGTCCCCGTGGTGGTTTATATGCTGATTGTATTTCTTTGGTTTTGTTTAACAGCTTGGTCATTACCATGTTGTAGCACTGAGAAAAGAGCATGACGTGCTTCTTTATAAATGATATCAACATACCATATGAAGAAATGCAAATTTTTCTCCATCCACCTTATTTCTGTGGATGGAGGAATCATTTTTTTTTTTTTTGTTTCCCCCAAACCCCCAAAAAAACTAATGCTTATCTATTACCAGCTTTTCCAGTTACTGTGAAAATAATAGCATTTTTTTTTAGGTTAAGTTAGATGTTATTGGCTGAACTATCATTAAAGTGGTGTTGCACTCCAAAAAAAAAAACATTTTGAATTTTTTTTTTAACTCACCTCTAAATGCCTGTTGCTAGGGGGTCCCTCGTAGTCTGCCTCCTTCAGTGCCTGGGCTGGTGACATCACTTCCCCTCGGCGCAGGAAGGGCTCAGCTCTGCCCCCTCCCTCCTGTCAGTCAACTGGGACATGTGACAGGTCCCAGATGACTGCGCGGCCAATCACAGCGCACGGCACGGTGCCCGGCTGTGGCATCACAGTAAGAATGCCGGCGCCGCAGAGCAGAGGGGGGAACAAGCGGGGCTTCGTTCCCCTGCATCGCTGGACCCTGGGACAGGTAAGTGTCCGATTATTAAAAGTCAGCAGCTGCAGTATTTGTAGCTTCTGACTTTTAATTATTTTTTTTTAAGGGGAACTCCTCTTTAAGCATGACCAAACATCAATCTCTACCATTCTTATATCATTTAAATAAGAACAGGGCTTAAAGCGTTATTAAACACAAAAGCAAACATTTATTATATTGCAGCTTACCAATTCTTAGATGCGATGGCTGCAATAGTTTCCTTTTTATAAGCATCCTTTCTTCTTCCATTTTCATCTGGTGATCCAGCCAGCCAGTAAGTTTGTTGTTTCTCAACAGAACAAGCTTGTTTGGAGTTACAGGGATAAGAAAAATCATTTAACCCTAGCAGGGGTACTTTATAATTATCAGCTTTTTAAAAATGATGTAAAACTTTTAACCCAACAGAAATAAAGCTGTTTGCTGTAACTGATTCTATTGTATTAGCTGGAGTCAGCTTCAATTTGTTACTGTATGGAATTCTGCTAGAACATCTAACACCCCCTTCCCCCAGACTGGCAATGCTGCTGTTCAAATCTGCCCCCTGTGCTCCTTCATCCAGATTGGTGTCTCTCTAATATAGAAGGTATGTTACTGGCCAGATCACCAGTGAAAAAGTAAAAAAAAAAAAGAATGGTTGATAAACTGAAATATATTACATTTTAAGAACACCGTTAAAGTCTATGGGACACGAATGTGAAAAAAAGCAAAAAAAACTGAAAAACTCTGCCTCCTTTTCCTGATAACAGCTGTTATATAGCTATGGGCGGGGCCACCCGGTGACGTAACTGACCCCGCCCCTTCTGACATGTGACGTCAGAGGGGGCGGGGTCGCCCATTAACGTCTCCATCGGGCAAGGGCTATGGGGAAGAGGCCCTTGTCCCCATCAACATGGGTACAAGGTGTTTTAGGGGGACTCCAAAGCACCCTCCCCATGTTGAGGGCATGTGGCCTGGTACGGCTCTCGCCCCCCCTTTCCTGCAGCCTGCAAGGTTGTGTGCTCGGATAAGGGTCTGGTATGGATTTTGGGGGGGATTTTTTTTTTAAATTTTGACGCAGGGTTTTCCTTAAAATCCATACCAGACCTGAAGGGCCTGGTAATGGACTTGGGGGGGAAACTCACTGCGTTTTTTTCAAAAAAGGGTGGGCTCTGGGCACTGCGCCCCAATCCCACCGTGTGACAATAGTGAGTAAATATTCGCTATTTTCACATTAAATCTCCTCCACGCCAATCAGGAAGCGAGTCGTGAGACCCGTTTCCCGATTGGCCAAAACATCAGGCGATCCTATTGGATGCCTTGCGCCTAGGAGGAGGAAAGAGGAGACGCATGGCAAAAGCAGCCATGCTGGAGATGAGGACACTGCAGGTGCTGCCAGCAGCCCGTCACCCGCCACCTAGATCAGGTCCACCGTGCTGCAGCAGAGGACATTGGAGAGACTTTAGGAACTCAAAGCAGAACTTTACCCGTAACAACTTGATAAAAAAATATTGTTCTTTAGCAAGGAACATACATTCCACATTAATAATTATGCTACCAAACTTTGTGTGTGCTGTAAATTGCCTCCAGCATTGCTCCTGTTTCTTCTTGCTGGAGGCTGCCATTTTGCTGAAGCCCAGAGCCCCTGAACAGCAGTAAATTAAAGCAGAACTAAACCTATTGATTTAACAGTTTCAAAAATGTTACATTCCTATAATTTCCCAGGATTGCTAACTGTCACATTTGCTTGTGTCTTCAACCAAAATGTCAAACTATCAAATGACTGGTGTCATAACTAATCACATGTGCAGCACCATGGCAATTGCAGATCAGACAGAAGCAGCTTCCTTGGCTATAAAGGATAGGAGGGTTTAATTCCACTCTAAGTATGTCAGCAGATCGCCCTCTACAAATTCATCTATGCCTAAAAATGGAGAGCAACTGAGCATGTGCAGAGCAAGGTGAGGTAGTGTCTTACTGGATTTTAAAAATGCATGTATTTTTAATGTTTTATATACCTGCAAAAGGGGCCAGCCTGCAGGACTTAATTTTCTAACTAAAGTTCCACTTTAATATGTACAGTCTGAAGGAAAGAAGGGAAACCAAAGACATGATTGAAAGCTTTAAATACATCAAAGGGGTGAAAAAGGTTCAAGAGGGCAGTATTTTTAATATGAAGCCAATTTCAAGAACACAGTGATATGACCTCAAACCAGCACGAGGAAAATTTAAAATTAATCTTAGGTATAATTTTTTTATGAAAGAGTAGTTGATGATTGGAATAGACTTCCAGCAGAGGTAGTGAGTCAGTCAACAGTAAGGGGATTCAAACATGCATGGGACAAACATAAATACAGCAAGTAAAATAAGTATTGAACATGTCACCATTTTTCTAGGTAAACATATTTCTAAAGGTTCTATTGACATGACATTTTCACCACATGTCGATAAGAACCTATGCAATCCATACATACAAAGAAAACAAAACAAATAAGTTCATAAATGAAGTTATAAGTAATACAATGGAATGACACAGGGAAAAAGTATTGAACACATAAAGAAAGGGAGGTGCAAAAAGGCATGGAAAGCCAAGACACGAGCTGAAATCTATCAGTAATTAGAAAGCAATCCTACCCCTTGTCAGTGCAAATTAATATCACCTGGTTCAGTCTAAACTAATGGCATGTAAAAAGGTGTCTCATCACCAAGGTGCCACACAAAAACATCTCATGATGGGCAAAAGCAAAAAGCTCTCTCAAGACCTTTGCAAACTTATTGCTGCAAAACATACTGATGGCATTGGTTACAGAAGGATTTCTAAACTTCTGAATGTTCCAGTGAGCACTGTTGGGGCCATAATCCGGATGTGGAAAGAACAACATTTCATCATAAACCGGCAGGACCAGGTGCTCCTCACAAGATTTCTGACAAAGAAGTGAAAAGAATTATCAGATGAGTTGTCCAATAGCCAAGGACCACTTGTGGAAAGCTTCAGAAAGACCTGGAAATAGCAGGTATAATTGTTTTAACCACTTCAACACCGCCCGCCGTCATATGATGCCCACAAGGTGGATCTCCCATCCTGGGTGGGCGTCATATGACGTCCTCGGATTCCCGGCCGCCTGGGGGGCACGCGCGCGCCGCCGGCGGCGCGCGCCCGCGGCATCGCTCGGGACCCGGTGCGAGTGCCCGGCGGCCGCGATGTCCGCCGGGCACCCGCGATTGCCCGTTAAAAACAACGGGACCGGGCGGGAACGTGGAGCTGTGTGTGTAAACACACAGCTCCACGTCCTGTCAGCGGAGAGGAGACCGATCATGTGATCCCAGTACAGAGGAACACATGATCGGTCTTCTCCCCTTGAGTCCCCTCCCCCCACAGTTAGAATCACTTCTATTAGGGAACACATTAACCCCTACAGCGCCCCTAGTGTTAACCCCTTCCCTGCCAGTCACATTTACACAGTAATCAATGCAATTTTATAGCAACGATCGCTGTGTAAATGTGAATGGTTCCAAAAATGTGTCAAAAGTGTCCGAAGTGTCCGCCGCAATGTCGCAGTCACGAAAAAAAAATCGCAGATCGCCGCCATTACTAGTAAAAAATAAAAATAAAAAAAATTCAATAAATCTATCCCCTATTTTGTAGACGCTATAACTTTTGCGCAAACCGATCAATATACGCTTATTGCGATTTTTTTTACCAAAAATATGTAGAAGAATACGTATCGGCCTAAACTGAGTAAAAAAATAGTTTTTTTTTTTAAAAAAATGGGATATTTATTATAGCAAAAAGTAAAAAATATTGTGTTTTTTTTCAAAATTGTCGCTCTTCTTTTGTTTATAGCGCAAAAAATAAAAACCGCAGAGGTGATCAAATACCACCAAAAGAAAGCTCTATTTGTGGGGAAAAAAGGACGTCAATTTTGTTTGGGTGTTACGTCGCACGACCGCGCAATTGTTAGTTAAAGCGACGCAGTGCCGAATCGCAAAAAGTGCTCTGGTAAGGAAGGGTAAAAAATGGCCCGGTGCTGAAGCGGTTAAAGAAAACAATAAGTAACGCACTCAACTGCCATTGCCTGTATGCAAGCTCACCACGCAAGACTCAATTGCTGAAATAAAACCATCTTGAAGCTCATTTAAAGTTTGCTGCACAACATTTAGACAAACCTGTGAAATACTGGGAGAATATAGTCTGGTCAGATGAGACCAAAATTGAACTCTTTGGATGCCGTAATACACACCATGTTTGGAGGTCAAATGGCACTGCACATCACCCTAAAAAACATCACACCAACAGTGAAATTTGAAGATGAGAACATCGTGGTGTAGGGCTGTTTTTCAGCATACGGTACTGGCAAACTTCATTTCATTGGAGGAAGGATGAATGGAAAAATGTACCAAGACATTCTTGATAAAAATCTACTGCCATCTACCAGGATGATGAAGATGAAATGAGGGTGGATATTTCAGCAAGACAATGATCCCAAACACAAAGCCAAGGAAACTCTCAATTGGTTTCAAAGAAAGAAAATAAAGCTGCTAGAATGGCCCAGCCAATCATCTAACTTGAATCCAATAGAAAATCTATAGAAAGAACTAAAGGCCAGAGTTTATAGAAGAGGACCACAGAACCTTCAAGATTTGAAAACTGTTTGTGTGGAAGAATGGACCAAAATCACACCTGAGCAATGCATGCGACTAGTTTCTCCCTACAGGAGGCATCTTGAAGCTGTTATTACCAACAAAGGATTTTGTATGAAGTATTAAATAAATTTAAATTAGCTTGTTCAATATTTTTTCCCTGTATCATTCCATTTTATTACACATAACCTAATTTCTGAACTTATTTGTATGGATTGCATGTGGTGAACATTTCATGTCAATAGCACCTTTAGAAATATACAGTATTTACCTAGAAACATGGTGATGGGTTCAATACTTATTTTACCCACGGTATATACTCAAGCAAAAAAGTTTAAAAAACAAAAAGAACATACATTAAAAAATGGGGCAGACTTGATAGACCATTTAGCCTTTTTTCTGTCTACACTCTTCTCTATTTCTTCCTTCCTTCACTGCAAGTCTAAAGCCGTGCTTTAAAGGAAACTTAGTAATTTACCTTTTTTTCCACAAACCCTCATTTATTTTACAAAGATTTTTATTAACAGATTGTAAAGACATACAGAGCCAACTGACTGAGACAGTTATCCGGAGTGCACAACATAACTCGGATAATAGCTCCAAAATACAGTAGGATAAAAGAAAGTTACAATTAGTAAAAAATGGATTAATGGGGCGTGTCTGAGCAGCGGATGGAGTTGGACACTTCCTTTTCTCTCTCCGCTGAGTATCCGTTACATTATCCTGAAGGCACCATTCTCTCTGCACGATTGCTTCAGCAATGGTACTGGAGGCTTCCCATCCTTCTAGTCGACCTACCAAGAGGTCCCACACGGTTGTCAGGCATGTCAAAGAAGATCAAAGAGGTCCAGCCTGCAGACCTCATGGGGCAAGATGGCACCGGTTCACAGAAGTCTCATAAGGAACAGTACTGTATAAGACAGCAGCACAGAAATTGTTCTCCAAGACACTAAATAAAGATATTTTACCTCCTCCCACAGCACCCAAGGACTCTTCTGGCAGAGCATCAGCGGCAGATGACACGGCCCCCCTTGAGGATGGCACTGGATCCGGGATAAATTGGGACACAGTGAGTACCTTGGCAGACATTTTTGCCATGCCATCAGGGCCTCCAGAGGGCACGGAGGACTCTGAACCAACTCTGAGAAATTTTCTCTGCAGTGACAGCTGAAAATGCATCCATTGCTGCCCTCACTGATGAACTCAAAGGGGTGAAATCGGAAATTACATTTATAAGACAAGATATGCAAAATCTAAGGGAGAGAACATCAGCTCTGAAAGGGCCAGTTGGCTCTATAGAGGATGCAATTGCTCCTCTGCAAAGAAATCTTAGCTATAATACTCAGCTTACAGCTCAACACTCTGTACTTCTCGATGATCTTGAAAACAGGCTGAGATGTAACAACATCCGTGCTATTGATATCCCTGAATGGGCGGAGGGGAAGAATCCAGTAACATTTATTGAAAAATGGTTGCTTTCTATATTCGGCAATGCTTTCTCCCCAATGTTTTCGATGAAATGTGCTCACAGGGTCCCAGCGTGCCCACCCCCGCCCATGGCGAATCCTCGCCCCTTTCTTTTAACTACTTGCTGACCAGCCGACGTCGTTATACGGGGTGGCTCCCCTGCACGAATCGCTGTAGGTGTGCGCCAGCCTCTTTATGGGGTATAGGGGGCATGCCTGCGTACGCATGACATAGAAGCCGATGCGCATGCCCGCGATCACCTCAGAGACAGAAGACAGAATTGAGATCTGTCAATGTAAACAGACAGATCTCCGTTCTGTCAGGGGAATAGAGAGTGATCGTCTGTTCCTAGTAATTAGGAACAGCTATCAGTCCCCTCCCCCAGTCAGTCCCATCCCCCCACAGTTAGAACGTACACATTTAACCCCTTGATCGCCCCATGGTGTTAACCCCTTCCCTGCCAGTGACATCTATACAGTAACCAGTGGCTATTTTTAGCTCTGATCGCTGTATAAATGTCAATGGTCCCAAAAAAGTGTCAAGTGTCCGATCTGTCCACCGCAATATCGCAGTCTCACTAAAAATCACAGATCATCGCCATTACTAGTAAAAAAAAAAAAAAATAAAAATGCCATAAATCTATCCCCTATTTTGTAGAGGTTATTAACTTTTGTGCAATCCAATCAATATAAGCTCATTGTGATTTTTTTTTTACCAAAAATATGTAAAAGAGTATATATTGGCCTAAAATTATGAAGAAATTTGTTTTTTTTTTAAATTTGGGGGATATTTATTATAGCAAAAAGTTAAAAATATTGAGGTGATCAAATACCACCAAAAGAAAGCTCTATTTATGGGAAGAAAAGGACATACATTTTGTTTGGGTAAAGCGTCACACAACCACATAATTATTATTTAAAGCGACACAGTGCCGTATCGCAAAAAATAGCCTGGTCAGGAAGAGGGCAAATTCTTCCGGGGCTGAAGTGGTTAAGCTTTTTAATTTCAAGGACCGAGATGTCATACTGTCTAAAGCCCATACCATGCTGGGTGCTCTGGCTATTGATAACTCAAAAGTATCCTTATTTTCAGATTTCTCTACTGAGCTGCAGAAGCAATGAGCACAGTTCAATGATGTGAAACGCCATCTGCGAACACTGGAGCTGAAGTTTGCAATGCTCTATCCAGCTAGGCTGTGGCTTGAGGCTAAAGGAGAGGTGCATTTCTTTGAGAAGCCCATTTTGGCTATGCAGTGGCTGGATAGGGAAGAAAGATTGCTGCGGGCTGCCTTGGGCCAATGGCCACCCACTACTTGAGATGTACCAGTATCTTTGCAAGTACATGCTATCTTCTTCAATTGCCCATTTTCATTTTGGCATAGGCGGTGATTCCCCATCTGGGATAGCTTCCACTGTTGCCCTCCCCCCCATGATCCCATGTGGACTACATTTTTAATTACTTCACAGTTTGAGAGCCTGCTTGGCTCAATGGTGTGGTTCTATGGTCTGCAACTGTACTTAACTGGTTCCTAACCTCATGAATATTACATGAAATTTACTATGACATTTCTCCTTTGTTTTCTGAATAGTTATACCATGAGTGGCTTGGATGGCGCTCAGACATTGAGATTCCCTGGTGGCTTTTGCTCATTTTTCTCTACTTTATGAGTAAGTATTCTTCATTTATAATGGGTGCATATTCCCCTCAAAGGTTGAATGGTGTTCTGGAATGGTACGGTTCTGCGTACTATTAAAAGACTGAACTCTTCAGTAATATGCTTACAAGAAATGCACTTTTCATCAGAACACACGCCCCAATTCCCACAGTCCCAATTTAGCCACCAATTCCACTCACTTACTATTCCTATTCCAGGGGGGTTAGTGTCTTGGTGAGTCAGGGGGCCCAGTTCTCATCTACCAATGTTTTAATTGACCCCGATGATCGTTTTGTTTTTTATTATGTTCCCTTTATGGGTTCAAATGCATTATTGCAGGTATGTACATTCCTTCACCATTCTCGGCTGAGATTCTAAGGACCCTGGCAAATTATATGTCACAATTTCCTGGCCTGCCACTCTTAGTGGTGGGGGACTTTAACCACTTTCAGACCAGACCATTTTGCTGGCTTAAGACCAGACCACTTTTTGCGATTCGGCACTGCGTCGTGCGACGTGGCTCCCAAACAAAATTGGCGTCCTTTTTTCCCACAAATACAGCTTTCTTTTGGTGGTATTTGATCACCCCTTCGGTTTAAATTTTTTGCGCTATAAACAAAAAAGAGCGACAATTTAGAAAAAAAATGCATTATTTTTTACTATAATAAATATCCCCCAAAAATATATAAAAAAAAAAAAATTTTCCTCAGTTTAGGCCGATACGTATTCTACATATTTTTGGTAAAAAAAAATCGCAATAAGCGATTATTGATTGGTTTGCGCAAAAGTTATAGCGTTTACAAAATAGGGGATAGGTTTATGGCATTTTTGTTACTATTTTTTTTTTACTAGTAATGGCGGCGATCAGCGATTTTTAATGTGACTGCGACATTATGGCGGACACATCGGACATTTTTGACACATTTTTGGGACCATTGTCATTTATACAGCAATCAGTGCTATTTAAATGCACTGATTCCTGTGTAAATGACATTGGCAGTGAAGGGGTTAACCAGGGGGGGCAGTGTAGGGGTTAAGTGTGTCCTAGGGGCGTGTTACTAACTGTGGGGGGGCGTGGCTGTGTGTTAGTGAACACTGATCTCTGCTCCAATCACAGGGAGCAGAGATCAGTGTCACTTGTTGCTAGGCAGAACGGGGGGATGCTGTTTAATTACGCATCTCCCCATTCAGCCTCCCCGTGAGACGATCACCGGTATCCCCACGGCCATCGAGTCCGCGGGACCCACGACCGGGGGTGACAAGTGGTGACATTTCTGGAACTCTTGGAAGCAGCTTGAAGCACAATCTGTCAGTCTTCTGGTGCCAACTCCACTGCTAATTTGCGCTCCCAGTGTTGCTGGAAGGAGCGCATTAGAGGTTTCCTAGAGGAGACACTTGACGAGTATATCAAAGAGGTTATGCCCGAGGAGTGTGGACACGACCTGCATATGCTTTCGAAAGCTGAAAGTAGGTAAGGTGTCAAATGAGGCACAACCACTCATTTCACAAGAGGAAACATCACAATTGCACAAAATAGAAATGTTGTCACATAGTTTTCTGACCACAGGGAAGTACTGTAGAAGGGAAATATGTCTATAAGAAACAAAGACAACATCCCAGTAAATTAATAAAAGAAATTCCAGCAGTGAAAACTGTAGTGTATTTATACTGTATCACTGACAATATATTGAAAGGTTGAGTTCAATTTTAAAATCCAAGTTTAGTTTCTGGTGTAAATCAAGGCTAACAATCTATGACAGGCCAGCCCAAGTATAAAAAACACCTGAGCATTGTGCTGACAAATGAAAAGTGTTGCATTGTTAAAAATGTTTTGCAGGCCATGTTATACTACAAATGACAATTAATTATTTTTGCAATTAAAAATAATTTAACATAATTAAAAAAAAAAAAAAGGTTTCAGCATATAAAACATCAGTATGATGCAAAGTATTCAGAAAAATATTTAAAAAAAATAGTGTACCTGCAAACAAGCCCATTATAAAAGATATAAAGCAGCTTTCTTAAAATCTAGAACAGTAATACTTATTTCATACTTTATATATGGTATGCATTGGAAACAGTTGACTACTGCAATAACACATCCCAACAACTGTTGCTTTTTTCACTTTTTAAGAGGTCATGTGGTTTCATAGCTCTGCTGTATGTCAGTGAGGGGCTTGCTGTGGCTAGTGGGAGGAAACACTCTCCCCCTCGACAACTGAAAAGAACTGGAAGCCTGTGGATTACATCACAGCTCTGTGAGTTCAGCCTTGCTGTCAAGCCTCTTGCTGACACACAGCAGATGGAAATGTGAGATCACGTGACCACTCTGAAGAAGTGAGGAATTTTCAATCAGGGTTCCCTGGAACCTTAGGGTTCCTCCAGAGGTGGCTAGGGGTTGCTGAAGCTGGTGCTTACTAACCTTTCATGTCATGGTGCCTATATAGTTCTAGGTCCAGCACCACTGGGCACAGCCATTGGATTTTCTCCGAGGGTGGCATTGTGACCACCAAGGGGGGCTTTTTTCTCACTTACCACCACCAATGTAAGGGGCAATTTCCAATGACCACCAATGGACTAGTCTTTGCAGGGGTTTCCTGAGACCTGAAAATGATTGCAAGGGTTCTTCTGGGGTAAAACTAATAAGAAAGGCTGGCCTACTGTGTAGTGAGGTGACAAATCTCCTTGTCCTTTAAGTTTTTGTCTGTGAACCACATTGGTTATGACTGGACTTGTACTTTGAGTTTTTTTTAACATTTGTAGAAAAACTCAAGTTTTTAAAATATAAAGGCATGAATGGGGTCAGAAAAGCAAAACCTTGCTTATAGATGAAAATAATAAAGAGCATAGGACTCCAAGTCAAAGAAAAGAGATCATTGTCATACAGAAGAAGGCAAATTTTTTTTCTTCATGTTCCTATTTTATAGCATTCGGACAGAATGAAACATTTACCTCAATCTAGAGGTTGTAGACATAATACATCTGATTAGGAGACAGAAGAAAATAGATGTTTTTTTTTTTCCAATCCAGAAAAAAACAAACTGGCATTCCATAAACTGAAAAAGTATAGACATCAACTTCCTGTAGGACTTCTTATTGTCACCACAAGTCACTATCATACCAAAAGGAATAACAACCTCACACTAGACAAAGGAATGAAGGCTTCGAACCAGACACAGGAAGAGCCACTCAAAAACAGAGGAGGTTTCCTAGAGATTCCTTAATGAAAGTTTGATAGAAATTGTTCAGTGGTAGGACAGTCTTACATTAGTGAGAGCAGAAAACTATTGGCCAATTTATATCTGTCAGTCAAAGCAGATCTATTTAACTTGATGAAAAAATATGTTTCCCCGATAAACTACCTGAAACAAGCTTTTATCAAATTGCAATGAATCATATTGGGGTACAGCTGCTGTATGTAATGAAAACTAATTGTAAAAGAAAAAAATTAAGTCCAAAGTCAAGTATGCACTTCCAGCTTATGCTGAAACTGAGACTGTATGTGAAAATTGTACTGTTCCGTAATAACATGTACAGTGTTTATACTGCGGGAAGGTGGATCGCTCCTGCAAATTCCGTAGTTAAACGTTGGCACCTTTAAGAGCCATAGCAGATTCTGCCGGAGGGGCGCGGGTGCGCCCGATGCGCTTGGCTGGCGGCTGTGATGTTCCGCCAGCCACCTACGATCTCGGGAAAGAGAGCCAAAATGTAGATCTGTCAATGTAAACAGACAGATCCCTGTCTGACAGGGGAGGAGAGAGAGATCTGCTGTTCCTAGTGATTAGGAACAGCGATCTCTCTCCTCCTCCAGTGAGTTCCATCCCCCCACAGTTAGAACCTCCCAGAGAACACATTTAACCCCTTGATCGTCCCCTAGTGTTAACCCTATCCCTGGCAGTGACATTTACACAGTAACCAGTGCATTTTCATAGCACTGATCACTGTATAAATGTCAATAGTCCCAAAAAAGTGTCAAAAGTGTCCGTTCTGTCCACTGCAATGTCGCTGTACCATAAAAAGATCGCCGCCATTACTAATATAAAAAAAAATAATAAAAATGCCATAAATCTATACCCTGTTTTGTAGACGCTATAACTTTTAGCTTATTGCAATTTTTTTTACCAAAAATATGTAGAATAATACATATTGGCCTAAACTGATTTTTTGGATATTTATTATATAGCAAAAAGTAAAAAATATATATTTTTTTTCAAAATTGACGCTCATTTTTTTGTTTATAGCGCATAAAATAAAAAACCCAGAGGTGATCAAATACCCCCAAAAGAAAGATGGTGCTGCTATAAGACAAACAAACAAAAGCGAACATATTACAGTGCATACATTCAAGAATGACATTTCCTCCAGGGCTAGTTAAAAACACCTGAACAGCATAGCAGCACCATCTTGAATTTAAACGCATTGGTGAGTGCTTCCCAAATATGTTTTTGTATGTTGTAATAAACCCTGACCATTTTTTTGGGGGTTAGAGCACCCCTCCCCCTCTTCATTACCTCTTATTTAGTGGCCACCAGTGTATAGGAGGAATCCTTTCAGTTCTCCCACATAGAGGAGTTTGGCTCCCACGGTTGAGACGCAGGATCTTTCATTCTATTACTAGGGTAGGACCCACTAATTCGGGGTACTTTGTCGCAGTAAGTGGGCTTAGCACTATATAACCATATAGTGTGACCAAACCCCCGTATTTTTTGAATATGTTCAGGTGTTTTTAACTAGCCCTGCAGGAAATGTTATTCTTGAATGTGTGCGCTGTAATATGTTTGCTATTGTTTGTTGGTCTTATAGCAGCACCATCTTGAATTTAAATGCATTGGTGAGTGCTTCCCAAATATGTTTTTGTAGGCAGTGATCAAAAGCCGCGCCTCCTCCTCCTCCTCCCCGTCCGTGATAGGAGGAACACAAATGTTCCCAGCAGTGAGTCAGTGTGCAGTGTTCCGCCTATCACGGACGTCCTGTCATTCTCATCTCATGGACGAGGATGAGAGGATGTCCGTGATAGGCGGAACACTGAACACTGACTGCTGGGAAAACAGAGTGTTCCTCCTATCACGGACGAGGACGAGGAGGAGGCGCGGCTTTTGTATATTGGAATGGCGCCTTACACGCTGATCGGCAGGATCAGCAATGGGGGACACAGGACACAGATCAAACAGGGAGGCATCTAACGATCGGTGGACACAGGTGGCAGATCGCACAGGGAGGCATACACAGGACCCAGGGGAAGCAGATCGGCAAAGGTAGGCAGCAATGGACACAGGGGGGTATGTACAGGACACAGGGGGGTATGTACAGGACACAGGGAGACATGCAGCTGCAGATGGGCATTTGCTGACCCTCTTTTCCACTTACAGTAGCTGCTGCATTTCTCACCTTCGGCTTATGCTCGAGTTAATAAGTTTTAGGGGCCTCGGCTTATATTCGGGTCGACCTATACTCGAGTATATACGGTACCTGTATTTTGATCATAGCCATTGGTACACATTGAAAAAAAATCTCCAAAAAACGGCATATACAATAAAATAAAAAAACATAGGGCATGAGCATACTGTAAGAGTCCACAGCTTACTACGCATGCATCAATGGCACGTTGCCGCAAGAGAAAATTTGTGCCAACTGAGCATGTGCCAACCCGTGCCTGCGCAGAAGACTTGATGGAAAAGGGCACAAAAATCCCCAGGACACGCACAGGAAGTGACCTCAACCTGATGGAAAAAGGCAGGAAAATACCCAGGAGGCGCACAGGAAGTGACAGCAACCTTATGGAAAAAGGTGGGAAAATTCCCAGGAGGCGCACAGGAAATGACCTCAAACCTCCCTATATAAGCCCAGCCCAGACACTGCCAAATTGCTGGATTATCTTCAGTCCCCCCTTGTTCCTCTGCTAGTGTGTGAGCTGTCTGAACCTAATATAAAGAAAGGTAGTGATGCGCTGTATAAAATAAATAGTAAGGTGCAAAAGTGTAGTGATTGCAGCACAAAGGTGAAAGGAGGCAAGTAAAAAAATCCTGGTGTAAGTTAACCACAAGGTATTAAGTAATTCTTGTCCAGTAGTGTAAAATCAAGTATGGCTAAAAAGACCCAAATTGAGGTGGTAATAGTACTAGATACACGATCGAAAACTATGCCGATCTTAAAAAGTATAAATATACAGAGCTATAAATGAATGATAAAGTGCCAAGGTGCTCAAGTGAGGTAATCAGACCACTGAGGAAAACGTGGTGTCTGATACAAAGTGATCATAGATACATTCCAGTAAGAATGACACATAAAATCGCATAGAGTCGCATGAGAATATTGCATAAAATATCACATAAAAATCACATAAAAATAATAAGAAATAATAAAAATGATCAGTAGTCCTTCTAATAGAGCATATAAACAATATATATGTTCAATCCACAATACTGGTCATTTCAGTGAAATCAAATAATAATGAGGTGTCCGTGAAGTAATTCCTTTTTTCTTTGGTGAATGAACGGTGTGGCATATACCGTGACTATATGCATAGAAATTAAGGTGCAAGTGCTGGCGATTGCTTCATGCGATGTGATGTTAGTGTATTAGGTGACTTCTTATCCTCCGTGAAGTCTACAGTGTGGGTTTCCCCTTACCTTACAGCTGTAAGGTAACAGCATGTAGATATAAGCCTTTGGTGTGGGGATCCCTGGTGGTCGTCTCAGAGTTGCATCTCCGGCTCTGCTGGTGTGTGTCTTTTCCTTGCAGGCAGCATCCCCCTTAAAATCCCTGGAGATGTCCCTGGAGGTGTCTGCAATGTATTGACCTCACCTTAGGTCATGGATAGATGTGGGGAATAGGAACATGGATGCCCAAATAGTGTAGTATATTTTGGTAAAAAATGTTTATTTAAATAGCAACAGACAACGGTACTCACATTTAATTGTAACAAAAAGATATGTACACTACGAGCAGCGAGCTCGTCCACGTCACTTTCGGTGTGTCAGTATTCCCGACGCGTGTTCGTCACGATCACGTGACTTCATCAGGGGATAACTGGACGCATAGGAAGTTTTCTTATATGTGTGTGTTAATTGGTAATTACGGCGGCCATTTTTTTGTAGTTCTGATCGCCGGAAGTTACACAGCGGCCATTTTCGTTTCACTCCGGTCGCCGGAAGTAAGCCAGCGGCCATGTTTTTGGAAGTATGAGATGTCCAACACTGAGAAAACCTATCCGCCTGGTGGCCATTACTTTGTAGCTCACATGGGCATAGCTCAGCGGCCATTTTCCTGTGGGGCTAGTCCCTGTGTTTATCCAGCAGGTATACACCTGACTGAGCCCTGAGATGATGCGGCTAGATTGTACGATTCCAGTACATAATATTCTAATATTACTGCGAGTGCTCCATAGGCTTTGCCCCACAGGAAAATGGCCGCTGAGCTATGCCCATGTGAGCTACAAAGTAATGGCCACCAGGCGGATAGGTTTTCTCAGTGTTGGACATCTTATACTTCCAAAAACATGACCGGACAGATGGGCCCTGAACACATGACTTCAGCACCTTAAATACCCCTTCCCGGAATACACAGCGTGGCCAGACGCACCCACTGATTGGCTCCGGGAAAAGATTGGTACCTAATGCGTCCAACCAGACTGCGTTCTCAGCCTGTCATAAGTGCTCACCTCACCTATGACCAGGCAGAACTCTAGTACAGCCCAGCCAAACTGATGCCAAAGTATAACCTAGAACAATTAATCCCAAAACTCAATTATAGTTCTGGGACAAACTAAATCTACACGAATAGCGCACACTTTGAAAAAGTGTCGGCGCTACATTGTGTTGGATGCTGTGACCTGGAACAGGAAGCTGGGCTGTCCCTTTAGCCATGACACAGGAGCCCATCATTACAAGGGAGGGCAAACAAACAGCACCAGGAATAGAACTGCACTAATGCCTGGTTAAAACAATAAAAACAATTGAAAGTGTACAATGCCTTTAAAACAGACACATTTAGGTTCATATTGACTTCAATGGTTTACAGATTCGGCATTTGAATTTTTGGTTTGGCCGAATCCCCCTGAAATCCATGTGTGTTCGGCTCCTCCCGATAGGGTTGCCACCTCATCCCTTTAAAATCAAACACATATTAATTACACAGGTTCTGTGGCTAATTAAAATGGTAATTAGACTCATTTGGTGCCTTATCTGCATTAAATCAGCCTCAGAATCTGTGTAATTCATGTGTTCGGATTTAAAGGGATGATTTAATCCAAGAGACTATAGGTACAAAATATGTGCAGATTGTAGTGCACGTCTATTAATTAAACGTATTAAAATCCTGCAACATCCACCTGTGCTTTTAACCCTTGTAACTATATTCAATAAATACATGCAAATACACTTTTTATCTTATAAACAGATGACAGATGAAGAGGACCCAACTCATGACATGAGAATAATACAGTCTGTACTCTTCAATATGAAATACACCGCTCTAACATAATAGATCTTTGTAAAAATAAAAACGGATGATTTGCAATCAATGTGATCACAAAAACTATTCATTAGCAGTACCCTAACTGCTGTAATCATCCTCGCATCAATGGTCTTACGGAAACACAAACACACATAATAAGATTTCCTTCCTTTGTGCCACCTCTCACACAGTAGGTATATTCATATCAACGTACTATAGTAGGCCAAACAATTGCTTTATTACAGCTGTACTGAGAAACATAAATGATGCATGCCAGCACCAGTGGGTGCAGCACGCATTGAAAACATCCGTGGGTGTACTTTGGTCTAGGATTCCTGAGAAAAGATGTTCAAAAGCTAATGAGTGATTGACCACTTCAAAAGAAACCTGTGTCCAAGTTCACCTGAGCATATCTTCACACTTGCTCAGGATCAGACAGGTGTAGAAAAGGCTCCTTTCATTTAATTTATAAAGGTGATGCTTTTAATGCATTATTAGAAGCTGTGCACAAAGCAAACATTTTATTCTGCAACATCAGGCAAGGATAATTCACATACATTGTTTTAGAAAATTAGATTTGCATCAAATTAGATTTACTGTATATACATAAAAAATGATAGAACTCATTGTGACAAAAAATTAAGTTTGTACGAAAATGTAAATGAAAACTTAGAAAATAGGGAACTTGTGAAGAAGGATACAAGGAGTTGGCTATACGAACCAGTTCAACAAGCAGCACATTCTTTATCCTGAAAAAGAAATGATGTTCAGTCTATGTATGTCAAAATTCCCCATACTCTTCAAACCTCTTGCTTATGAAACATGTACAGGCAGAGGACCGATTGAAAAATTGGAAGCAATGGAATATTCATGTAGCATTATTACTGGACCATAGACATAAAGAGGACCCAGGATTCTCCTAAACCCACCACTTCCAAAAAACACAGCTTTCTGGAGTTCTCTATTAAATAAGACATTCATTTTAACAGACGTTCTGTTCAATACTTTCACAGTTTTAAAAATAATGGCAAGAGATTGTATACTTTCTTGAAAATCAATTGGCAGCAAACATCAGGCACACAACCAAAACCTATAAAAATTTGAACTGGCATTGCAAAATGTATCAGGTGAATTATTTGTTGGCCTACTAAACTTACATATGTTACATAGTTACATAGTTAGTCAGGTTGAAAAAAGACACAAGTCCATCCAGTTCAACCATAAAAAATAAATAAAATAAAAAATATCATACAAATCCATATACCCAATCCTATACCCACAGTTGATCCAGAGGAAGGCGGAGAAAAAACAGAAAAGCAGGATCCAATTTGCTATAGCAGGGGAAAAAAATTCTTCCTGATCAAAGAGAGGCAATCGGATTTTCCCTGGATCAACTTTACCTATAAATGTTAGTACCCAGTTATATTATGTACATTTAGGAAAGAATCCAGGCCTTTCTTAAAGCAATCTACTGAGCTGGCCAGAACCACCTCTGAAGGGAGTCTATTCCACATTTTCACAGCTCTTAGCCCCCGTACACACGGTCGGAAATTCTGATGGAAAATGTCCGATCGGACCATGTTGTCGGAAAAACCGCCCCTGTGGGCTCCATCAGACTTTTTCCGTCGGAATATGTATCACAACATTAACAACTTCCTGCACAGCCTATGGTCAGTTGTGTGTGGACGTCATATGACTTTCTCCAGAAACAGGCCTCGCATGTGCCCCACAGGCCATTCTCCAGTGCTATCTGTCACTGGCTGTGTCCACCGAACACAGCCGATAACTGATCAGTGTACTGACCTCCTGCCGGTACCATGTGATCGCTGTGACCAATCACAGCAGATCACATGACAATTGTACACATTGAATGTCTTCCTTTCATGCCAATCATTGTGTACAATTGCGTTACTAGCTGCGCTTGGACACAGTGATCACATGGTATGGACAGGGCCAATCACAGCCCATCTGTACCATGTGATTATCTGTGGCCAATCACAGCTAATCACAGTAGTAAACAATGAATGAATCAGCTTCATTCAGTAAAAAATGTTTGCATATACCAGTGAAATTCTTCTTTGCAGTCCTGCTCTCCCCTTACGCCCTGTACACACAGTCGGAAATTCCGACGGAAAAGGTCTGATCGGACCATGTTGTCGGAAAATCCGCTCGTGTGTGGGCTCCATCAGACTTTTTCCATCTGACGGAATTTTTTTTTGAAAATTCGAGAAAATTTGAGATCCTTGGATAAAGTGCCACGCATGCTCAGATCAAATTACGAGACCAAAGCTATTGGCTACTAGCCTCTACGTAGTTCCGTCGTATGCAACAAACGTCACCACGTTCAGAATGATTGGATTTTCCGACAACTTTGTCTGACCGTGTGTATGCAACACCAGTGTCGGACAAAATCCGTCGGAAAAAATCAGATGGATTTTGTGGTCGGAATTTTTCGACCGTGCGTATGGGGGCTTACTGTGAAGAAACCTTTCCATATTTGGAGATGAAATCTCTTTTCCTCTAGATGTAAAGAGTGCCCCCTTGTCCTCAGTGTTGACCATAAAGTGAATAACTCAACACCAAGTTCACTATATGGACCCCTTATATATTTATACACGGTGATCATATCCCCCCTTAATCTCCTCTTCTCAGGTGTGAATAAATTCAGTTCCTCTAATCTTTCCTCATAGTTGAGCTCCTCCATGCCTCTTATCAGTTTGGTTGCCCTTCTCTGCACTTTCTCCAGTTCCCCGTTATCCTTTTTGAGAACTGGTGCCCAAAACTGAACTGCATATTCCAGATGAGGTCTGACTAATGATTTGTACAGGGGCAAAATTATATCTCTCTCTCTGGAGTCCATACCTCTCTTAATACAAGAAAGGACTTTGCTCACCTTGGAAACTGCAGCTTGGCATTGCATGCTATTATTGAGCTTATGACCTACCAAAACCCCCAGATCCTGCATTTTCTTAGCCCCCAAGTGCATAACTTTACATTTATCAACATTAAACCTCATCTGCCATATAGTTGCCCAATTAGACAGTGCATTGAAGTCGGCTTGTAAATTGGAGACATCCTGTAAGGACGTTATTCCACTGCATAGCACGGTGTCATCTGCAAAGACAGAAATGTTACTTTTAATCCCAGACCCAATATCATTTATAAAGATATTAAAAAGTAAGGGTCCCAGCACTGAACCTTGGGGTAAACCACTGATAGCCTTAGACCATTCAGAGTAAGAATCAGTAACCACTACTCTCTGAATTCTGTCTTTTAGACAGTTTTCTATCCATTTACAAACTGATATTTCTTAGCCTGTAGACTGTACCTTACACATGAGCCGTGTGTGGGGAACTGTGTCAAGCACTTTTGCAAAATCCAAGTATACCACGTCCATAGCCACCCCTCTATCCAAAGTTTTACTTACCTCCTCATAATTGGCTCTACGCCAATCCAGTGGTACTATTCCCATTTATTAACAAGTCCCTAAAAATTACATACAATGGCGGTGTAATTACAGAGCTCAATTCTTTTAGGATCCGTGAGTGGATGCCATCTGGTCCAGGTGCTTTATCCACCTTTATTCTGTCTAAATATTTCTGGACCATATCCCTTTTGAGCCATTGTGGATGAGCTCCCCCATGCTCTTTTGTATACACAGAGCTGAAGAAAGTATTTAATAAATTTGCCTTCTCTTTGTCCCCAGTCTACCACACTAGATTATTTTGTAAAGGGCCTACGTGCTCAGACCTGACCTTTTTACTATTAATATATTTGAAGAATTTTTGGGGGTTTGACCTATCTTTTGCAATCTGTCGTTCGTTTTGAGTTTTTGCGTCCTTGATTTCCTTTTTACATATTCTGTTATATTCTTTGTAACATTTAAACGACACTAGTGTTCCTTCATTTTTATATTTTTTAAAGGCTCTTTTCTTATTGTTTATAGCTTTTTTAACTTTGGCCGTGAGCCGCATAGGTTATATTTTTAGCCTTTTAAACTTATTGCCCATGGGAATATACTTTGCATATGATTTCTCATCAGGGTTGCCCTTGGATATCATGGGACCGTGCACAGTCCACCTGACAGGGTGGGCCCCAACCCCTTCCCCTATTACTCACCCTGGCAGCACCACCACCTCGTTGATATTGTTGATTCTGAGACACTGCACTGTGTGTATGGCATTCGACTCTCAGAAGCTCATACACAGTAGGACAGTTATGTTATGTTATGTACTGCTTCTCCCTACACTCTATCCCGGGGCACCATCTAGTCACTCAAGGGGCTCTGTGTGCCACCAACTCTCCTCCCAGCCTGCAATGGTGATATGCCCACTACCGATGCCACTCATATATGACAGCTCATGTGATGGGCAAAGAATGGATCCCATGAAGCCGCTTATCAGTGCAGACCCACTGGTATTGGAATGAATGGCAATCTTAGCCTAGGCCCTTGCCAGGCCACGCCCTATCATGTTTTAATCCGCCCCTCATAACTTAATTATGGCAAGCTCATGTGATGGACAGCCATGTTGTGCTTGGAGGAGAGTTGCCAGACAAAAAAGAGGGGAGAAGTGAATGTCAATACCCACGTGCTGACCTGACTGGACCGAGGCCAGGTACGGGTGTACAAACTATACATTCCTATTGGCAGCCCGGTTTGTCCTTAAAGAGGGATTGCACCTGAATTTTTTTTTTAAAAGCCAGCAGCTACAAATACTGCAGCTGCTGACTTTTAATAAATGGACACTTACCTCTTCCAGGGTCCAGCGATGTCGGTAGCAGAGGCCGATCAATCGCTCGGCTCTCTGCTGCTGCCGGCGCCATTCTCGGTGAGGGAATCAGGAAGTGAAGCGCTGCGGCTTCACTTCCCGGTTCCCTACTGCGCATGCGCGAGTCGCGCAGTGCAATAGGAATCGTCCGTGCTGTCTCTGGGACCCGTGTGTGTCCCAGCAGACAGCGCGGCGGGACAGGAGAAGGCATAGACTCCCGTGGGAGTCTATGCCCGGAAGTGGGTGTAAATACCTGTCTTAGACAGGTATCTGCACCCCGCTCCCCCCTGAAAGGTGCCAAATATGACACTGGAGGGGGGGAGGGTTCCACTTTAGGGTGGAATCCTGCTTTAATGAGACCATTTTCCATAGAAAGGAACACACAAGCAACGGTAAATGGACAAGAATTTTCAGTTGCACACTGCTGTCTGCACATTGAATCATGTACACATAAACTGTATATATGATTATGTCTTACAGTTCCATCAGAGAAGCCTAAAGCATAATTCAAACCACAAATAACAAGATAAAAATAAATAGCCCATTAAAAATAAAATAAAATGCTGCTTTTGATACAATGTTTACCTTCAGTGCAGAGCTGTACTCCTTTTCTGTTTGATTCAGATCAAATGTATATACACTGCTTGCATATGAAAAAAATATATTTAATGATTTATTAAATATTTAAGAAATGCATTCATTTTTTTCTTCTACATCTTTTTAAGGGGGGGATAATTCAACTGACACAGTTTGCTCAACTGGTGGTGGTGTAGGGTAGGGCCACAGAAATGTCCAGTATAGTTCACAAAATTGGCCACTAGATGTGGCCATAGTTAGGGTAGGAACACAATAGGGAAGGGTGGGCAGTGTAAGTGTCTAGGTATCTGCTAGAGGTCCCAAGAGTGGTGTGTTCCACAGATAGTGAGGAAATGATGGGAGTTTGCCTGTGATGGTTGATCAAGTGGTGCAAGGACCAAGGCATGCAAAGATGTAATCTTTGAGGATCTAGCTTTTGGAAGCTTCCCCTTGGGAAGGTGGAAGGCGGGTTAAGCAAGGAAGGAGAGGTGCAGGATTCATAAGATTTCTCACATCACCTGACCATAGTGCCTCAGTAAGTCTTAGGGGACTAACCTATGCCCAGCAGAAACTGGTTAAATAGTACAGGTGTCCCCCCCCCACATTGCTGTGCATGTGAAAGACATGCTCACCAGAATGAGGGGGGTTACCTAGGAACAGTTCAAGCAGGTTTGTTTGCAACTTATGGTTGCAGGAGAGAAAATCATATCATCTATGGAAAGCTTTAATGAATAGTTATATATAATACAGCAACATCCGCACACATAGGACACTCAACATTAGAGGTGATTTATTCTTCCAAAGCAAATACACCTTTGCACACTTGCACTGATTCCAATGTTTCTCTTCTCCCTCAGTTCCTTTCCTTCAATTAGCAAATGTGACCCCAGTGAAGATAGAGAGGGGCAGGGGAGGGCAAACAAGCATGCTGTACAGGTGCCCAACATCCTACTTATCAACCAAAGACATCATTGTTTTTTTAGGACACCAGTGCCTAGAAGGTTGTAATGGTGCACAATGAAAACCTATGGGATTCCGCCAGCAAAAGTCCGATGGAGCATACACACGGTCGCATTTTCCAACCAAAAGCTCTCATCGGACTTTTGATGGCAGAATTTTCGATCGTGTGTACGTGGCATTAGAGTCTGCAAAATACTTCACTAAATGGCGGACCATGTCACTGTTCCATCTGGGCCGGCATCGGTCCTGCCTTTTTGGAGCTCACTGTGTAGGTAGGACATTAAAGAGAGCTGTCACTGCTGTGAAGGATGTGGGGTAAGCCGAGGATGATGTGAAGGGGGGCCATGGACAGGAGTCTGGAGGAGGAGGGTGGTGTAAAGGGGGGAAGCTGAGTACAGGAATGTAAAAGGGGGGGACAGTAATGTGAATGGGGGTTGAGCACATAAATGTAAAGGGGTGGGGGGTGAGGACAGGAATGTAAAGGGGTGTGGGGAGAGGACAGGGATGTAAAGGGGTGTGGGGTGAGGGGGTGATGGGGGGGTGAGGACAGGAATGTGAAAGGGGGCTAAGGACAGGAATGGAAAAGGGGGGGGGGGGCTAAGGACAGGAATGTGAAGGAGGAGTGATGTCATATAAAGGGGACTGAGGACAGGAATCTGAAGGAGGAGTGGGTGATATAAAGGGGGCTTAGGGCAGGAATGTGAAGGAGGAGGGGGTGATATAAGGGGTGGGGGTGAGGTAGGAATGTAAAGGTAGTGAGGACAGAAATGTGAAAGGGGGTGATACAAAGGGGGGGTGACGACAGAGCTGTGGGGGGGTGATATGAAGGGGGCAGAGAACAGGAAAGTAAAGGGGAGGTGATATTAATGGGGGGAGCAAGATACTGCTGTAAAGGGGAGGGCTGTGATGTAAAGGGGTGATCTTGAAGCAAAGGGGACGGAACTGTGATGTAAAGGGGGGCTGTGATGTAGAGGGGAGCTTGTGATGTGCAGGGGGGGCTAAGAACACTGTTGTAATGACCGGATTGTGATGTGAAAGATCTGAGGCTTGGTTTTTATCATTGCTATCTGTGTTCTGTGTGTAGGCAGCCCATTCATTTCAATAGGCATGCATTTCAATCTTACATGCAGAAAAAAAAGTCTCTGACCCTTTTTTTCTAAATTGCGCTGCCCCAAGCTGGTTTGGCGCTCACAAAAACGTGCAGCATTTGCCGATGCTTCAATGTGTCATTAAGAATCAAATATGCGATTCGGACGTCTGCTGGAAGAAAATTTTAGTGACTGGACATTCGTGAATTTTAATTCAATACCCCTGCTATACTGTTTAGTCAAGCATTTACTATTTAACATTATATAAAACAGCACAGAGAATTAATTTAATAGGAAGTACATTTTTATTTTCACCATTTTCCTTTCCCAAGATACATAATTGAATTACTGCAGCTATAATAAGAAAGACCTCTGTGAAATGTGGGTCTTTTGCAGAAACACAGCCATAGCCTGATAATTCAATGCCATGGGCATCAGTGATGTTGATTTTGGCTGGAGTTCATTTCCCATGAAAAGGTCTGAGATATTATTTACTACTGATGTACTGGAGACTAGTGAAAAATTAGGACAAAGTATTTCTGTTCATTAGAAAAGATGTGACTATTGCAACAAACAGGCTTCAAATGCATACCTCGTAAACTAATATATAAACAAATGGAAACAGTGCTAGTAAGCAGGTAAAATATGGATGTATGCATACAGATATGCAACAATAAAGCCATAAAGACCTAGTCTTTACCAAGCCTGTTTGACTAAACATAGCGGTAGCTCAGTCCCACTGAATAAGATCCTTAAAGAAGTTTCAGCTTCTGTGGAAGACATCTGGATTAGTGATATGACCACGTAAACTAAAGCAGTGTCATACAGACTGTACATACATGGTCTGGTTACCTAAATATTAGAGTTAAAGCTCTGGGTTCTTCTGGGAAAGGGGACCTTAAACCAAACCTGTTGCTTTGCTCTGCATGGGCTAAGCACTGGGATACATAGGCCAAATATAGGCACTTGATAACTGCCACCTTTATGCCTTTCCCATAATTCATTGTCTGCCCTTTGAACTTAGATCAGCTTGCTTAGAAGGGCCAATAAGAGGGCTTTTAGATAAACCCTATAGCTATAAGAGGGTGAGGTAGCAGCACTCATATTGACAATGTGTACCAACATGAAGCACTGGATTACATGTTGCTGCTTTTGATGGCCGAAGGCGCTGATACTGGACAACGTTTTTTCTTGAGACACCTACCTGCCTCATTGATCTCCTGTCTGCCACAGGTGGGTTACTTCCTACCCCTTCCATAGCTCACGGGCTATACTTCCCCGTGGGGTGTCTTTGCTGTGCATTTTGCCTATCAGCAGTTTGCCTGTTACATTTGTTGATTTGTTGCATGCATGATCAGCCAAAATAAATATCTCCTGAAGTGAACGTTGCTTCATGTCTGGCATGGCTTGATCCTCTTTCTTTTTGTCCATAACATGCTGTCTTAAAACGTTTTAGTATTTGTGAATTGCTGATTTATGTTTCACTAGCAATATAGATTTTTATACTACTTGGGTTCTTGTACAGATTTGTCGTCTGGCCTGTACTTGCCACCCACTCACAATGAAACTGCTGTTTTTCAGAAGCTATGGTAAGTTGCAGGTAAACTATTAGATCATAGAAATATTTGCATAATAGCCTTTTCTGGCCTAGGATTTAGCAGCATGGACAGGACATGTGGCTGAGACTTTCTCTCTCTCTACACTTCCTCTTTCCCAGGTTTTTACTCAACAGCTCAAAGACAGGAAGTGACATACACAATTAGCTCTGTGGCAATTACAAGCAAAAGCTATTTACAAATTCAGATAGTAGAGGGCAGCAAATCCCTACAAGTATATCAGCTCTGTTGTCTCTGTCAAAGAATGTGTATTTTTGTTACTTCAGTTCAGAAAAAATAGAGAAATGGCCCCTTGGGATTTCCACACCTATCTCTTATTTGCTTTTTAAATAAATGTTACTCTTATTAGCGGAATATGAAGATTGTTCAGTACATGACTCTCTGGCTTCTTTGATGGTTCTTTCTGTTTTTTGTTTCAGGTGATAAGCTACATGCCGTTATTAGGAAGATTTTCCTCAGATGTTAAACACTGGATTGCTGACAAATCTTTTGGCAGGAAACACCTGGCCAATGAGTGTAACCTCACCTCTGGATTATCTTTAGCTTTCCTTTTGGATCTTTTGACCTGCTCCCCCACCCAATTTTCCCATTTGGTATTTTCCCTCATTGTGGTCCCCTTTTATGTGGGGTAATGTCACCCACTTTGTGATGGACAGTGGTTGGTAAGTGGATATTTGGCTGGTATAAGATATTGCTGCTTAAATCTTGGTGACTTAGCATGTTGGTCTGGTAGGGGCTAACAACGGTTCTATTTGGTATTAACCACTTTAATACTGGGCACTTTCACCCCCCGTCCTGTCCAGGTCAATTTTCAGCACGGTTGCAATTTTGGGTATGGTGGGTATAGTGGGTGGGGTTGTTCAGACCTATATATAATAGAGCAGGAAGAACCTGGGGCATAGGGTGATGAGAAAAGGCTACCTATGGTATAGCAATATGTAAGCCCATAGCCTGAGGAAGAGGACTCTTCTGGGTAGGCCTATATAAACTCAACTGGAGAACACACCTTCAGGGAGCCTCTAGTGGAGGTATGGAAGAGTTGGACGACCATCCTGTGTTAACTACAATGTTGTTTTTTTCATTGCTGCTGACCCTGAAGTGATGGAGGTGAAGGTCATGTTCTGGAAACTGTAATGTGATGTTTCTGCCACAGTAAAAGAAAATTGTTAAAAGGCTGAACGTATGGACATTACTCATTCCTGGTTGTGGGCCTCAGGCCAGGAGAAAATGAGTGACCTAAAATGGTGGGACCTCTCCCTATTACAGGTGTGTATGTACACTATCATAGACAAGATAAGTGTTTTTTCTGGCCAGCTTGGCTGGAGCTGGCGATGAATCTGGAGCCTTCTAACAGGCTATTTTGGTTGGATTTCTGCTTGTATTTATCTGTAGACAATGATTTACCAGATAATTGATATTCTTTTTCCACATTTGCAATCTTTGGCACAATACATTAAAGGAACAAATAAATAACTGGAGTGAATAGGATGATAGGATCCAGCAAAACGCACACACATAGTTTTTGCAGATACAGAATCTGCAGCATATACAAAGCTGAAGATATCAGGCTGGCTGGCTTTCACGTGATGCCTAATACAGTTACAACACCTCATTGGTTGAACATTCTAACTAGTTTTATTGTGTATTCTATCTTAACTCTAGAGGCTATGCCAAGTAAGCGGAAAATATTTTCGGATCATGGCAGATAGCTGGTTAGCATTGTTTGGTTTGGCAGACAGCACCTGTCAAGTGTCCAGCCTGTGCTGTCAGGCGCCCTGTCAGTCTCCCTCCATTTGTTTTTTAGATCATTACTTGCCTTACTGTAAATATTCTGTCCAGTGGGAACCAACTATTGCAACAATACAGACTGCAGACTGATTTATGAGAAGATGTACAAAAATAGTCAGTTATTCCACAGGTCTAAAAATGTAGAAACAGACAGTTCCAGTACAATATGTGCTAAAGACTCTAGGACACCACTGCTATAAGTCCTTTAAAATAGCATCAAGCACTGGTTATATATGTATTCACGCGTCACTGTGAATTGTGGTGACAGGCATATAAGAACACTGAGATTTTTAGTACACATATGGGTATTTTATAACAGTGTTGGGACATTATCCTGTGCATTATTCCAGGGCAGGGAACGATGTGAACATATCTATGTACTAAAGCTCTGTGCAATATGTCAGCATTATATAAATAAAGTAATCTAGTTTTGATTGTAAGTTTTGAATCCTGCCATAGTTGCCACATCTGAGGTCTGTAGAATACACTATAATGCCGCGTACACACGATCGGAAATTCCACCAGCAAAAGTCCGATGAGAGCTTTTGGTCGGAAAATGCGACCATGTGTATGCTCCATCAGACTTTTGCTGGCGGAATTCCAGTCAGCAAAAGATTGAGAGCAGGTTCTCAATTTTACGGGCGGAAAAAGTTTTGATCGAAAATTCTGATTGTCTGTACCAATTCCAACGCGCAAAATTCCTACGCATGCTCGGAAACAATTTGACGCATGCTTGGAAGCATTGAACTTCGTTTTCTCTGCTCATTGTAGTGTTGTATGTCACCGCGTTCTTGACGGTCTAAACTTGAGCGAACTTTTGTGTGACCGTGTGTATGCAAGCCAAATGAAGTACGCGATATAAAAATTATATCTATGTATTAATTTGTCTAGTCCCTATAATGTTATTAGTCTGTTAAACCTATGAGCGCATGCTACTGTTAATATCACAATAATACGAGGTTAGCTATGAAGCCAAACACACGGCTAGGAATAATCAAATATTATTTATTTCCCAATAATCAGGAACGCTAACATAAAGTATTAAAAGACATTACAATATCACAAAGCTTACAATCAAATCATATAATATAAGAATATCAAAGATACTTATCACAGGGCCCTCCATGAAAACCTTAAAATGGCTGCCAAGCCATGCGGCTTGAATGGAATCACCATCAGCTGTGTTCATAGGAGAAAAAGGCAGAGAGAGCTACCTGAGTGTGTGTGTGCTCTTTTTAATCTAAACATACCCGCCTACTCATAGCCAACCCCATTTTGCCCTCCATCCAATAGGCATCGCCGAGAGATAACATAGTAAGAATGCTGTATTGTCCACTAACAGGCAGCATATCTATTAGTCCTTGAGCCATCTTCACAGCAGGTGGGCCTGAGTCAAGCCATTGTTCCTTTGACTTAGGCAACCTGGCTTACAGCAGCCAGGAAGTGAATCGCAGAAGCATGACATGAGTTAATATTAAATCCAACACCAAGCTTGAGCGGAATTCCGTCGGAAAAACCCTCCAAGATTTTTCCGACGGAAAAACCCTCCAAGATTTTTCCGACGGAAAAACCCTCCAAGATTTTTCCGACGGAAAAACCCTCCAAGATTTTTCCGACGGAAAAAACGCTTGTGTGTATGCAGCATAAGGCTCAGTTTGCACCTGAGCAATTTGAAGCGATTTTCTAGATGTGCTTTAACGCTGGGTAGGAGGATTCCTATTGTATCCAATAATGCATCATGTTGCTTGAAGTTCAAAAAAGTACATGAGCTTCTTTGGGGTAGAATCGCATGTGGAGCACATGAAAAAAATGCACGTAATGCATGCTTTCCCTACATTTCTTGCCTCTCCGTCTGCTAGTAACTAGCACATAAAAACGCACATAAACACTTCAAAACCATATAAAGAGTAACTCCACTTATGTTGAGAAAAAAACATTCCTCTCTGGGTCATCTATGTACATTACAAAGATTTTACCAAACTTTGTTGCAGATTTCTACCTTTTGTTATTCTGGAGAAATCACTGTGTGTTTTTCTGTGTGCTTGTTCTGAGTGAGTCTAATGAGAGTGGTTTCATAATTATCAACCAGCTGCTGCACCTGCAAAGCTCTAATGAGGAAAATTGCAGGGTCTGCATTCCTTAAGACGTGATTTCCTATTGGGAGTATCTCACCAAAAATGACATCTTTGTTTCAGGGGATGCCAAAGATCTGACTTGTATGTTAGCGCAGACTTCTGGGAAAATCAGTAAGCCAATCACACAAGCAAGAAATGACATATCTGGGGGGCGTTCTGTACACATTTTGTGTACAGAACACCTCCAGGTAGCCATACTGCATTGCATATATTACAGAAAATTACAGCGGCTGCAGATTGAAAAGGAAACATACTTTTTAATAACATTCAATTACAATATGACTTGTGTTGCAATTGTATACGCTATATTATTATTAATTTTAATTAAAAAAAATTCCCACAAAAGTAGTGTTACCCTTTAAAAAAACATCAAGCTCAAGTGTGATCATAGTCTAGGCCTCCACAGGAGGGCTGGGGTGGTATGATGTTTTTTTTTTTTTTTTTCTTAATGAAAATGCCATCATCAGAGAAATTAGAAAATAGTAAATGCTCTGACCCGGCAAGAGCAAAAAATATGATAATGAATGAAAATATAATGAACTCATTCAAAAGCTAAGTAAACATTTAATGCAGAAAATAAAGCATATGCTTTGTACTTCTAGCAACCAGGAAATTACATTTCTTTAATCCTCCATTAATCAGCACATAAAAGGCAGAAAAATATAGGTTCTTTGTCACACTGCCCTGTGATCTAGTTTTGGGAATTACTGGGTAGAAATGTAATCCTTATAATTATACGTGGCACCAACATGTACTCAGTTATAGCCATATGCTTGAATAGCACCACATGTTTGTTAGTAAGTAAAACGCGTTTTAAATCTTTTTTTGCTTGTGTTCTGGGCATTCATCCCTGGGCACACACTGCCCTAAATGTTAGTGTTGCTTTGAGCACCATCCATCTGAAGCAGTTATTAGCCTCTCAGAGAGTTTCAAAGGATGTCGGCAGTGGGGCACAAGGCCTACATCCCATTTTCTATTAAAGTTCCATAAACTTTGGCTTTGATGGTGGTTGCAATGGATAAAAGATCCCCTGCTGCTTGTCTGTACTGCCCAGTGTTGAGTGAAAGATCTTCTCTCTCCATTAGGTAGGTTCTCTTTCCACTGGTGTATCCAATGGTGTATTTATACCTTTGCATTTGGTAAATGTCCAAGCTAAAGGGTTGGTCGAGAGAAGTCATCTGTAGCTTTAATCCACATCTGCTTCTCATGGTCAGGTAGCTTTTGCATTTCTTTCCACACTCATGGCTGTGGCGCTGTACGAACCATATATGACAAGCGTCTAGCTGGGATAGCCTATTAAATCACAATAGGTTTTCTGACTGAGGCTGCAGATGTTCAGATTTTTTCTTTTCGGAGGATAAATCCCTGATGCAATTTCAACTTCAGTGATAAATAGAAAGTAGATACTCCGCGCTTAGAAAAAAAGGTTTATAAGGTATGCAGCCTCCCCTGAACGGACCCCCTAAGGAGCCAGTAAGTGAAAAATAAAAGTGTAAGGGATATTGGCGCTTCCTAAAAATAATAAAGTATCCAATATAGAGTATGGTGCAACACACTAATAAAATAAAAATGAGTGATGTTCCATTCTTTTTCTTGCAGTGCAGGTGGGGCTTCTTGCTCAGGCTGTTGTTCAGACAGCGCGGACTACGTCACTTCATGAGGCTTTTGACACATTAATGTTTAATTCATAAATACACTTCTCCTGATTGTTAACTTGTTGGTGTCTGCATGCTGAATACGTCAACCCTTTTAGGATGTAGCAAGCTTGCTTGAAAAATCTCCTCTCATGAGTGCTACCTCTCTGTCGGCCATCATTTTCCACGTCTTCTGGGATTCCTGCTTGCTTTGCAGCTTCTCCTCTGCTGTTTATCTTCAATTTATAAGGATTACAAATCCTATGGTGCCTTGCTGCCTAGTAGGTATGATTCCTGTATTGACTCCGCCACTTGAAACTTTTCCTCTCAATGCCTCTGTAGTTCAGAGGGCAGGCTCTGTGAAATGTGTGACACACATTTTTTTTCTATGCATTATTTAGATTTTTTTGATGTCAGGCAATACGCAGGGGTGTCCAAACTTTTTTCAAAGAGGGCCAGATTTGATGAAGTGAACATGCGACCATTTTGCCTGACATTCTTTAACCACTTGACCACTGGGCACTTAAACACCCTTAATAACCAGACCAATTTTCAGCTTTCGGTGCTCTCACACTTTGAATGACAATTACTCATTCATACAACACTGTACCCATATGAAATTTTTGTCCTTTTTTTCACACAAATAGAGCTTTCTTTTGGTGGTATTTAATCACCTCTGGGTTTTTTATTTTTTTTGCGCTATAAAAGAAAAATGACTGAAAATTCAGTAAAAAAAATGAATTTTTCTTCGTTTTTGTTATAAAATTTAGCAAATTTGTAATTTTTCTTGATAAATTTTGGCCAAAATTTATACTGCTACATATCTTTGGTAAAAATAAGTACAAATTGGGGTATATTATTTGGTCTTTGTGAAAGTTATAGAGTCCACAAGCTATGGTGCCAATATCTGAAAATTGATCACACCTGAAGTACTGACGGCCTATCTCATTTCTTGAGACCCTAACATGCCATAAAAGTACAAATACCCCCCAAATGACCCCTTTTTGGAAAGAAGACATCCCAAGGTATTTGGAAAGAGGCATGGTGAGTTTTTTGAAATTGTCATTTTTTCCCACAATTCTTTGCAATATCAAGATTTTTTTAAATTTTTTTTTTTTTTTTTCACAAAATTGTCATATTAGCAGGTTATTTCTCACACACAGCATATGCATACCACAAATTACACCCCAAAACACATTCTGCTATTACTTCTGAGTACGGCGATACCACATGTGTGAGACTTTTACACAGCGTGGCCACATACAGAGGCCCAACATGCAGGGAGCACCATCAGGTGTTCTGGAGCACCCAGGACAATTCTGACATTTCTCTCCTACATGTAAAAATCATCATTTATTTGCTAGAAAATTACATAGAACCCCAAAATATTATATATGTTTTTTTAGCAAAGACCCTAGAGAATACAATGGCGGTCGTTGCAACTTTTTATCTAGCACGGTACTTGCGCAGCAATTTTTCGAACGTGTTTTATTTGGAAAAAAATGTTTTGTGCTTTACAAAAAACAAAACTGTAAATTTAGCCCAATGTTTTTGCATAATGTGAAAGATGAAGTTACGCCGAGTAAATAGATACCCAACATGTCACGCTTCAAAATTGCACACACTCGTGAAATGGCGCCAAACTTCGCTACTTAAAAATCCCCATAGGCTTTAATTTTGTTTACTGGTTACATGTTTTGAGTTACAGAGGAGGTCTAGGACCAAAATTATCGTTCTCGCTCTAACGTTCGCAGCGATACCTCACATGTGTGGTTTGAACACCGTTTTCATATGTGGGCGGGACTTACGTATGCGTTCACTTCTGCGTGCGAACACACGGGGACAGGGACGCTTTAAAAAAATATATATATATATTTTATTGTTCATTTTACTTTATTTATTTTAGTTTGACCCTTTTTTTCCCCCCAAAAAATGTTTTGATCACTTTTATTCCTATTACAAGGAATGTAAACATCCCTTGTAATAGGAATATGGCATTACAGGTCCTCTTTACAGTGAGATATGGGGTCAATAAGACCCCACATCTCACCTCTAGGCTGGAAAGCCTGAAATAAAAAAGAAAAACGATCCTGGCTTTGATCATAGCGAGTATCGCAGGGTATTGTTGGGTATTGCAGGGTATGGCAGAGTATCGCAGAGTATCGCCGGGTATCGCAGAGTATCGCCGGGTATTGCAGAGTATCGCCGGGTATCGCAGAGTATCGCCGGGTATCGCCGGGTATGGCAGGGTATGGCAGAGCATCGCAGAGTATCGCAGGGTATCGCAGGGTATGGCAGGGTATCGCAGGGTATGGCAGAGTATCGCAGGGTATGGCAGAGTATCGCAGGGTATGGCAGAGTATCGCAGGGTATGGCAGGGTATGGCAGAGCATCGTAGGGTATGGCAGAGCATCGTAGGGTATGGCAGAGCATCGCAAGGTATGGCAGAGCATCGCAGGGTATGGCAGGGCATCGCAGGGTATGGCAGGGCATCGCAGGGTATGGCAGAGTATCGCAGGGTATGGCAGAGTATCGCAGGGTATTGCGGGGTATGGCAGAGTATTGCGGGGTATGGCAGAGTATTGCGGGGTATGGCAGAGTATTGCAGGGTATGGCAGAGTATTGGGGGGTATGGCACAGTATAGGGGGGTATGGCACAGTATAGGGGGGTATGGCACAGTATTGGGGGGGATGGCAGAGAATCCATCCATCCATGCTCAGCCATCCCTCCATACCCTGCAATACCCAGCAATACACTGCAGGCTATTGCTGTGTATTGCAGGGTATGGAGGGATGGCTGAGCATGGATGGATGGATCGGTGGTGGCAGAGCAGGCTGTGGGCACTACAGATCCCGCCCACAGCACTGCTGCCACCGATCCCTCCCCCTCTCCTCTCATACTGTACCGATCGGTACAGAGAGAGGAGGAGAGAGGAACCGTCGTCATCAAATGACGCCGGTTTGCTTACATGTGATCACTCCGTCATTTGACGGAGCGATCACGTGGTAAACGGCCGCGATGAGCGGCCGTTTACCGTGATCCATGATCCGCCGGGTCCTCTGGACCCGGCGATCATGGATGCTCTCGAGTGCGCGCACCAGGGGGCGCGCAAGAGCAGAATTCTGTGAGGCCGTTAATTAACGGCCTCCCAGAGTTAAGCAACCGCCCTGTAGCCGTTTTTCGGCTATGGGCCGGTTGTTAACTGGTTAAACCATTAAAATTTGGTCTAAGTGTGTTCGTCCGAGCACTAATTCACTGCCCAACAAGAATTCTCTTGCCTTTGTGCTGTGTGTGGTGAATAGATGTGCATGGGCATGTTATTTGGATATACTGTATTTATTGGCTTATAATACGCACTTCCTCCTATTTGTTTGGGCCGGACAGAGCCCCACTTCATCCTCTTTGTTTGGGCCGGACAGAGCCACACTTCATCCTCTTAGTTTGGGCCGGATAGAGCCCCACCTTATCCTCTTCGTTTGGGCAGGACAGAGCCCCACTTCATCCTCTTCGTTTGGGCTGGACAGAGCCCCACTTCATCCTCTTCGTTTGGGCCGGACAGAGCCCCCACTTACTACTCTTTGTTTTGGGCCAATGAACGCTTCACCACCATCTCTCCAGACCTACAGAATGTCCCTATCAGCATAACGCAACTCACCTGCAAGTATACCTGAACTGCATAAACTTTGTACTTCTGTACTGCTAATGCCTTGCTGACCCTCCTGATACCTAAGTTATGGCTGTATATAAACTCTCTAAATAAACCCCAACTAATCCTTCAACATACCTTTGTTCATTTATCTTTAATTTGCCATAAGGTGTAACCACTTAACTACATAGTATGTATATAAGTCCGAAGCTGTGATACTCTACAAAAACACTACTAGCTAACTGCCTGAGACATTACACACCCACTCCATTGCCATGAATGCAGCACCCATTCCATTGCAATGAATGCAGCACCCACTCCATTGCCATGAATGCAGAACCCACTCCATTGCTATTAATGCAGCACCCACATTGACATGAATGCAGACTCACCATTGCCGTCAGTGCAGCCTGATTCATGTCCATCTGCAGCCTTGGAGGAGACAGGGAGGGGGCAGGACGAGCGCCACCAGACATACAGGAGAAACTCCTGTTTTTATCGGCGGCCTCTTTATTTGAAAGTCCCGCCTCCTATGATGGACAAAACAGTTGTCCAATGGCAGTGCAGGAGATGGGACTTCCTTTTACACAGGGCGCCGTGTAAACAGGAAATACTCCTCTCCTGTATGCACGGCACTCATCCCACCCCCTCCAGTAGGCGGAGGCAGAGAAGACAAAAGCACCTTGGACACTTACCTGTTCCAGGGTCCAGCGATGCGGGGGGGTCGAAGCTCCACTCATCCCTCGATTCGCTTGGCCGCCGCACACCGTGATTGGCCGCGCAGTCATCTGAGCCCTTCCTGCGCCGAGGGGAAGTGATGTCACTTAGCCCGGGCACTGAAGGAGGCAGACTACGAGGGACCCCCTAGCAACAGGCATTTAGAGGTGAGTTAAATTTATTTTTTTCCAAATGTTTTTTTTTTTTATTTTTTTTAGGAATTTTAATCACCTTTTTTTTTTTAGGTGGAAACACCACTTTAAGTGGATACCTTTCACCCTCTCTTCCTCCAAGCAGAGAAGACTTCCCAGGTTATACAAACAAAACTGAAAGAATTAATTTGATTTGAAAGCGACCTCTCTCTCCAAACATATAATGCTAATATAATGCATATTATTGGCCTGCAACTAGGGTTCTCCCATGACGACAGGTTGCAAGGATGAAGGCCATTATATTAAAGCTGAGGTATTCTGATGGGCCAGCAAAACTGATATAGAGGAATATATTTCTTACATGCAGGACCTAGTTTTATTGATGGAACTTATCAGCTTATTGGATGGATAGTGCAAGAGTCTTGGGGTGGATAGGCAAGCCTAAATGATGGGCAAGGGATATGTCCAAAAAACAGGCGCATACGCCATCAATAATAGCTTGAACTCCCATTATTCCTGTGTTCATCAGCTGCTTTTGAAAATTGCAGTGTTGTAAAGACTTCAGCTGCTTTGTCACCAACTAATGAGCATGTAACTCTTTTCACACTGTAATTTCCAATACCAGTACAAGTTCCATGTTGAGGGACTTGGAGGGAGTAGTGAAGAAGGGTTTGATATAGGTGTCCTTAGCATGTGCTTCCATTATTATTGCTAGTAAGCAGTGATGTAAGTAACTGAGTTAAAATAAACTGAGTTACTTAACGCAGTTACTTTAGAGGGTAACGAGTAATCTAACTGATTACTTTTCCCTTCAGGGTAACTCAGTTCCCATTACTTTGGCGGAGTTACCCCAATTACATCTACCGCCACTAGATGGCAGTAGTGTAATTCCGGTGTCCTGCCGAAAAAGTTCCCCCGCCGGAATAAGGACCCCCCTGTACTGCACAGGCACAGCGCTTGCGCAGTACGAAGGACTATGGAACTAAACAGCTCTGAGTGAACTCTACACCGCGCAGGCGCAGTTAACATGTAATTGTACGAGGCGATGCTGCACGCTCCTGATGCTCGTGCTACTCTGCAAGGGGCGTCTATCGTGTAACTAAGGGGCGGGTCTAGTATTACTGTAAACAAGGTGCGCATTTATTATTATTGTTATATATCGAGCTCTGTCCATTAATTTACCATTCGCCCTCTTCTGTAGCCATCCGCCACTTACACGATATAATAATAACAGACCCGCCCCTTGCTTACACGCTATAACAGATCTGCCCCTTGGTTAGAGTAATAATAGAGCAGCCCCTTGGTTACACGATATATAACAATAATAATAAATGTGCCCCTTGCTTACAGTAATACTAGACCCGCCCCTTAGTTACACGTATAGAATATTAAAAAAAAAAGTCACAGTTACTTTGCTGTGTAACTAATTACTTTTCCAATGTAGTAACTGAGTTACTAACGCAATTACTTTTTGGGAGAAGTAATTTGTAACTTAACTAATTACGTTTTTAAAGTAAGATGACCAACACTGCTAGTAAGTCACAAATAAGCAGCAGATAGCTGGTTGTAGAAATGCAAGAAATCTAAATAAGTGTGTCAGGGACTAGATTTGTGGTGCCCAGGAAAAATGAACATGAAAAGCACCTGCAGAAATATGGCCACTACCTCAATCAAAGCAACTGTGATTTCTCTGCACGCAGGTTGCTGATGTAAATAAGACTAAACAATCCATTTGGGAAATTACCCTAGCAGGCAATGTTTTTACCTTGAGATCCACTTTAAAATCAGCTGTTTCTGTCATTTCCAGAAAATCTGTAGCCAGTGAAACTGGTTTGTGAAGTAGGAATTTAGCAGACGTCTGCTTCACATGTTGATGCGGGACATACATACACATAACACATACTGCACAAGGACAGTTGTCTGGACAGCACGTCCTTGAGGAATGTTGAACAACAGTCAAAAGTTATGCATTGAGCACATATAGTTTATTAAGGCATTTCAAGAAGACATACAGTAAAGGCAGTGTAAAAGAATAAACTGAAGTAAAATGTAAATATATTTACTGTAATCTTGTTTATCAATAGAGGCAAATGAAACTTGCCCATGCAGCTGACACAATGTATTGTTTTAAACATCTGCAGAAAGAACAAATGTGAAGATATTAGAGCATCAAGGTATATTCATTTAAGGAAAGGTTTTGCTCCCACAAAGAGATGTCATTGTCATAAAAAACAAAAAAACATATATACTGAAGTGCTCTGAAAAAAAGTAAAAAAAAAAGTAATTTTATATATATATATATATATATATATATATATATATATATATATATATATAACCTGTAAAACCGCTGGCAGCAAAAGTGAATACACCCCTAAGTGAAAATGTCAAAATTGGGCCCAAGTAGCGATTTTCCCTCCCCGGTGTCATGTGACTCGTTATTGTTACAAGGTCTCAGGTGTGAATGGAGAGCAGGTGTGTTAAATTTGGTGTTATCGCTCTCACACTTTCATACTGGTCACTGGAAGTTCAACATGGCACCTCATGGCAAAGAACTCTCTGAGGATCTGAAAAAAAGAATTGTTGCTCTACATAAAGATGGCCTAGGCTATAAGAAGATGGCCAAGACCCTGAAACTGGGCTGCAGCATGGTGGCCATGACCATACAATGGTTTAACAGGACAGGTTCCACTCAGAACAGGCCTCGCCATGGACGACCATAGAAGTTGAGTGCACGTGCTCAGCGTCATATCCAGAGGTTGTCTTTGGGAAACAGACGTATGAGTGCTGCCAGCATTGCTGCAGTGGTTAAAGGGTTGAGGGGTCAGCCTGTCAGTGCTCAGACCATACGCTGCACACTGCATCAAATTGGTCTGCATGGCATGTGTTGCGGCAACCAGATGAGGAGTACAAAGACAAGTGTGTTTTGTCTACAGTCAAGCAGGGTGGTGGGAGTGTCATGGTCTGGGGCTGCATGAGTACTACCGGCACTGGGGTCATTGAGGGAACAACGAATGCCAATATGTACTGTGACATACTGAAGCAGAGCATGATCCCCTCCCTTCGGAGACTGCCTTGCTAAAGAAGCTGAGGGTAAAGGTGATGGACTGGCCAAGCATGTCTCCAGACCTAAACCCTATAGAGCGTCTGTGGGGCATCCTCAAATGGAAGGTGGAGGAGCGCAAGATCTGCAACATCCACCAGCTCCATGATATCGTCATGGAGGAGTGGAAGAGGACTCCAGTGGCAACCTGTGAAGCTCTGGTAAACTCCATGCCCAAGGCAGTGCTGGAAAATAATGGTGGCCACACAAAATATTGACACTTTAGGCCCGAATTGGACATTTTCACTTAGGGGTGTACTCATTTTTGTTGCCAGTGGTTTAGACATTAATGGCTGTGTGTTGAGTTATTTTGAGGGGACAGCAAATTTACACTATTATACAAGCTGTACACTCACTACTTTACATTGTAGCAAAGTGTAATTTCTTCAACTATTTACAAAAATGTGAGGGGTGTACTCACTTTTGTGAGATACTGTGTGTACAAAATAAAATGAATGTCCAAAAAAATTTTTTCTTATGATCAAATAACATTTGTGCAAAAGAGTACTATCCAAAGTCCATGTGTCAGATGTGCCACCTGTGACTACAAAGCTCTTGTGCAAATGACTATTAACCACTTGCTGACCATCCGCCACAGTTGTACTGCGGCAGAATGGCACGACTGGGCGAAACAACATTATGTAACGTCGCTTCGCCCCTTGGCCACTAGGGGGCGCGTGCCTGCTCGCCCACAGAGCCGATTCGAGTGCCCGGCGGGTGCGATCACCGCCGTGCTCCCACGATCACTCGGGGCACACAGAGAAACGGCATCTGTGTGTGTAAACACACAGTTTCTGGTTCTCTGAGGGGAGAACAGACAGATCGTCTGTTCATACAGAGTATGAACAGCGATCTGTCCTCTCCCCTGCACAGTCCCATCCCCCCTTCAGTTAGAACACAATAGGACACACTTAAACCCCTCACTGCCCCCTAGTGGATAACCCCTTCACTGCCAGTGGCATTTTTACAGTAATCAATGCAATTTTATACCACTGATCTCTGTAAAAATGCCAATGGTCCCAAAAACGTGTCAAAATTGTCTGATGTGTCCGCCATAATGTCGCAGTCCCGATAAAAATCGTAGATCGCCGCCATTACTAGTAAAAAAAGAAATTAATAATAAAAATGCCATAAAACTATGCCCTATTTTGTAGACGCTAAAACTTTTGCGCAAACCAATCAATATACGCTTGTTGCGATTTTTTTTACAAAAAATATGTAGAAGAATACATATCAGCCTAAACTGAGAAAAACAACAGTTTTTTTATATATATTTTTGGGGGATATTTATTATAGCAAAAAGTAAAAAATAATGCGTTTTTTTTTAAATTGTCGCTCTTTTTTTGTTCATAGCGCAAAATAAAAAAAAAAAGAGGTGATCAAATACTACCGAAAAAAAGCACTATTGTGGGGAAAAAAGGTTGTCAATTTTGTTTGGGTGCAACGTCGTACGACCGCGCAATTGTCAGTTAAAGCGACGCAGTGCCGAATCGCAAAAAGTGCTCTGGTCAGTTAAGGGGGAAAAATCTTCCGGGGCTGAAGCGGTTAAACACAGTCCATGTGTCAGCAACACAGCAATAGTAAAGAAAACTGTCCACGTATAATATAAATCCCATATGCTGTTAAAGCGGGTATAAAAGATCTTTAGAAAATCTTATTTTCACACACTTCACCACTAGTGTGCCCACCACCAGCATCCCTTTGGGTGTCTCATCACCTTGTTATATGGACCATGATGTTGCCATAAGTTTGCATAAAAATGCATGCCAGCAAGGTTCCTGGTTGTTTAAATGTCTCCTCCACTTCTCCAATCCTCCAGCAGACATAAGCATGTAACAGCCTAAAGGACAGAAAGGGACTGATAGTGTATATTGCCAAAAAACAGTGTTTATTTTAAAAAAAGATTCCACTCACATGTATATCATAAAAAAAAAGCATGTAAATCTATCAGGTAAAGCATGAGAAAGCATCGAGTATACACATCTACTGAGCTCCAACAAAATGGCATCCTAATCCCACCCTACGTGATGACGTCACCGTCCCACCTGACACGTTGTGCCAATACTGGCTTTCTCAAAGGATTAAATGTCATACCTTAAATTAGACAAAACTACAGCAAGCATTGATTACTTCCTAATGGCAACTATAATACTGTCCTTCAGATATTATAAAAGTATTACACTGTTTTGTTTTCACGCAAAGCACGATTCATTAAATTGATGTCCTTTATTATTTACAATATGTATATAGCTATAATCCTGGAAGAATGTTTCCATTTTCTCTGGAGGTGGTTTGTAGTAACTCACCACAAGACCTGAAGAATGACTGGGGTTCTGGTTATGGCCAGGTCAGGCCATGGGGAGAGAAGGCACTGCAGCTGTGGTTTTAAAGCTATTTTTTTTACCGAAGGATTTCATAGGCATAGATTAAGTGCATAAACAAACTCTAAAGACTCCAAATCAGCATCACAATCTTTATTTAATAAAGAGTTCTCATACTAACGTGACAATTCTTATCTAACCCATATAAAATAATCAGAATCGTGTAGACATGTGGAGAACGAAAAAAAAATTTTGTTTTGTTTCGATTCGTTATTTACATTAATTCGTTAAGTTAAATTAGTTTAATCCATTTAATTCATTTTCGGAATTTGTTTTGTTTATTTGTATTAAAATCGATTTGAATTTTCAAATTCAGATTGATTCGAAAAGTTTTCAAATCAATTTAGAATAGTTTTCGAATTCGAAAAGTTTTTCAATTTCCAAAGAGAATAAAAAAGAATAGAAAATAAAGGAAAATAATAGAAAAAAATATAATAGATAACAGAAAATTAAAGAATAGAATATATAAAATAGAGTAAAACAGAACAAAATAGGATAGAAAATAAAATAGAATACGATAGAAAGGAATAGAATAGAGTAAAAAATAGAATAGAATAAAAAGATTATAATCATCTGAAATTCAAATAGAATTAAAAAAGAATAGAATTTAAAAAAACGATAGACTAGAATAGAAATAATATAACCATTTTCCAAAATTCAAATAGAATCAATTCAAATTTGAATAGAATAGAAAAGTAGAATTCCATTTTTTTCTGGACTTGGATGGATTTGGAGGTACTGTAGGTACTGTAGGTGGATGTAAAGGGATGCATGTCTGTTTACATCTGTCTGTGCAAAGACTTGCATGGAGATGTCGATCCGGTCTGCCTTAAAAACCGTTAGGTGGACCTGATCAGAAAACCGGTGTGAAAGGGGCCTTAATGAGGCAGGATAAACGTTTTTAGGGAGGAAGTGTTAAATGTTGATGCTTTTACATGGGGGGTGGGGGGGGGGGGTGGGGGGGGGGGGGGGGGGGGGGAGCTAGGAAATAGAAGAATCTTACATTATCATTTAGGTCCAATTTAAATATTTATTGTAGAAATATTAAATGGTACCTCCTTCGCCTTTGTACAAACTGTGCTTTACAGTAAATGGCAATGGCTGCTCATCACTATAAGGCTACTTTCACACTGGAGCGGTGGGGGCGCTGGCGGTAAAGCGGCGCTATATTTAGCGCCGCTTTACCTGCGTTTTAGCAGCGCATTTCGGCCGCTAGCGGGGTGGTTTTACCCCCCGCGAGCGGCCGAAAAAGGGTCAATACCGCCCGCAAACCGCCGCTGCAGCAGCGTTTTGCGGGCGGGTTCGGAGCGCTGCCCCATTGTTTCCAATGGGAACGGGCGCTATAGGAGTGGTAAATATACCGCTCCTATAGCGAGCCAAAGATGCGGCTTGCAGGACATTTTCAAGCGTCCTGCAAGCGCACCGCTTCAGTGTGAAAGCCCTCGGGCTTTCACACTGAAGACACAGCAACAGCTGTTTCGGGTCGGTTTGCAGGCGCTATTTTTAGCGCAATAGCGCCTGCAAACCGCCCCAGTGTGAAAGGGGCCTAAGAACTCTGTTGGAAATGGCAGGTCCTTTTATGTAGGATGTGTATAGCAGGTCCTAAGAGAAAGGTATTACACTGGTCACAGGAAGCAAGTTCTTAGGTTGGTAAATAGCCAATAAAAGTGGAGAAAGATGCATAAAAAGCAGTCAGTCTTTAAGCTCCTTTGCAGAGATGGAATCTATCAAGGAGCGTTTGCATTAGACTCGTGGAATCTGGCAGTAGACACGAGGCATGTGCCTCAGATTCCTTGGTCTAATAACACCACTATACTAGTAATAGCAGTTATATCCCTATACTAAAGAGGAACTGCAGTCTGCTCACATAATTTGTCATTCTGAAGCTTCCCTCCAACCACTTTGCATATTATTTTATATATACTGTGATTCTGTACTTGCCAAATATGCTGCAGAAATCTCCCTCCACTAAGTCTGGCTGCATCCATTTTAACTGTGGGCAGCTGGAGCTGCTGCCTGTTCACTTCCTGGATTTACACAGACACACAGAGGCACACCTCCAGCTCTGCAGCTCTCATTGGCCCTCTTATGACTCATACACCCTCCCTTCCTGCCAAACTCCAGCAGAGTGAGAGAGAGAGCTAGTGCATGATGTCATAAGCCGAGGCTTTTTATCAGACAAGAAACAGGAAGAGGGCTGTATAAGGTATTTTCTGGCAGAAAAAAAATGTTTTACTATCCAAAGTAAAAAAAACAAGGGCAGAAGATTTAATAGATGGAAAGTTGAAAAAATGACTGAAGGTCCGCTTTAAAGCGGAGTTCTGCTTAAACATTTTTTTTTCAGCAGCAGCTACAAATACTGCAGGTGCTGACTTTTAATAATCGGACACTTACCTGTCCCAGGGTCCAGCGATGCGGGGGAACTTGTAACTGTGGGTGCCCGGCTGTGGCTACACGCACCCACTGCACGTGCGCAATCATCTGGGACCTGTGACATGTCCCAGATGATTACCGAGAGGGAGGGGGGAGTGGTGATCTCCCTTCCGGTGCCGCAGTGCGCCGGGAGGAAGTGGGAACTGGGACCCTCTAAAAAGAGGGTATCCGCTCCCCCCCCCCCCCCCCAAAAAAATGACATGCCAAATGTGGCATGTCAGGGGGTCACCTCCCTTAAAGCGGAAGTTCTATTTTTTAGTGGAACTCCGCTTTGAGTAGGAAAAGTAACTGTCTTACAACTGTTGCAGAAATAGGCCAAAAGATGTAAAGCTATTTTTTTCAGCTGTTCTTTTTCTTCCACTCAGTGTGAGCTCGGCCAGAAATTTGTTTATACATGTGTACTAAATAAATTAATGAAAAGCATAAAAAACATCAAAGCAGCTAATTTAACACATAGGATTTAGGACAAACCACAATGCCAAAATCTACCAAACATGAAACATGAGGTCATTGAACAAATCAAAAGCAAAATAGTATTAAACTGGTAATAAATAAAAGCATACAAGGAACATAACATGTAACCATTTTCTTGTACTTTTCAAAGGTACTAAATAAATCTACCTAATCCCTTTTTATTACAATTTGGGACTGAGAAATTCCTTCTGGGTATGACTTCAGCTGCTCTGATATGTAATAACTGTTGGCCACAGACATGGATTTAAAAGGATTTGCTGTAAAGCACTGATACTGTGCAAGAATGCATCCGGATCCCCTTAAGCCATTTTATTAGTCAGTGGAGTTCAGAAAAGAGATATGTACCCAATGTACAAAACATGAGGGTTGCTGGTCGCTTAAAATAGACTGACCCGGTGAATCCAGGTGAAAACAATGGTCCATCATCAATCACGGCAAGGTAAAAGTTCATTTTCATGTGTGATCCATGCACCCGCATGACCACAAATTGTTTTCAGAGTTGCCTATGATAAATCTCTGTTAATGTTACCAAAGTAATGCATAAATATCTCTAGTGGTATGCGGCAAGAGTGGTATGCAGCAAGGCTAGGAATTTAAAGTGTGGACAGTTTAAATAACTTTGCTTCCTCTACTGTCTGGTATCCATCAAAAGGCATATTCACTCCAGGTACAGCTACCAACCAGTAGAGACTGCCATCATGGGCATTGATGGACATTTTTGATGGACATAATGGCATTACTTTCCCGATAGGATGCCATTGGTCCTCCATCCATTTAGCCAGCTCCTATGACAGTATTTTCTCCCTGTATTAAGACACAATGGGGTTGGTTTACTAAAACCAGTGTTGGTCATCTTACTTTAAAAAAGTAATTAGTTAAGTTACAAATTACTTCTCCCAAAAAGTAATTGTGTTAGTAACTCAGTTACTACATTGGAAAAGTAATTAGTTACTCAGCAAACTAACTGTGACTTTTTTTTTAATATCCTAAGGGGCGGGTCTAGTATTACTGTAAGCAAGGGGCGCGTTCCCCCCTGCATATCTATTTCCCCTCTGTACCCCCCTGCATGTCTATTTCCCCTCTGTACCCTCATGCATGTCTGTTCCCCCCCCCCCCACACATATATCTGTTCCCCCTCTGTACCCCATTACACGTCTGTCATCCCCCCCACACACATATATCTGTTCCCCCTCTGTACATCTGTCCCCCCCAAACTCACGGATCGGATCGTTCCTCGGATCAGAGTCACGGATCGGATCATTTTTCGGATCAGCAAATAATAATAGAATTTGCAAAACCTGTGAAAATTCCACCACCATATAGTCCCCACTGTAATATCCACAATCTCCCCCACTGTAATATACATCTCCCCCACTGTAATATCCACGTTGTCTCCCCCACTGTAATATTGGCTGAGTATGGCTGGGTATGGCTGAGCATGGCTGGGTACGGCGGGGTATCACCGAGTATGGCTGGGTATTACCGAGTATTGCAGAGTATGGCAGAGTATGGCTGGGTATTACCGAGTATTGCAGAGTATGGCAGAGTATGGCAGAGTATGGCTGGGTATGGCTGGGTATGTCTGGGTATGGCTGGGTATGGCAGAGTATTGGCTGGGTATGGCAGATTATTGGCAGGGTATTGCAGAGTATTGTCAGGGTATTGCAGGGTATTGCAGGGTATTGCAGAGTATTGTCAGGGTATTGCCGAGTATTGTCAGGGTATTGACAGGGTATGGAGGGATGGCTGTGACTGCAATTGTCACAGAGCAGTGCTGTGGGCACTACAGATCCAGCCCACAGCGCTGCTGCCATCCGATCTCTCCCCTCCACTGTACAGATCTGAGAGAGGAAGTGATCATTTGACGGAGCAATCACATTGTAAATGGCCGACGGGTGAACCAAGATGGCCGCCGCTCTGGAGCTAGGCCGAAGCCGCGGCCTTACCTAAGGCCGAGGCCGCGGAGCACTTTGCGGATCGCGGCGGGTGACGATCCATTGCAGCTCTAGTGGTGGTAGATGTAATTGCGGTAAGGCCGCCCAAGTAATGGGAACGGCGTTACCATGATGGGAAGAGTAATCAGTTAGATTACTCGTTACCCTCTAAAGTAACAGCGTTAAGTAACAGCGTTTACTTTAACTCAGTTAGTTACATCACTGACTAAAACTAAAGCGTGCAAAAGTTGGTGCTTGGTAGCCAATCCGCTTCTAACTTCAGATTGTTCAATTAAACTTTGACAAAAAAAAAAAGAATAAAAGGACTATTCCTGTGACGGACCCCGTACTCAAGATGTCCGCCGTAAATGCTTCCTCCGTCCAGTACCACACAATCCAAGACCCCTTAGCTCACCCAGTCACCAGACAACACCAGTGTAGGGTACATCAGGAATCTCTTCTTTATTTGACATGTCACACATATATACAGCCAGATGACTCACACCTAACCTAATTAGCATGAGCTAATTATCTTAATCAACACTGGACTCCTTTATTCAATTGCAGGGTTAATTAGCACATACAGCAATAGGTGAAACACTCCTACAAGCCAGACTATACTCTGTCCGGTGACCAGCGCTTCAGCTGGGGAAGTTCCTTGTAACTCCACAGATACTGCTGTTGGTGCTGGGCAGCGCTCAGTGAAGTTTGGCCCTAATACCAGCTCTTCTGATGGAGGCTCATCAGGTTGTTTTTCCTCAGCAGAAAAGTCTATTAAATCCCCAGTCTCTACAACTGATGGCTGGGGATAGAGGTTCACCATCTGTCCGTGGAACCTAGAAGATGCCATCGGTGCTGGGCAGAGGTTAGCAGAGCTCTGCCCTGTTGTCAGCACTTCAGCTTTGGGGATGGCAATCTCCAGATTTTCCACTGCCGATTCTCTTGCATGCTGCTGGACAGGCATATTCCTCCATCCAACCTCATCTTGTGCAGTAACAGGTTTGTCAAGGTCAGTCAGCACTTGCTGCATCCGCCATAAGACCTCCGCTTCCATAGCTGCAGGGGCAGGTGGGCAAAGCACTCTGTTACTATGCCACATTGCTGAGTCTTCAACCAGGATTTCAGAGCTGTCTGCTAGTATTTCCTGATAGTCCCAGGGAGAGGGAGCCCCACCCTGGCACTGAGCAGTGTCTAGCAGCTGTAGGTAGGCAATCTCCAGCTCCCATTCCTGAGCGGCCAGGAACTCCAAATCTTCCTGTGCCCAGAGCACTTCCAAGACGTTCAATCTTTGCTCTCTGTGCTCCATTATTTCCTCCAAATGCCACTCCAGATCACTCCCAAAGTCGGGGTCCTCGGACAGCCTCCAGTACAACAATCCCAGGCCATTATAATCAAAGCCTTCCGTGGGCCTGTCATCCGCTGTCCACAGGCACACTTGGGCTACATACCACCGGAGGGCTCTGTAGCTCTCGTCCAAACGCATTTCTGCCCGGATCAGCCTGCTTAACTCAGCTGTCCACTCCTGCTTCGGTTGTTCCCCCAATAACAGCAATCGTACTTCATACTGCGACCAGTACCTTACATGGATGGACGGGAGAACTTTTCCCTGGTGTCGCTGCTCACAGGCTAGCGCTTCTTTCCAGAGTTGTAGGCGAACAGAATCATACCATCCCAGCAGGACCTGCACCGATACTGGTCCTCTGTGTTGTATCCGCATCTCTCGCAACCTCCTTCCGAATTCCTCTTCCATGACGACGTATCTGTACCTCTGCTATCCGGGCCTTGGATCCAGGTGATGGTTTGGATGTGTTCACGACAAGGAAGCACGATCCCACCGCTGCCAGCCAATTGTGACGGACCCCGTACTCAAGATGTCCGCCGTAAATGCTTCCTCTGTCCGGTACCACACAATCCAAGACCCTTTAGCTCACCCAGTCACCAGACAACACCAGTGTAGGGTACATCAGAAATCTCTTCTTTATTTGACATGTCACACATATATACAGCCAGATGACTCACACCTAACCTAATTAGCATGAGCTAATTATCTTAATCAACACTGGACTCCTTTATTCAATTGCAGGGTTAATTAGCACATACAACAATAGGTGAAACACTCCTACAAGCTAGACTATACTCAATTACATAACAGACAGGCTGTCTGGAGTTCATGACATTAGCATCTCTTGCTAATATGCCAAATACACATACAGATTCTATGTGTATTGGGGGGCCAGCATGGACCTGAATCCAAGTAACACCAGCTCAGGGGTCCCAGGCTTGCAGCTCAAAGAGCACCGTTCCCCCAAATGCCAGGGCCCATAATCGCAAGGTAATAGGCTCGCATTCAGTCCCCTCCAACAGCCTGTGTCCCGGCTAGGTCTGTCACAATTCCTATTCAGAGCTGCACCAGATTTTGCACTCTCTAGTTTTAGTAAATTAACCCCACTAGGGCCATCATCTTCTGGATGAAACATGGAGTACGTTGTACTATACCAGTCTCCCACGCTACCATGCAAATTGTGAACCAAATTCAATAAATAATATAAATGATTGCTGTAACTGTCATGTGTTCCCACACAAAAAATTGCAATATAAATAAATAAAACTCCACCCAATCAAACAAAACTAAACCATATACATTAGCATATAAATCCCTTTCAAATGCATAAATAATATCCCAAAATATAAAGTGCCAAGTCCAAAATGCAGTGTAACATCCACTGCATAGTATACATAGCATATAGATCCCTTTCAAATGCATGAATAATAAATCAGTGTGAAATTTATAGTTGCTCTTTATTTTAAGGCACTGCTGAATCTGCTGACAGCCATTAAGCGGAATTAGACCCTCCTATCCTTTACAGCCAAGGAAGCTGCTTCTGTTTGATCTGCAACTGCTATGGTTCTGCACATGTGATCATTTATAAGTATGAACACTGATCTCTCTCTCCTCCTAGACAGTCCCATCCCCCCTACAATTAGAACACAGTTAACCCCTTGATCGCCCCCTAGTGTTAACCCTTTCCTTGCCAGTGACATTTATATAGTAATCAGTGCCTTTTTATAGCACTGATCGCTGTATAATTGTCAATGGTCCTAAAAATGTGGCAAAAGTGTCTGATATGTCCGCCGCAGTATCGCAGTCCTGATAAAAAACGCAGATCGCCACCATTACCATTACTAGTAAAAAAAAAAATTATAAAATTATTATTTTGTAGACGTTATAACTTTTTAAATTGTTGCTATTCTTTTGTTTATAGTGCAAAAAATAAAAACCGCAGAGGCGATCATACCACCAAAAGAAAGCTTTATTTGTGAGAAAAAAAGGACGTCAATTTTGTTTGGGTACAGCGTCACACGATTGTGCAATTGTCAGTTAAAGAGACGCAGTGCCGTATCGCAAAAAATGGCCTGGTCATTGAGCAGCCAAATCTTCCAGGGCTGAAGTGGTTAATAATGTGGAATGTATTTTTCAAGAACATTATTTTTTATCACGCTGTTATGGGTAAAGTTCTGCTTTAAAGACCAACTGAACTTTCAGTCTAAATCTGACAAATACATTCAAAATTCAAGAAGGTGGAAGAGCTTACAATTTATTATGGTTTAAAGGAAGACACAGAAGGTGGAAGGCTTGTAATCTATTAGTGCATTAAAGTGGTTGTAAACCCCATTCATGAAATTTGACCTAAGCACATACTGTGCATCTGTAGTGTTTACTTATCTCTCTCCAAAGCTCTAAGTGATGTTTCTTTCTGCTGCTCTGTTCCTCTGTTATCAGCAGAGTCACTTCTGACAAGTTCTCCTACACACAAGATAACAGCAGCTGAAAATTTGTGTCGGGAGGGAGCTTAGGGGTAGATAAGCAGAGAGCTTTCTATTCAGACTACAGCTCTGCATGTTCCTTTTTTCCTCTGCCTATGTGGAGGAGGTGTGTGCCTTTCCTCCAGTCAGCTCTCACACGGTGTAAGCCCAGACACCACACGCACTGCTGAAAGAGGAAGAAAGATTTCTAGCACATTCTGCACTTTCCAAAGAGTGTAGAAAGCTGAAGACAGCAGATATACATGTAAAACTTATGGCGGGAGATTTGTTTCATCTCTGTGTATCACCTGACGCTGTTCACTTCACTGGGTATAGGAGAGGGTTTACATCCAATTTAGGTGAGCGTATAGAAGGTGAAATGGTTTACAATCCATCTGAAAAGTTGCTTTTCACACAATCAACTCACACAAGGATGGGCAGATAACTGCCCGCTGTTCTTGTGGCAATATCTGTCTGCCTTTACTTACATGTTCACACAAGACTGCCCTAAACCTTATCTCTCGTAGCAAAGTTACTGTCAAATATGTAATGCAGAATTAGACAGACAGAGGACAGGTGCAGGCTCAAAAAGTAAGAACAGCATTTCTTTTAAGTTTGCTACATCTGTTATTGGGTATAGAGTTTTGCAGCAGTGAGATGGCAGAAAATATTCACTGGCATTCATTGTGCAAAGGAGAGCTGCTACATACAACAGTCATGAGCTATCTCAGTAAATGTAAGGTAATTTATACATATTTGCATATTAGAAGGAGGCCAGAGCAGTGAACTTTCGTGTCATAAGACCCAGCACTTTCATAAAAATGCCCAAATATGCCTACAGCTTCTTTCCAGAAAACGACTCCCTTTTGTTCTCTTCTTACAGCCATTTCTGTAATCCATGCTAAACGTGATCCAGGAAGTCACACTACTCATTTGAAAATGACATTCCTTGTTCTCACATTACCTTTCAGATCTGGATGAATTGCACACATGAGACATCAACCACTTTGATAAACAGCATTATGATTAAGGAGTCTGCATAGTACTATCAAATCCAATGTTCATTTTAATCAGTTAAGGGAGGCGAGGTTGTGATCTTTGTACTTTGGGTTCATTGCACAAACTGGAGCAGTGTAAAAAAAAAAGAAAAGCTTGTAACAACTTTCATTCCAATGATTCCCCTTTGAATGCTTCAGCTTTGTACTGTGTAATATATAGGGCATGTTTTAAAACTATATGTGTAGCGGCGACACTTTTGACAAAGGTGTCGGCTATGTACAAATTTAGTTTTTCCTCAGAACAGTAATGGGGTTCTGAGGGTTAATTGTGCAGGTTTAACTTTGGCATCAGTTTGACTGGGCTGTGTTGCTGTTCTGCCTGGTCATGTGTACAGTTAGGTGCACATGACAGGCCCAGAACCAGGCCTGGTTGGACGTTTTGAGTACCGGCATTCCCCACAGCCAATCAGTGGGTGCGTCTGGCCCTGCTGAGGAGTCTGGGGAAGGGTACTTAAGATGCTGGAGTCACGTGTTCGGGGTTCGTTAGGCCAGAGCTGCCTGTTCCTGAATCTGGACCGGGGTAGCCCCAGGAGGGGTCCCAGTCACGGGAGCGTCTGCCGCCCCACAACATGGTTCGTTTGACTAACCCCATAGACCCGCTTTGTCTGGGGCAAGGATCCATCTGTTCCTGAGTCTCGGAACCGGCTGGTCCGAGGCGCAGTAACTGAGGGAGGATTCAAGGCGTCCGGGTGTGCTCTCAACTTGGAGGGGCACCGCAGCTCGTGTAAGTGACCAGGGGAGGACTCTTTGGAGGAGGGCCAACAAGCTGGCATCCTGAGAAGTGCCTGGTTGCTGGGTTGTCAAGGACACTAGAGAATCCACGCTTTCCCAATACTGCCAAGGAGACGGATAACATTCCAGGTACTGAGGAAAGGTTCCTGTTCACTATTGATTACAACTTTATTCAAGGTCATAGACTTTGCAAGTTTCCGGGTTAAAGTGCTGACTGCCATAATCTCTGGCTAGAGATTTGTTCAGCTTTGAAGCGCCCAGCTGCGAGTGGCTACTCTCTGGGTTGGCATTAGAGACTTTCAAATACTTAGAAGTTCAAGGTGCCTGAGTTTCTTCACCCTTGCCCTCTGTCCCCATACGAGACTGTTTGTTGGATGCAAATAAAAACCTTTCTAAAGGACTTTTATGGTGTCAGCGTCCAAAGTTGTTGGGTACTAACCCTGGGAACCCCTAGATCTGGAAGAACAAGCCAAGCGGAGGTAAACGGTAAGCCCAAAAGTCAAGGCCGACCCAACGAGGGTTATGGCCGCTACATATGTATTACACTTGAGATGATGGAAGTGATTGTAAAGCTTGAAATGTTTTAAAAAAAAAAACAAACATGTCATACTTACCTACTCAAAAACCCCTTATGAAGCATAATCCAATTTATTCCAACAAGGGAAAAAAACTAATTCTTGATACCCTAAGGAAATTGGATAATTATCACTATCTAGTGTTTTTAAGTCTGTAATTTAAGCATAAAAAAAATCAACTGAACTGGCTAGAACTAGTGTCTTAGGGAGTCTATTCCACATTGTCACGGCTCCTATTGTGAAGATACATTTCTCTATGCAGAGGATAAACCTCATTTCTATCTCAGACAAGTGTAGTAGTCACTGTGTGCTATTGTCAGCTTGTGTTTTTGTGAATTGAAGCCTTTTTTCCAGCTGCAATCATTTACAGAACACATCCACTGCACAAGCTGACAGTTTCCATGTTTTCCATGTCCCTGAATAACAGGCTGAGGCTCCAGACTATGTGTAAACTACACAGGAAAGATTAGGAGACAGCACTGCATAGGACAGCATGTAGGGCAATTTAGGGAGGGGGCAGGGGCTGTTCAGGCTCTATGTGCACTGCCTGTCTTGCCCCCTCTCCTCCTGAGGTGTCATTAGCTAAAATCCATCCCAATTGATCTGTGTTGTTGGATACCTAGGAGGGTGGGTGGGGCAAGCTATGTGACATCACAGCGAGCAACCCCTGCACAGATTAAGATGAGGACAAGTACAATCTGCACAGGATCCCCTGGGGTTTAACAAGAATTATGTTTTTTTTTCTGGTGATAGATCTTTAAATTTACAGGTCTCTATTTACTTGGTAAAAATCGACTTTTCTCACTTTTTAAATATAGGCACCACATTGGCCTTGCGCCAATCCAGGTATTAACCGCTTTTACCCCCTTCCTGCCCAGATCACTTTTTGCGATACGGCACTGCATCGCTTTTTTGTGCGGTCATGCAACGTTGCACCCAAACAAAATGTACGTCCTTTTTTTCATACAAATAGAGCTTTCTTTTGATGGTATTTGATCACCTCTGCGGTTTTTATTTTTTGCGCTATAAGCAAAAAAACTGTGACAATTTTGAAAAAAAACGCAATATTTTTTACTTTTTGCTATAATAAATATCTGCCAAAAATATATAAAATAAACAATTTTTTTCCTCAGTTTAGACCGATATGTATTCTTCTACATATTTTTGGTAAAAAAAAAAAACGCAATAAGCGTATATTGATTGGTTTGCGCAAAAGTAATAGTATCTACAAAATAGGGGATAGTTTTATGGCATTTTTATTATAAATTTTTTTTTTACTAGTAATGGCGGCGATCTGCAATTTTTATCGGGACTGCGACATTATGGCAGACACGTTGGACAATTATAACACATTTTTGGGACCATTGGCATTTTTACAGAGATTAGTGTTATAAAAATGCATTGATTACTGTAAAAATGTCACTGACAGTGAAGAGGTTAACCACTAGGGGGCGATCAAGGGGTTAATGTGCTCCCTATTGTGTGTTCTAACTGAAGGGGGGAGTGGACTGTGTAGGGGAGATGACAGATCGCTGTTCGTACTCTGAAAGAACAGACGATCTGTCTGTTCTCCCCTCAGAGAACCGGGATCAGTTTTACACACACACATCCCAGTTCTCCATGTGATTGTGACCGATGGGCACTCGCATCGGCTCCGTGGACGAGCAGGGGGCGCCCACGCCCCTAGTGGCCAAATCTGGAAGTGACGTAACATGACGGAAATTCGCGCAGCCGAGCCATGTTGCCCCAGAACAACTGCAGCGGCTGGTCGGCAAGCGGTTAAAGAGTCTCTAAAAATGTTTCTGGACAGTATAAATTCTGGGACATTGTCGTTCAATTGAGGCTGTGACAATAGTATCCCTATTCCTCTATTCCTCCATTTTCTTTGTTGACACAGAGCTGAAGAAAATATTAAGGCCTGGTTCACACCTATGCATTTTTTTGTGTATTTTCAGTTTTGCAGAAACACACTACAGTTCATTTACCATGGTTTCCTATGGATGTAGTTCACATCTGTTTATTTTATGGAAAGGGCCAGGGACTTTTTTCTGGTTTTTGGTTCCATTACAGTCACTTTACGCTCAGCCCCTTTCTTTTTTCTTTCTCTTTTTTTTTTTCTTTTTCAAATAATTTTTATTGAAAGTAAAACAATACAAGTTTACAATATAGGATTTAAATTTGTATAAGGTAAACAAATTTGAGTAAAAGAACTTCTCAATAATTACTTTTAGAATAACAATAGTTAAGTTACAGTAAAGAAAGCAATATGAAAATCTATTATCCAGTATACATGTCTGAAGTATGTAATTATAACAATTAATAAAACCAGAGTAATTTGAATAAAGAAAAAATAACAATACCTGTATGTCATTTAAAAATAAGACAAAAAAATTAGGGCTGTTACTGATTAAAATTTTCGTGTTTGATTAATCGATTTTTTTTAATCGACTAATTTCGATTAATTATAACACACATACAGATCCAACTACTTTTAGCTGATCTCCTTGCATTGCAACTCTGCATTAGTCAGTGGTAAATGTGGTATACACTATATACAATCACCCGACACTAGTTCGTTTCCACAATCCATGACTTAACTTCACAGGTCACACAAATAAGTTTTAAATTCAAACTGTAGCACTGACGTAAGTAATTTTTTTTCCACAGTAGCGTGACAATCCCTCCACCTCCGGTCTAACTAATCACTCTCACCTTATGGCATGGACCCCTGTGCAAACAGGTGGTCATGCAAGCGGGTATCAAAAGAGTTAACACGGACCATAAACTTCTCTCACGTCTCCTTAGATCTCAGCAAGGACGGCAGGTCATGGGTAGAAAGAAAAGATCTAAGTGCTCACCGCTTAAGTATAAGATTTAATTTTGTGTTCAAACACAAACTACTCACATAAAGATGATAAAAACACAGCATGCAAAGCCGACAATCGTGTTAGTTCCGTAGGGCAGCAGCGGGTGACGTCATGTGTAGCTCCTCCCCCATACGCGTTACGTTCAATCAGAACTTCAACGTCACCGGACTCCTCCCCCTTCCCTTTGTTAGCAGACGGAGGCACTTGGGGAAGGGGGAGGAGTCCGGTGATGTCGATGTCTGTGATGTCACCGGATCTCTGACGGAACTCCCTGAAGACCCGGAAGCCGGCGAAGAGGTGAGTACCGATCAAAAGAATTTTGATCAATTAAAAAAATTAATCGATTAATCGAGGAATTAATCTTTAATTTCCACAGCCCTAAAAAAAATGCAACTAAGTTAGATAAATTGGTCAATATTGGGATGACCCGAAGAGACACCCACCCAACCAGGGCCAAGGTCCGGCTATTTGGCCTGGCATATCCCAGGTGGCTGGACGTCTCCCCAAAACATCCCCATCGAAACTATGGTTAGTTTGTCTCTAAACAAAACATATTTTGTCTTTCATAGAGTGATTCACACCCAGCCCCTTTCAAGTACTAAACCATGCTCCCTGTTAACTGTCAAAAGCTGGAGTCAACAGAGACTATATTGCTCACTAATATTTTGATACGTCACAAATTTGTTTGTTAGTTTCCCATGATCACTTTAAAGGCAATAAAGAAAAACACTTTTACAACATAGTAAACATATAGAAATATACTAAAGAAGGGCATTAAAAATAAAAATTGTTTGCGCTGACTTATACCTGATACATATAGAAAGGAGTTCAAAACATTTCCTTTGACTAGACAAACCTGCCTTTCACAGGACTTTGTCTGCATGAGATCAAGAGACAGGAAAATTCTCAGGTTAAAATTACAAAAATAGTTGTCACCCCTGCCAGACTGCTTTGCGGTGTGAAATCCAATCTCCCAGACTCGCCATGGAGAATAAATTAAGGTAATTTCTGACAGGCAGTCTGTTTAGGAGTTCAAGGCAATGATGAACAAATACGTTCCTATTTCACTTGCCATTTCCCAGCTCCCAAAGCTAATTGACACAGTTCTCTGCAGGATATTAGACCAGATTATCCAGCAAGGCCAGTACTTTGCTTGGTAGAGTTTTACAGTGTCAGTGGCCAAACAGTCTTTCCCAAGTAGACGTGGAAGCAGATTAGATTTCTTCCTGAACGTTGATCAGTTCCAGATATGATTTTGCTGTGTCGCCTCTTAATGTAATTAGAGATTTGACAGTTGTATAAGACTTCTAGCACTCGGTTCTCATACTGGGCTTATCTGTGACATTAGCAAAGTGGGTATTCCTATATGGATTGATGTCTTTCAACAAACAATCTTCTTTCTTTAAAATTGACTGCCTTCCATCTCTTTTAAAACATAAAACATAATCATTGCTATTTGTTACTGTTAAACTGCGGTGATCTGTACAACAGCTGTGTCTCAGCCTTGTCTCTTTGAAGGACATGGTACAAAAGAAAGACTTCTTTTCCGGTCATAGGTCAAGTCTTTCTTTGATGAAAATAAAGAGACATGGTGTAAAGTGGTCCTTGAAACTTAGTAGCTCAAACAAGAAAGGTGGTACTATCTCTGAGAGAAGATGGATTTTTATTTTATACTTTTTAGGAAATTATTCATATCAGTCCTTGCTCCTGAGGTAGCATACTAGCTAATATCCATATATTATGTAAAAGAAGGGCACAATTATTTTGGGCGCACCTGCATGGGATTGCCTCTGCCTTCCCCCAGGTGTTAAGCTGATTAAAATGGTTCAGTTTATTCAGGATAGTTAAGGGACGTTGGCCCTTCCTGCTCACCTGAGGGCAGGTAGGAATGGGCCACTGAGAGTGGATGGAACTCTCTAGTGGGGCTCATTATATAAAGGGCCCACTGTCCCAGGAGTTTTTGCTGACAGGCTAAAGGTCCGGTTGTAAAAGGGATACCCACCCCTCCCGTCATGTGCACTTTATGTGGTATGTCACCTTACATATAAGGGGGACTGGTTATTATAAAGTTGATAAAATATAATTAGCTTGAGTCATCAAGTCTAAGCAGTTTTGAGAATGATAATTTGATTTGAGTTAGAATTGTGATATGGTTATGAATTTATTTGTAAACCAATAAAGGTGCCGCGGCCAATTTAAGTCAATATTTGAGCGTGGTGTTCGTTATTTGTTGGTTGTGTTTGAAGATAAGGGGGAAAAAAGTTGCAGAGTGCAATCCCATAGTTAATTTTGGGTGGAAAGGTGTTACCTGTTCAGTGCGTTATTGGAGTTATCATCATAAAGGGTCACTGTTCTTTGTGTTTTGTTATTGTCTGAAGATTTATTTAGTTAAAGTGTTTACCTTAATGCATTCTCTGCATTAGGGTAAAAAAATGTCTTACTTATAGTCCTACCCTCTTGTGTCCCTTACCCACTTCATCCCCGGAAGGATTTGCCCCCTTAATGACCAGGCGATTTTTTGCGATATGGCACTGCGCCCCTTTAACTGACAATTGCGCGGTCATGCGACACTGTAACAAAATTGACATCCTTTTTTTCCCCACAAATAGAGCTTTCTTTTGGTGGTATTGGATCACCTCTGCGGTTTTTATTTTTTGTGCTATAAGCAAAAAAAAAATAATATTTTTTTACATTCTGTTATAATACATATCCAAAAAAAAAAAATATATAAAAAAACGAATTTATTCATCAGTTTAGGCCGATATATATTCTGCTACATATTTTTGGTAAAAAGAAATGCAATAGAGGACAAATCTGACCCGAATTACACTTTTTGGGGACCAGTGACATTCATCAGTGCTATAAAAATGCACTGATCAATGTAAAAATGACACTGGCAGGGAAGGGGTTAACACTTGGGGGCGATCAAGGGGTTAAGTGCTTGCGGCGGGCGCGTGCGCCTGCTATCTACTGTGCAAACACTGACGTACACCAACAGCGGTTTGCACAAGAGAGCCGACCTGACGTAGTATAAGGACAGCGGCTGGTCGGCAAGTGGTTAAACTCTTATCTTACCCCATGGTACCATTCCAGCGCTTACTCCAGCTGCAGCACTGCTATTCTTACTTCCTGCCTTCACAGTACAAACCAGAGGCTACTGCTGCAGTCAGTCAAACTCCTGTGACGAGAGACCGGGGGCATGGGCTAGCAGTACTGTGTGTATCTATGGGCGCACACAGCCCAGCTTGGGACCCAATGGGAGCATGCACACATTGGTGCCTCCTTAGCAAAAGAAGCAAAAGAATTGCCAGTGGGGACTGCCAGAAAAGGAGGAAGCGATCTTTATGTGCACTATAGTTGCACAGAACAGGTAAATATAACCTCTTTGTTATATGTACCTGTCTCCTGCAGCTGAGAAATAGCCTTTGATCTGTGTGTAGGAAGTAACTGTACCTTGCAGATTGCTAACAAGTGCAAAATTAGGAGCAATAATGCATAAGAAGTTCAGGATGGCAAAGATCATTCATATTTTGCAGAATAAAATAAAACAGATAATGAAGGCTGCACAAACATGGACTCTTCACAGCAATATCTCTGAAGCTCAATCAAGGTAACATGTGGATCATAGTCTCTGTAAGATTTTACAACAGAGTCAAGCTGAGAATCATTACTTCACTAAAACAGTTTAGAACACTAATAACTAGCTGGGCAAACAGTTGGAGGAATCCCATGCCCATGGACAAAGGACCAGCTGCCTGGAACTTTGAAGTGATGTGTGTTCTTTTAATACCTTTAGGTGGTGTCTTTATCTCTCCATTTCATTTTCTAGTATATATTAAACTAGGGTATTTAGGTAACAATTGGAGAAGGACTCCCCACAGTAGCCGGGTGTTCTAGAGAAGCTGTGTGCTATTAGGCATTGGACAGGCTGCAAGAATGCCAGTTCTGACAGTGGAAGGCCTCTCACCTGGTTGCAGATCACAGCTACCTCTGCCTCATTAGGTGTGGCCTCTCTGAACTGCTGAGGAAGGTAATCTGAGGAACATATTCCCTGAGCATGTCCAGGAACCCAGTGAGTTGTGGGAAATCAAGTTAAAGGACCTGCATCTGAACATGGTAAGTAAATGGACACTTTGCTACAGTTACAGAGTAGATCCTTGCTGTATTAGTGACTCCTCTTTAGAGTTTAATTAGAACATGAAGCTCATAGTCTGGTGTCTATTGGTTGAGTGGTCTATGATATCCTAATTTATAGAGGCGATGTTTCGAAGTTGACTTAAAGGGGTTGTAAAGGAGTTTTTTTTAAATAACAAACATGTTATACTTACCTCCACTGTGCAGCTCGTTTTGCACAGAGTGGCCCCGAACCTGGTCTTCTGGGGTCCCTCGGCGGCTGTCTCGGCTCCCCCCCGCAAGTACTGCTCACCTTCATGCGAGCTCCCTCGCATGGTGTGGAGTACTTGCGGGCGCACTCCCATGATACAGCCCATGGCTATAGCCGCTCGCTGTATCACTCGGCCCCGCCCCCCTGCGCGCCGCGTCATTGGATGTGATTGACAGCAGCGCGAGCCAATGGATGCACTGCTTTTAATCCATCCACTCTAGCCAATCAACGGCCAGGGTGAGTGGCGAAGAGGACGTCAGGGGCGAGCGCAGGACTTTTGAGGGGTCAGGTAAGTAAAACGGGGGGCATGGGGGGCCGGCATTGTCAGATGTTTTTTCACCTTAATGCATAGAATGCATTAAGGTGAAAAAACTTTTACCTTTACAACCCCTATAAAATGCTATTTGGTTGTTTTTTTAAACACCTCCTCCCCCCACGTAAATATCTCTATGACCCAAATAGGCACAGTTTTGATAATATACAATATATCTGGCCACTAATTCTTGGTGTTAAACTTTCTTTTAGTTCTCTCCCGGTTCCGATTTAATCATCCAATGTCTCCAGAATCAATGACTTATTCATTCACAGGAAGGACCAGAGACAAGCGAAGCTCTAAGCTGTAATTGCACATCTGCAGTAATCCATCTAAGGGAAATGATAAAATGACATTAATAAAAAGCCTATTTGTGTGGTAAGAAACACCATATGAAAAGACATGCTGTCTATGGCAATGTCATTGTCACATTCTCTTCTAACTCCACAAATGATTTATTTCATAGGAATATAGCATTATATCTATGTGGTATTCATTATTCCACCAACACAGTCAAGCACAACAGCATACTCAGTTCTAAACAAAAACAGAGATGAAAGTATATTACATTTAACTTTCCAAAGTGTTCTTCTTCCTATTAACACATCAGGAAATTTGTTGGAGAGATATCCCTTTACTTCCTGTCCCAGGAAGCACACAGGAAGTAAGGAGAATTTCTGTAATGCCCCATACAGACGGTCGGACTTTCTGACAACAAAATCCATAGGTTTTTTTTTCTGACGGATGTTGGCTCAAACCTGTGTTGCATACACACGGTCACACAAAGTTGTCGGAAATTCCCATCGTCAAGAACGCGGTGACATACACCGCGCACGACGGGACTACGTAGAGGCCATTAACCAATAGCTTTCGTCTCCAAATTTTTTCTGAGCATGCGTGCCACTTTGTGCGTCAGAATTCTCTACACACGATCTGAAAAAGTCAGATCGGATTTAGTTGTCGGAAAATTTTAGATCCAGCACTCAAACCGATAGAGCCCACACACGATCGGATTTTCCAACAACATAATCTGATTGGACTTTTTCCGTCGGAATTTCCGACCGTGTGTACGGGGCATTACAGGTTCATATTCGGGTCGAATGAAAACAAAGGCTTCATGCACACAACCGCAAGAGGGCCTATAGCGTGCATGGAGCATAAATAGATGGCGTATGGAGCCACAGGTGCAGAGTGTAGTTTCCTATTGCAATTAATGGATGTACTCTGCTAAAAGGAAGATTTACACTGGTGCTTGTGTAAACTCATACATGCGCATGGGTGTACAACCCTTGAAGCAGACTGTCTGCACAAGATTGAAGCTTTCTGTTGTAGATAAAACTACAAGCCCTTACTAATACTTGTAGCTCTGTGTAAAGGTAAGAATACTTCATTATTGGGAACTTGCAATAACTGACCCAGCAAGGCTGGAATTTGGTAGCGGCTTCTGGGTCATTACTGGAAATGATGAAATTTCCAGGTCAGCCACCTACTGAGATGCAGACCTGCCTGCCCTAATGCGTCGCCAAGGGAAGGAGGGAGAGATGGAAGGAATCGGACCCTGGCGAGGAGGTGTTTGTGCTGTTCAGGTGAGTGGGAAGTGGGAAAAGAAGCCAAGTAGCCAAAGAAGAAAGTCACTTCTCTGACTTTGCGGCTGGGAGGTTGGAGTGTGGTGGCTGGTGGTGGTGCATGCCTGGAATTTGGAATCAAGGTGCAGTGGGAACCTGGTAGACAAGTCTCTGCTGTATAATGGAAGAAGAAATAGATTGCTTTATAATTTATTTAAGAATCCACCTGAGAATGGATGCCATGTGTTGTACTTTTGTGGGAAGCAAGTCTCCACAGCCGTGCAAAACAACCTTGCTGTGAAATCTAAGCATTGATGTAATTGTGGGGGTAGCTATGACTGCTGTGGTGTAAACAGACACTTATGCCCCTTACACACGATCGGAAATTCCGCCAGCAAAAGTCCGATGTGAGCCTTTGGTCGGAACTTCCGACCGTGTGTATGCCCCATCGGACTTTTGCTGGCGGAATTTCTGCCAGCAAAAGATAGAGAGCAGGTTCTCTATTTTTCCGTCGGAAAAACCATCCAAGATTTTTCAGACGGAAATTCTGATCGTGTGTACGGGGCATAAGGCCTTGTGCATGGTAGCCAAGGAAGATTATGGCTATGCTGTGTTCTTATTATAGGGGATTTATTTAGCGCCAACAGTTAGCACAGCACTTTACAATATACAATACAAGTCAATACAAGAGGGTTTAGAGGGCCCTGTTCCTGCAAGCTTACAATCTAATAGGCACCATAACTAAATTAGTCCAGTTAACTGTTGTGATCCATGAACAATCCTGGCCAATTTTTGTCACACGGCTCATTTGACTGAAAATGCCTCTTCTTAATGAGGTCTTTATTATACACCATACTGGTTCTGGCCAATTGCCAATTGCCACTGATTTCTTAGCATTCACCTGATCAGCACGTATTCCTAGTGATTTTGAAGCATTTTCTCTGTTCTTTTACAAACTTTGTGCAAGTGTTTTTGTACGAGTACCAAGTTTCAGGTGTCTGTTTCCTCGGCTGGTAAAAGGCAAGAGAGCAGTTCTAGAGAAGGGAATTTTTCAGGTGCAATAATGTGCCCAAACGCATGTGTCACTTGTTTACGGATGCACCCATTGAAGTCTTTGGGGGTACAAAATGCCTTAATACAACAGTTCATGTACCTTTTTGAGCATAGGGTATAGATTGTAGTGCAACTGAGAGTACAATTGTGAAAATAGACAACTAGAAAGAATGGGATTCTGAATCTTGAGTGTAGTCAAGCATAGGAAGAAGAAGCTTATAAATTAGACATGTGCACAACAAAAAAATTTGTTTATTTTCGTTTTGTTTTTTTCGTTTCCGAAAAAAATTCTTTTTTTTTCGTTTCGTTTTTTTCGTTTCCGTTGATTCGTAACGATTCGTACATTCGTAAGTAGTCGGTGTTCGGATTGGTAACGATTCGTACATTCGTAAGAGTTATTTTTTCGTTGATTCGTTTTTTCGTTAGTTTAATTTTCGGACGCATTCGTATTTATTCGTACATTCGTAACATTCGTAGATTCGTAATCGGAGCATAATTCATAATTTTATGCAATGTGTATGCTATTATTACATTTTAATAATTTTCGAATCGAAAAAAAGTTACGAATCGAAAAAAAAAATTTACGAATCGAAAAAAAAATTACGAATGTACACATTTTTTTGTTCAATAGAGACACGGAAAATTACAAATCGGAAAAAAATAAAAAAAAGTTACGAATCGAAAAAAAAAGTTACGAATCGAAAAAAAAGTTACGAATGTACGAATTTTTTTGTTCAATAGAGACACGGAAAATTACAAATCGAAAAAAAAAAAAAAAAAGTTACGAATCGAAAAAAAAAAGTTACGAATCGAAAAAAAAAGTTACGAATGTACGAATTTTTTTGTTCAATCCATTCGAAGCACGTTTAGCAGCACCATTGTAAGGGACAAGGAAAATTACCAATTCAACAAAAAAAAAAAGTTACGAATGTACGAATTTTTTCGTTCGTATGTTCGTTTTTCGCATTTTCTTCATTAGTACATTCGTTTCTAATTAGTTTTTTTTCGGATTTTCGTTGTTTTTCGGATTTGTTCGATTCGAATGATTCGTTAATCGGATTCGTATGATTCGAACGATTCGTTACGATTCGTTATTCGGATTCGTACGATTCGAATGATTCGTTCATTCGTACGAAAAAGAACGAACGAAAATAACGAAAAAAAAGAAAAACGAAAAAAAACTAAACGAATTGCACATGTCTATTAAAAATTATTTAGTGGGAATGGGGGGCTTAAGTACCTCAAAATAGATATGTTTGTCTTGCCACCCATGACAATAGTTAACTGGAACCACTTTTGCAGTAGATGAAATATTTTTCTGATATATGCTTTACTTTGATAGGTATTGTCTAATTTTCCCTATATAATATAAACGTTTATAGTATACCGCTTTTGCATTTGTATGCTCATAAAGCCACCTAATATTCATACTCATACAAATTCATACAAAATTCATACAAAATTCATACAAAATTGCTCAGCCTTATAATTAGGCACCTGAAAGGCGTTAAAGCACTAGTTGTGTTTCTATTGTACTTTTGCTTTGACTTTCAGTAAAACTCGCAATATTGAAGTATGGCTTTGAAGACCTATCTTCTCTTTGGAAAACTGTGTATGTAGCATAGGCCGGACTTGAAGTCCAAACTTTCCAGTGGATTTCTGTCCAAAGGGCGTTGGCCGTGAACTTGTATTGCATACACACGGCAGGACTTTTTAGGCATCAAACACGAACGTAGTGATGTTTTAACGTACTGACGACACTTCAAAAGAGGAAGTTCAATTCTCCGGCGTCACCCTTTGGGCTCCTTCTGTATTGTTGTCTGATCTTTTGCATTGGTTCTGAGCATGCGTGTTTGTACTTTGGACTAAAGTCCGATGGTTTTCTGTACACACGATCAGACTTTGCTCCATCAGACTTTTGTTGCCGCCAAGTTTGTCTGTTTGCAGAGCGAACTTTTGTCTGATAAAAAACGAAAAAGTTTGTCTGATGGAGCGTACACACGGGCGGATGTTGCCTTAAAACATCTAATTTGCATGTCTGTTGTCAAAAAGTCAGATCGTGTGTATGGGCCTTTAGGCTAGCCATACATTATACAATTTTCTTGTACAATTTTTCTTTAGATTTACCAAAACCATATAATATGAGGTCAAACCTAAACACTTTCAAATTGTATGCAATCAGGCAGGCCCTTGCACTACATAGTTGAAGGTAAATCTAAAGGAAATTGAATAAGAAAATTGTATAATGTATGGTCAGCTTTACAGTTCATTTTCTTTAGAAAGCAATTGAGTAGAAATGCTTATCCCCTTAGGGCCAGTTCACACCAGATGCAGTTCCATGCAGTTCATTTTTTTCTGCACCAATACAGTCAGTTCCAGTCAGTCTTCAGTCAGTTTCTGCACCAGAAACTAACCAGAATCTGACTGCATGGTGTGAACTAGAGCCATTGGAATACATGGAAAACACTGTGCATGTATTTTTAGTGCAGAAAAAAAAGTGCACGGAACTGAACGGAACTGCTTCTGGTGTGAACTGGCCCTTACAGTATGCTGAAGAGTAGAACCTTTGCTCTCTGTGTGAAAGCAGTATATGGAAAAAAAAAAAAAAGGGGGGGTTTGGGACTTTAAATGAAGCAGTTGAGAATGCGGAGGTTAGAGTAAAAAAGTTTTTATTTTATAACGTTGTATAGTAGTAAAAAATAGATTTCATATACATACAAACATCTGCAATATGCATAAAATATAAGTATGATGGATAAAAATAATTGTAGTACATACATGATGGTTGAAGTATTAACATCTAAAACAGTAATATGGCTTATACATACTACAGACGGTATGCCTGATAGCTGTAATGGTGATCGCATGGTATACATATGTGGTAATGCTGTATAATGTTGGTACCATCGTCCAACTGTAATTGGTATGGCTGTAGCATCGAAATAAAGCTCTACGCGTTTCGTGGAAGTTTGTCCACTCGTCAGGAGCAGATGCGACAATTTCCTAAAAAATATACAGATATGGTAAAACATACTCTGTATAAAGAGAACATAGGAAAAAACATGGTACCGGTTATTAGCCGGATACACTTACCAACCCATGGTAGTGAGTGCGATATGTGAAAACCAGCATGGGGTGAGCCAGAGGTACAGACTTCGTTGCGGGAGCTGAGGCAGCATGAAACACACTTGCAGCAAATGATGATGGTGGAAAGTGCACGGGCTAAGGGACAGTCTCCATCTAACAACAATGATAGTTTATGTATTTTTAAACGAGGGTATCTGGGAACAGATATTTAAATATATATTGAGTATATATTGTGATTTGAAACAATAGTAAGTTTTATAGTCGTAGAAAGGTAATGAACCCAGTGTACCTCAATGTGACGTGATGAAGGGAGGAGGAGGTTGTGATATACTTAAAAGATAATAGGTAATAATAGACAGTTGCCTCAATATGTGTGTATATTAGATGGATAGGGAGTGATAAAATGAAAAAATAGATTAGAAAAGTGCAAATCAAAAGACACCCAAAGTGAGCCTAAACCCAAATGCGCTTACCCATATGCTGCATTCAATGCAACACTGGTAGAAGGGCAGCCAGTGTGCAGGCACCCTAGGAGGAGACCGGCCGTGTAGACAGCCCGCTCCAACTGGGGGGTGAATAAATGTGTGAAAGCAGTGATCTCTCTGCAGAAGTCCAACACACTTACTGCTGAGTCTGAGCTAGAGCAAAAAGCAGGGAGAATTGCTGAGTGCAGAGCTATTGGTCTGACTAATGCCGCGTACACACGTGCAGACTTTTCCCGGCGGACCTAAGTCCAGCGGACAATCCGCTGGACTTTCCAGCTGGGTCCGCTGGACTAAAAAGCGAACGGACTTGACCCCACACGATCACGCAAAAAGTCCGACGGTTCACGCGATGACGTACAGCACGTACGACGGGACTAGAAAACGAAAAATACTAGAAAAATACTTGCTACTGAGCATGCGTCCTTTTTGGTCCGCCGGACCATACTACACACGGCCGGATTGTCCGCCGGACTGCCAAGTCCAGCGGATAATTTTAAAACAAAACTTAAAACTTTAGTCCGCCGTACTTTGGGCAAAAAAAGTCCGCCGGCGCCCACACACGAGGGGATTATCCGCTCGACTTCGGTCCAGCGGATAATCCCGCGGGATAGTCCCTTCGTGTGTACGCGGCATTAGACCTCATTCACACAGGTTATGATGCCCATATAGCGGAAACGAGCCATTTTTTGCAGCATCCCAGCTTCCAGGTGCTGTGTACATGCAGCCCGTTGATGTCTATTATGACACAGTGGCTGCACAGATACAAACACTGTTCCTAATGGGATAGGTTTGCCGGTGCAGATAAGCGGCCCCAAATACGCATTGTCCGCGCTCACCTGCACCAGAACCCAGTGGCGGCTGATGCTCAAAATTTTTTGGGGGGGTGCAAACAAACTGAAAAATTTAACTCTTACTAATGCAGGACTGTAAATAGCCATTTATCAGGTGATTATGTATCATTACTGCTAGATAAAACTGTGCCCATCATATGCAACCTCACTGTGTCTATCAATTTCAGCCTCGCTGTGCCCATCAATTGCAGCCTCACTGTGCCCATCATATGCAGCCTCACTGTTCCTGTCACAGTAGGCCAATCACATCCACATTTAAAGTAAAATAAAATAAAAGCACTTAACATAAGGTGTCCTCATCAGAGCCCCCTTTTACATCAGATGTCCCAATCAGAGTCCCCCTTTACAGCAGGTGCCCCCTTTACATTAGGTGACCAAAACAGAGTCCCCCTTTACAACAGGTGTCCCCATCAGCATCCCCCTATACATCAGGTGTCCCCATTAGCATTCCCCTATTAAATCAGGTATCCTCATCAGAGTCCCACTTTACATCAGGTGTCCCCATCAGAGTCCTTCTTTACATTAAGTGTCCCCATCAGAGTCCCCCTTTACATCAGATGTCCCCATCAAAGTCCCCCTTTACATCAGATGTCCCCATCAGAGTCCTCCTTTACATCAAGTGTCCCCATCAGAGTCCTCCTTTACATCAGGTGTCCCCATCAGAGTCCTCCTTTACATCAGGTGTCCCCATCAGAGTCCTCCTTTACATCAGATGTCCCCATCAGAGTCCCCCTTTACATCAGATGTCCCCATCAGAGTCCTCCTTTACATCAGATGTCCCCATCAGAGTCCCCTTCACATCAGATGTCCCCATCAGAGTCCTCCTTTACATAATGTGTCCCTATCAGAGTCCCCCTTTACATCAGACGTCCCCATCAGTGTCCCCCTTTACATCAGGCGTCCCCATCAGAGTCCCCCTTTACACCCAATGTCACCATCAGAGTCCCCCTTTACACCCAATGTCACCATCAGAGTCCTCCTTTACATCAGATGTCACAATCAGAGTCCGCCTTTACATCAGGTGTCACCATCGGGGTCACCCTTTACATCAGACGTCCCCATCAGAATCCCCCTTTACATCAGATGTCCCCATCAGAGTCCTCCTTTACATCAGATGTCCCCATCAGAGTCCTCCTTTACATCAGATGTCACCATCAGAGTCCCCCTTCCCATCAGAGTCCTCCTATATATCAGATGTCCCCATCAGAGTCCTCCTTTACATTAGATGTCACTATCAGAGTCCCCCTTCACATCAGATATGTCCCCCCTCTCCCCCTCCCTGCACTCACATCTCTCACAGCAAGTTGCCTTCCATCCACCTTCGGACCAGCCAGGATGAGCCAGAGAAACAGGAATTGACAGTGCAGGACCTGCCAATCACTAACCACAGCAGGGAACACTGCTATAGTGGGAGTGTTCTGGGCACAGAGCTCATTGCCCAGAGGACTTCCTAAAGGAAGCCAATAGAGCTTCTTGTTTGCAATCATGTGATTGCAAACACGTCATGCTTCCCATAGCAGCTGTGTGCCCAGTGCCCTGCACACACTTAAAGGGACTTTTTTTTTTTTTCAGTGATTGCAGTACGTCATGCTTCCCATACACCTGTGTGTCTGGTGTCCATCACACACTTAAAGGACCATTTTTTTTTATATTTTTATGATGAGTATCTTTGGGGGCCGCCACTGCCAGAACCCCTGTCACATTAGGACCAGTGGCTGTGTCTGTGCAGCCAGGGTGTCATAATAGATTTCAGTGGGCTGCCTCCACACAGCACCTAGAGATTGAGAAGCTGCAAGAAATATCCCGGGAATCCTACTGTATATGGCTATTGTTGCTCATGTGATTGATGCATTAGCTGGAGACTAAGGAGTTGATTTACTAAAGGCAAGTAGACTGTGCAAGAGCAATTGCTCCAGAGTTTAGTAAATGAGGGGAAGCCCTGCTGTCTTTCATCATCCAATCATGTGCAAGCAAAAATTCTGTTTTTCTGGTATTTTTGCAAAGCTTTACTTCATTTAGTAAGCTCTGGAGCAACTGCCCTTGCAAAGTGCAACTTCACTTTGCAAAGTGCACAGTCTATTTTCCTTTAGTAAATCAACCCCTTAGTGACTTGGGGGTTATTTACGAAAGGCAAATCCACTTTGCACTACAAGTGCAAACTACAAGTTCAATGTGCACTTGAAATTGCACCGAAAGTCCACTTGGAAGTGTAGTCCTTGTAGATTTGAGGGGGACATGCAAGGAAAATAAAAAAAAACATTTTAGCTTGCACATGATTGGATGATAAAATCAGCAGAGCTTCCCCTCATTTCAGATCTACCCCTCAGATTTACAGTGACTGCACCTCCAAGTGCACTTGCAGTGCAATTTCAAGTGCACTTTGCACTTGTAGTGCACTTGTAGTGCAAAGTGGATTTGCCTTTCGTAAATAACCCCCTTGGTGTCATTCAGTTAGGGTTTACATTCATTCATCTTGAAGTTATTTTCACCAAGCCTTTGATTTACTATGGTAACTTTTTCTGTAGCAGAACTGCAGGAGATAGAACGTTGTGTTCTGTTTTATACATCAAATACAGAACATACAGAAGTGTATATTTAGGCCTAATAAACATCTGTGTCACAGAATATACTGAGACCATTCTATCATTATCATTGGCTGTCCAATGTAAATCATGGTAATTCCAGTATTTTCTAAAAGATATGGTTTTCTATTTAGGCATTTGACTGCACAGACTGCAAAGGCACGGTTTGCTTATTAAAACCATTTCATACAGCTTAAAGTGCCATCTTGTGGCAACCCAGAGGATAGACAAAAAACTATTAGGAAAATGACGTAGTAGCATTCTGCGTCTAATAAACTTTAACTTTTACTGTTTCCTTGCAAAATATTCAGTCTGTAAAGTTCTCCCAAAACCCAGCATTTCCATCTACAGGACCTCAAAAAGCTCACGCAGACCACTCACACACCTTTTTCTGCAGCCCTCTGCTCAAAAGCACCACACTAAGCATGCAGGCAGCAAATAAAACAAAGGAAACCAATGTAGTTGGTAACTGGCAGCATTTGCCATTAACCTATTTAGCCTGTGTCTGCACCCGTTTGGTGTTTCCAAGGCTGGTTTCAGAAATAGACAAAAAAGGCCCACATCTATTGGTGCCTTGTTGGTGAGGCACCTGTTATAGAGACCAGCCAAAATTGTACTTTGCTTCCAGTGCCACCCAGCTGGTAAAGTGCCTACCATAAATAGTAATTCTTTATATTCTGAGTAATGCCTTCTGAGCATGCACCCCATCACCACCAGCTGCATCTGACTACCCATTTTACTAGTCAACTCAGATATAGCATTCTGCATTTAGGGTGTAGGCTCCAGTTTTTGAGTGCTGGTTTTAGTGTCCTTGTATCTTCTTGGGTGACAGATTGAAGTGTTTAGAGCAGGCAACTAAAGCTGGGCACTCAGTAGATTTGTTCTTTCTAAGCTGCAGGAATGTTCATAAAGATGTCATACCTCCCAACTTTCTGAGATGAGAATGAGGGACACCCATTATCAAAAGTATGTAGGCATATGGTACTTCTCCCTTAAAGGAGTATTGTACAAAAAAAAGATTGTGTAAACCCACAAGTGCTTTTTTAGCACTACTATTCATTTATGATAGAAACAGATAACCACCGCTCTAGGACTTTCCTTCTAAGCGAATGCTCCTGCTCCTGTGTGAGAGCCCCAGGTGCTGGCTTAAAATCAGGAAGAACTCCGGACAGCCGCACACCGGGAAAATTAAAATTCAAAAATGTTTATTCAAAAGCCAGAATCACTTCAATCCAAAACTCGACAAGAAAGGGGGGTACAGAGCTGACGCGTTTCGCACTGTATTTCAGTGCTTACTCATAGCTATTCATTTATACTGGCTTTTGTAATTTACAAATGCATCAATTTAGAAATTGGATGAAAGTTTTAGCACTGGGAAACACTTTTTGATAGATAAATACAGTAGTGCATTTTATATACAACTATATAGATCAGACAAAAATGAGGGTCAAATGAGGAGGAAAGAGGGACAGAGAGACTTTGTTTCAAATCAGGGACAGTCCCTCGAAATCAGGGACAGTTGGGAGTTATGGGATCTAAGTTCTCTTTAGTGGCCACAATTAGAAGAGTCCAGTAATCTCTATTTTACAGTGGCAGTGGCCAAGAGAGAAGTAGTACCTGAAGAGGCTGTGAGGATGTCTTGGCAGCTAGGAGAAGCATGTGAATTGATCTGTATATGTACATACATTAGCTGTTGTATTTGTTTGTGATTGCTAAATAATTTTTATCTTCATATATTACTCAAAAAACAATGTTATCTCTTGACTTTTGTTGAACATTTTCTTTTTCCGGAACTCTATTCTTAAAAAAAAAAATTTATGTTTTGGCTTTAGATACACTTTTTGGACACAGGCACAATTTTAGTTTTTTTCAGGTATTTACCAAAACATGTTCAAGCTTTAGGTATATAATGGATATGGGCTGAAAGTGCACATTCTCAGGTTTAACTTGGAGGGTATGTACATCCAAATCGGAGGAAGGGTTTAGGAATTACAGCTCTTAAGAATAGCCACCCCCCCCCCCCCCTTTTTCAAGGGACCAAAAGTAATTGGACAATTGAATCAAAAGCTGTTTCATGGCCAGGTGTGGGCTACTCCTTCATTATTTCTTCATCAATTAAGCAGGTAAAAGGTCTGGAGTTGATTCTAAGTATGGTATTTGGAATCTATTGCTGTGAACCTACATCATGCGTTCAAAGGTGCTGTCCATGCAAGTGAAACAGGCCATTGTAAGTCTTCAAAAATGAAATCCATCAGAGAGATAGCAGCAACATTAGGAGTGGCCAAATCAACAGTTTGGTACATTCTGAGGAAAGAAGAATGCACTGGTGAGCTCAGCAATATAAAAAGGCCTGGACGTCCATGGAAGACAACAGTAGTGGATGATCGCAGGATCCTCTCTATGGTAAAGAAAAACCCATTCACAACATCCAGACAAGTGAAGGACATGCTCCATGGGGTGGGCGTATCATTGTCAAAGTCTACAATCAAGAGAAGACTTCACAAGAGCAAATACAGTGGGTTCACCACAAGGTGCAAACCATTCATAAGCCTGAAGAATAGAAAAGCCAGATTAGACTGACAAAAAAACATCTAAAAAATCCAGACCAGTTCTGGAAAAACAATCTTTGGACGAATGAAACTAAGATTAATCTGTACCAGAATGACGGGAAGAAAATAGTGGGGAGAAGGCTTGGAACAGCTCATGATCCAAAGCACACAACGTCATCTGTAAAACATGGTGGAGGCAGTGTGATGGCATGGGCATGCATTGGCTTCCAGTGGCACTGGGTCATTGGTGTTTATTGATGATGTGACAGAAGACAGAAGCAGCCGGCTTAATTCTGCTGTGTTTAGAGATATACTGTCAGCCCAGATTCAGCCAAATGCAGCAAAGTTGATTGGACGGCGCTTTACAGTACAAATGGACAACGATCCAAAACACACTGCAAAGGCAACCCAGGAGCTTTTGAAGACAAGAAGTGGAATATTCTGCAATGGCCGAGTCAATCACCTGATCTCAACCCAATTAAGCATGCATTTCACTTGCTAAAGGCTAAACTAAAGGCAAAAAGACCCACAAACAAAGAACAACTGAAGACAGCTGCAGTTAGAGCCTGGCAAAGCATCAGAAAGGAGAAAACCCACTCTTTGGTAATGTCCATGGGTTCCAGACTTCAGGCAGTCATTGCCAGCAAAGGATTCTCAACAAAATATAAAAAATGTATATTTTATTTATGATTATATTCATTTGTCCAATTACATTTGAGCCCCTGAAAATGGGGGGACTGTGTATAAAAATGGTTGCAGTTTCTTAAAATTTGTACTTGATATTTATGTTCAACCCCTTGAATTAAAAATGGTTGCAGTTCCTAAAATTTGTACTTGATATTTATGTTCAACCCCTTGAATTAAAGCTGAAAGTCTGCACTTCAAATTCATTTGGATTGTTTTGTTAATTTTTTTGTTGTTTTTTGAAAATTTTTTCTGGTGGCATACAGAGCCAAAAGTATGAAAATTGTGCCTGTGTCCAAATATATATGGACATACCCAAATAGCAGAATATTTGGCAGATTGACCCATCTGCAGCTATACTAATCATTTCAGTAAATGATACATTTATAGGTCTTTGCCTAATAGAATGCCAAGCCAAGATTGAAGTAGGATTAGAGTAAAGCAGGGGTCTCCAAACTTTTCAAACAAAGGGCCAGTTTATTGTCCTTCAGACTTTAGGAGGGCCGGATTGTGGCCAGCGGGGGCAGAAAATGTCACGGGCCTAGCATCAGTGAGAATAAATATGGCTTGTTGGTCAGTAGGAGGAGGATTTAAGCCCATCAAATTTCACTATTTAAACTCAACCTCATCAAGCTGGCCAATGGCAGGTGGTGTGAGAAGCTCATATGTTCATCAGTACAAGAGCTTTCACTACTCAAGGACACCATGTTCATTGCTTGAGGGCTCAAAGTCTTCATCTGGACTGTGTGATCCTTCCGTGTTCCTGAGACCGGTAACTTGCGCTTGTATGACGTAACTTGTTATCTCAACCACCTGTAACTATTTGTCCCTGGCTTCTTATCAGCTGTTGCTGATCTCCTTCTACCTGACCTAAGTCTGTATCCTGAGTGAAAACCTGTGTAGCTTGTTCTTATAAGGGCTTCTGAACTGATAGTGAACTTACATAGCCTGCCCTTCTCCTGGATTGTGAGTTGACTCTGGAAATGTGCCACCTGCCCCAACTCTGACCTTTGACCAGAATGCATTAAAATAAAGCATTTTATCTTTTATTTTAATGCATTCACAACATTAAGGTAAAAACACATCCCAATCCATTCACTTCCCCTCTGTCCCCAAACACGTATATTACTGTGGCTTGTCACTGCCTCTAGGTCCCTTAACAATCCGCAGCATTGCTTGAACTTCCAGCTTGCAGAGGTGAAGTGAGTGTAGGGCAGTGATTGGCTTCTGCAGCTATCTGTCCGGAGCCTGGGGGAGAGAGCAGGGGCATGGCTTCTCAAGCACCATGTATTGCAATGGATGGACACAGCCCCGGGTTTATTATTACTTAAAATTACAGCAATTGATTTACCCACAGTAAAGGTTTGGTGACTATCAAATTTACTGCTTCATAAATATAGCCTTTAGTGTTTATTGTGCTGGAGTTGAAGGTACTGTTCTCCACTTTGTATATAAAATGTGCAAACAGTGCATACATGTGCAAAAAAAAAAGCTTGATAAAATGCATATTTTTAAAGCGGAAGTAAACCCATCGATTTAACAGTTTAAAAAAAAAGGCATGCCGGGAATGCTAACTGCACATTGGTTGTGCTCTCAACCAAACAGTCAAACCATCCAATGGCTGGTGTCATAAAGGATCACACGTGCAGCACTGTGGCAGTTGAAGATTAAACAGAGGCAAAGATGGCAGCTTCCTTGGCTGAAAACGATAGGGGGGTTTACTTCCACTTTAAGTGTTCTGCAATGACCAAAGTAGTGAAATCAAGCAATTTGGGAATTGTGTTTTTTTTTTTTTTTATGGGAGACCATGATATCGAGTCCAAACTGTCTCCGTTTCTCATCATTTTAGCTTGGCTGTTCCAGTGAACACATCAGCATCAGAAGCCTACAAATTAATTTTCCAGAATTTTAAGCAGAAAAGACTTAAGAACCATTTTACATGATACACTTCCCAGCTGCTTTTCTACTTTATTTTAGCCAGACGGAGAGTTTAGCTTTTGTGGTTACCAATATAAGAATATGTTCCTGTTCGTGGATTCTTGGTTCATTTAGTGTACAGACAGGGACAACACTCTTATGTGCCAGTCAGCACAACAATTGAAAGTTAAGAATAGCACCATTACATCACCCAAATATCTTCTCAGTACTCAGGATATATACAGTGTGTAACTCTATATCTACAGTGTAAACATAGCACAGGGTCAGTGTACCATAAGAAACTCACTTCAGAAAACAGCCACAGTGAGTGTCTATGTAAACATGGCAGTCATCATTACATCATTGCTATATACAAATAGACTGCTTACAAAGGTCATATGAAGGAAGAACTGAGTGCTAATTTATCTTACACACCCATTCATTTAAGGCTATGCTACGCCCAATGGTTACGGTTGCCTATAGCAACCAATCATATGTCTTACTTAAAGTGGATGTAAACCCCATTCATGAAATCTGACCTGATATATCTGTATTATTTACTTATCTCTCTCCAAAGCCCTAAGTCCCGTGTCTTTCTGCTGCTCTGTTCCTCTGTTATCAGTAGGGCTGCAACTAACGATTATTTTCATAATCGATTAGCTGGCCCATTATTGTTTTGATTAATCGGTTAATAGATTCTTTCATTCAGCGAATGTACAAAGATTTTTAGCATGAATATTCTCATCTGAAAATTGATCTGTGTGGCCAGCATAAGGCTCGTTACACATTTATGCAGTATGCTTTTGATTAATTTATGCAGTGCTTTTTGCTGTGCATGTTGATTTTTGCGCATGTGATTTTGCTGTGATTTGCGTTTGCTTTTTTTTTATGCCTTTTTTTTGGCCAATTTGTTGTTGGGCAGATTAAAAAACACAAATTGCTGCAAAAACGCACCACATGCTTTTCTGCAGCTTCTCCATTGAAGTATATTGAACCAAAAAAGCACCCTTTTGCATTTGAAAAAGGTCCTGGACCCTTTCCAAATACGCAGCAGCTGAAAAAAGCGTAGATGTGAACGTTAAAGGAACTGTAGTGGGTTTCTGCAAAAAGCATCAAAAAATACATGGGTGGGAACCAGATCTAAGATGTTTAGTAACATAATGTGGTTAAAAAAAAAAAAAAATAGCCCTTCATAGTACAAAAAAAGCAAATAATCGCTACTGTAAGGGGTTCATTTTTTTTTTACTGTGCAACAGTGAAAGTAATATTTACAGTAGCGATTATTTGCACTTTTTGTACTATAAAGGGCTAATTTTAGTTTTTTTTAACCCCATTATGTTACTGCCCGATTAATCGATTATGAAAATAGTAATCGATTAATTTCATAATCGATTAATCGATAAGTTGTTTCGGCCCTAGTTATCAGTAGAGTCACTTCTGACAAGTTCTCTGACACACGAGATAAAAGCAGCTGGAAATTTGTGTTGGGGAGATAACTTAGAGACAGATAAGCAGAGAGCTTGTTTATTCACAGCACAGCTCTGCAAGTTTCTTTGTTCCTTTGCCTATGTGGAATGGGGGTGTGTGCCTTTCATCCAATCAGCTCACACACGGTGTATGCCCAAACTCCACTCCCACTGCTGAAACAGGAAGAAACATTTATAACATGATGTGCACTTTCTAAGGGATCTAGAAAGGGGAAGACAGCAGATATACATGTAAAACTTATGTAGGGAGATTTGTTTCATCCCTGTGTATCATCTGAGGCTGTTCACTTCACTGGGTATATGTGAGGGTTTACATCCACTTTAAAGTGGAATTAAAACTAAAAATGTTAAATGTTAAACTAATTTTTTCCGACGAATGTTGGCTCAAACTTATCTTGCATACACACGGTCACACAAAGTTGGTCAGAAATTCCGAACGTCAAGAACGCGGTGACGAGCTGAGAAAAATGAAGTTCACTAGCCAGTGCTGCTCTTCTGCTTGATTCCGAGCATGCATGGAACTTTGTGCGTCGGAATTGTGTACACACGATCGGAATTTGCGCGAACGGATTTTGTTGTCGGAAAATTTGAGAACCAGATCTCAAATTTTGTGTGACGGAAATTCCTATGGAAAATGTGTGATGGAGCCTACACACGGTCGGAATTTCCGACAACAAGGTCCTATCACACATTTTCCATCGGAAAATCCTATCGCGTGTACAGGGCATTATGGCCAAATCACAAGTTTTGTCTACTAGTGTGTATCCATCTTTAAACTAATGGAATTGATTCTGCAATTCATCTTTAGATTTTAGATATGTATACTTACTGAGATCCCTAGTAAAAATAGAAATCCCATGTATGATTTGACTCCTCCACAAGTTGGTCCTCCACATATCCTGTTTGATTAGAAGACAGCACTGGACTTGTGACACTCGGGGCTGTGAAAAGTTACTGTGTGAAAGGTATAGAAGGAATTGCTTCCAATGGGTTGTATCCCAATTGTAGGGGGTAAGCGATAGACTCCATTGGGGTCTAGGGCTGCTACCTCTAATAACGACAATGAACACTTGGGTGATTGAAGAGGAGGGCCTGATGTCCAAAAAGAAGAAGGCCTTACTTGATGAATTTTATATTTATTTATTGGAGATAAAAGTAAACAAGTAGAGCAAATGCCCTTATGTCAAACACTTAAAGAGAGCCTGTATGTTTGCTGAAGCTCTCAGTTTCTCAATGGATCCCCCAACATAGAACAATCAAGAGATATACTCTGTCAGCAAGTTCTTCGTACAAGCATGCACAATAGCAATAGGTGCTTATGAGTTTGACACTTAAATAACAGTATGGTGGTTCGGCTATTGTTTACAGCAAGGGTATGGGAGGTAGCAATCACCCTGTGAAACAAAATGAAGAGGTCCAAAACATATAGGGAATTTCCACTTAAACTGCAAATGTCCTTTAACAGATTATCAGATTACTTTAACAACATGTTATGGTCTTCGGATGTCTCGTGGTTGTACATTTGATAGGTCTTGTCTCAAATATTTATAGCGCTTCTTAGCTGCACATTTTTCTAAAAGTATCTTACTTGATTTTTTTTTTTTTTTTTTTTTGCACCTGTCTTGAGCAATAATAAAATCTGTAAAAGGAATGTATTTTTTTTTAGATCCATAAAAGTGAGCACAGATTTAATAGAATCTTATAAAGCTGAATCTATTTTGTTCCTTTGGCAACATGAATGTGTATTCAGTCTAAAATCACTAAAGTCACTGCAGACTTGCAAAAGAAGTTAAGCAGGCACCTATTTTGAGATACACTGCACAGCATTGTGGGAACCCAAACACCCAGAGTACCCTGCTATGTAAGTATTAAATTTGGCTCTTGTGGAGATTTTGCCTACATCTTAAAATCTTCAAATCTGGCCAAAGGTCCTGCCAGTGGAGCACACCTGGGTTTGAAGCTAATGGAGACTAGGATGGTCCATGAAGGTGTGTTTCATTAGCATTCTTCTCATTCTTTACCCTTTTTCCCATCAGACCCCTGATGATCCTCTTTCTAAAGTGAATATACAAGAAAAATGCATTCTGAAAATTGTATTTTTCCTTACTTCAAAACTTCAACACTTCAGAGCAACTTTGATCCTGAAACTCCCATGCATCAAATGTCAAAGAAAAAAATGATTTCTTTATCTCTAAATTTGGTCTAGTATAGTGACTTAAAGTTTTAAAGCCAAATCATAATCATCCTGCCAGCCGTACAATGAATATTTTCAGAAGAGGTGGCCAAGAATGGCAGCCTCTATATCTCTCATGACTGGTTTCTTTTAAAGTATGTGAATAACCAAAACTGTTTTGTTTTGGATAGAAACTGAAATGGTTAGAATTCCAGTTGGTTTTACTGCTCTCTGAAGCTCCAGTTTCCAGTTTCAGCTGGACATACACTTTCAAAGGGACCTTGCATGAAAATACAAGGTCCTCTGTACTAGCAGTCCCCGGACCTTGAATACAAAACTCTTACTTAAAGCTGGAAAAATAAAGTTTTGTGAAAAAAATACATAGTTCCGACCTGGCTTTGCCCACTTACTGAAGGTGTCTAAAAAATCACAGCAGTGCATTTTCCCTATATTTCAAGGCAGTGTTGAGGTGCAGTAAAATCACATGCCCCAGTAGGAAGGGGTTTAAAGTAGCTCAAGTAAGGTGGGCTTTGTTTTTTCATGCAAGGTCCGCAAGAGATCTTTAACATTATGCATGTATTATATTTAATCTGTCAATGGTCTGCTTAGTGCGCCTCTATATTTTATTGAATAATGTAAAGCTATGGTAGATTGACTGGCTTTTAACCTATAGGTTACATAGTTACATAGTAAGGTTGAAAAAGGACACAAGTCCATCCAGTTCAACCACAAATAAAAAATAAAATAATATCATAGGTAATAATAGGTATGCTGCTGAAACCTAATTCAGATCATATACATGTAGCGGCCATAACCCCTAGGGGCAGCCTTTTCTGAGCTTACCAGTTACCTCCTTGTGGCTTGTCGGTTGTTGTCTAGGGGTTCCCAGGGTTAGTACTCAGTGACTTCAGATGCTGACACATAAAAGTCCTTTTCAAGGTTTTTATTTTGCTGGGGTAACATCTAACAATAACAGTCTCAGGTGGGAATAGAGGGCACAGGTGATAAAACTCAGGCACTTTGAACTGCTGACATCCACTGAATGTCTCTGATCAGCCCAGAGAGTAGCCACTCGCAGCTGGGCGCTTTACTGCTGGATAAACCTCTAGCCAGAGATCTAACAGCCAACGTGTGATCCGGAAACTTTGCAAAGTCTCTGCCACAGACTAGATTGTAACTGAAGATAAGTAGGAACCTTTCTCACAGTACCTGGATATCTCAGACTCCTTGGCGATACTGTGGGAAGTGTGGATTCTTTAATGTCCATACAACTCAGCTCCCAGGCTCTTACTGAGCAGCCAGCTTGTTGAAGAGTCCTCCCCTGGTCACTTGTACGAGTTGCCGTGTCCCTCCAATACCGAGAGCAAACCAGGACGCCTTTGAATCCTCCTTCAGTTACTGGGCCTCGAACTAGCCAGTTCCGAGGCTCGGGAACGAATGGATCCCCACCCCAGACCATGAGGGCCTCTGGGGCTGGTCATAGCGACCATGCTCGCAGGGACGGCAGACACTCCTGGGCCCGGGACCCCTCACGGGGCTGCCTCAGACCAGAACCAGGAATCAAAGCAGCAGCCGAACCCTGGACTTCAGCACCTTAAAGAGGGATTGCACTAAAAAAAAAAAAATATTAAAAGCCAGCAGCTACAGCTACTGCAGCTGCTGACTTTTAATAAATGGACACTTACCTCTTCCAGGGTCCAACGATGTTGGCAGCCAAAGCCGAGAAATCGGTCGGCTGCTGCCACCGCCATTCTTGTTGAGGGAATCAGGAAGTGAAGCGTTGCGGCTTCACTTCCCGGTTCCCTACTGCACATGCGCGAGACACGCAGTGCAATGAAAATGCTCAGCGCTGTTTCTGGGACCCGTGTGTATCCCAGCAGACAGCTCGGCGGGACAGGAAGAGGCATAGACTCCTGTGGGAGTGTATGCCCGGAAGTGGGTGCAAATACCTGTCTTAGACAGGTATTTGCACCCCCCTCCCCCCTGAAAGGTGCCAAATGTGACACCGGATGGGGGGGAGGGTTCCGATGAGCGGAAGTTCCATTTTAGGGTGGAACTCCGCTTTAAATACCCCTTTCCAGACTACACAGCGGGGCCAGACGCGCCCACTGATTGGCTCCGGGAAAGATTGGTACCTAACACATCCAACCAGGCTCGGTTCTCAGCCTGTCACAGGTGCCTCACTGCACCTATGACCAGGTGGAACTTCAGTACAGCCCAGCCAAACTGATGCCAAAGTAAACCCTATACAATTAACCCCCAGAACTCTGTTATAGTTCTGGGGAAAAACTAAATTTACATTGATAGCGCACACTTTAGTAAAGTGTGGGTGCTACACACAAATTCAAAATGTATTTTGATACAGCAATAGAAACTTTAGATGCTACATATGAGAAGATGCATTCTCCTGCACATTTCTTGTGGTACAAGTTTAAAAGGTATTAACAGAACCTTTATACATAACTTCAAAAGCTGTATTCACAAGCCTTTCCTGTTTTTCAAATTACTTTTATACAGAGAATAAACACTGCGCATGATCTCAGCACTGTTGCGTTCCTAGGTCCACTTGTTTATGTTGGCGTCCAACATTTTAAGTTTTTTGATTAGCCGAAGCTTTATGCAAGCAGGGAATGAAGAGAGATTTGTCCCAAAGTTCCAGGGATTTTTGTTACATCAAGAAATTTTGTCCTGGTTGTCTTTAATTTCAACTGAAAAAGTGTTTGCACACAACTCATGGAAACTCAGCACAGTGGAAGTATTCTGACATGACCTACTGTACTACCTAGAATTAAATCTTCTCCAGAATTCCTCCTTGACCACTTAAGGACCGGGCCTATTTTTCAGACTCTGTGTTTACAAGTTAAAATAATTTTTTTGCTCGAAAATTACTTACCCCAAACATTATATATATTTTTTCTAACACCCTAGAGAATAAAATGACGGTCGTTGCAATACTTTATGTCACACCATATTTGCGCAGCAGTCTTAAAAGCACACCTTTTTTACTTAAAAAATAAGACATTAAAGTTAGCCCAATTTTTTTATATTGTGAAAGATAATGTTACGCCGGATAAATTGATACCCAACATGTTACGCTTCAAACTTGTGCCCGCTCGTGGAATGGTGACAAACTTATACCCTTAAAAATCTCCATAGGCAACGTTTAAAAATGTCTACAGGTTACCAGTTTTGAGTTACAGAGGAGGTCTAGGGCTAGAATTATTGCTCTCGCTCTAAGGATCGCGGTGATATCTCACATGTGTGGTTTGAACACCATTTTTATATGTGAGCTAGACTTACGTATGCGTTTGCTTCTGTGTGCAGCTCGGCGAGATGGGGCGCTTTAAATTTTATTTATTTTACTTTTTATTTTTTATTTCTTACACTGTCCTTGTTTGGGTCACTTTTATTCCTATTACAAGGAATGTACACATCCCTTGTAATAGAAAAAAAGCATGACAGGACCTCTTAAATATGAGATCTGGGGTCAAAAAGAAAATGTCCCCCTTAAGAGCAATGGCGGCTGACGTTGCTTCTGCCATCCAATGCTATGGAGCCCAGTGGGGGCCATCTTCCCCTCACTTGACTTCAGGCTGTTGAGGGGAGAGGACCCTATCATCTCGGCCACGACAGACGGCTCCATTAATCGGCGGAGACGACTGGAGCGCGGCGGGAGGGGGCCCCTCTCCCGCCCTCAAAAAAAATAAGCTCACTCTGCCGCTGAGACCACTTTTATCTGAAAGCAGAATGCCCGCTGAAGAAGAGGATACTGGGGTTAAGGCAGCTATCTGCTGCCATAACAATGGTATTCCTCTTCAAACAGCCGACGTATAACGTCGGCGGGCGGTCCATAAGTGGTTAATACATCACAGTAATAATTGTGTAATTTGGTTAAAAATTTAGCAAAAGGCACTTTATCAAGAAAAGTTAAATATTTCCAAGTTATATTCATTTAAAAATAAAAGAGCATTTGTATTTAATGGATATAGACACACAGCTAACCCACATATGCAACCCTCCAAGTTAAAGTACATTACTCATCCTATTTGCCAGACTATTTCAATAGACAAAGGACCTGATACACAATGCAATATACTAGCATGAAGTAACCCATACCAACTAAATATTTAAAACCAGGGATTTTTTCTCAAACAATAGGTGCTGGAACTCCACCACGACCCCCCAAAACCCTCCACCCACACACACCCTCCAAATCACATCAAATAGTGGGTGTGGTCCATCAAATTTCACGTTAGGAGGGTCTTAAAGGGCATTAAATACCAAGATTGCATTACAGAGTGCAGAGTTCAGGGGGGTTACACACAGAGTGCAGAGCTGTCACTTGTAAACACAGAAACCGGACTTCTGTGTTTACAAGTGATTGTGGTGAGCAGCTGCCCCCCACCCCCCAAGTTCCCCCTGAAAAAAACAGAGAAGGGCAGTTGTTTTGTAGCAGCTTTGGGAAAGTATCACTGTTCTCATGACCCAGGTAGGGCTAAGGGGGCGGAGCGATATTGAACAAACCAAACACAATAAAGGACTACGGAGCTTACGAAAATTGCCAAACCTAAACAGCTCTGAGTGAACTCTACACCGCGCAGGTGCAGTTAACATGTAATTGTACGAGGTGATGCCGCACGCTCCCCATGCTCGTGCTACTCTGCAAGGGGCGTCTATTGTGTAACTAAGGGGCGGGTCTAGTATTACTGTAACCAAGGGGCGCATTTATTATTATTGTTATATATCGAGCTATGCCCATTATTTAACATTCGCCCTCTTCTGTAGCCATCCGCCCACGATATAATAATAATAGACCCGCCCCTTGCTTACATGCTATATCAGATCTGCCCCTTGGTTAATAATAGAGCAGGCCCTTGGTTACACGATACATAACAATAATAATAAATGCGCCCCTTGCTCACGTATACAATATTTTAAAAAAAGTCACAGTTACTTTGCTGCGTAACTAATTACTTTTCCAATGTAGTAACTGAGTTACTAACACAATTACTTTTTGGGAGAAGTAATTTGTAACTAAACTAATTACTTTTTTAAAGTAAGATGACCAACACTGGTACACACCAATAATTTTTACACCATTATTCACCGGGAATATCATGTTCTGTTGCAAACCCCACTAACCATTTACAACCAGCTTGGTGGATACATGCCAGTACTTTTTACACCATTATTCACCTGGAATAAACCTTAGTAAGTACCGTATTTATCGGCGTATAACATGCACAGGCGTATAACACGCACCTTCAATTTAAAGCGGAGTTCCACCCAAAAATTGAACTTCCGCTTTAAGGGACATTTGGCATGTAATTTTTGTTGGGGGGGGGGGGGGAAACCCTCTTTTTAGAGGGTTACAGCTCCCACTTCCTTCCGGGGCTCTGCGGTTCCGGACGTCAGTTCACCTCTCCCCCTCCCTCTCGGCAATCATCTGGGAAATGTCACAGGTCCCAGATGATTGCCCGGCCAGTCACAGTGCTTCACGCGGCTCACACATGCGCAGTGCGTGCCCGGCTGTGAAGCCACAGCCGGGCGCCCACAGTGACAATGCCGGCACCACAGAGAGGAGGGGAAGATGAGCGGGGCTTCGTTCCCCCACATCGCTGGACCCTGGGACAGGTAAGTGTCCGATTATTAAAAGTCAGCAGCTGCAGTATTTGTAGCTGCTGACTTTTAATTTTTTTTTTTAACCGGAACTCCACTTTAAGAGGGAAGTTTCAGGAAAAATGAATTACTTTGAAGCAAAATAATGGTCAGTGCCCATCAATGCAGCCTGATTAGTGCCCATCTGCAGCCTCAATGCAGCCTGATCTGTGCCCATCTGCAGCCTCAATGCAGCCTGATCTGTGCCCATCTGCAGCCTCAATGGAGCCTGATCTGTGCCCATCTGCAGCCTCAATGCAGCCTGATCTGTGCCCATCTGCACCCTTAATGCAGCCTGATCTGTGCCCATCTTCAGCCTTAATGCAGCCTGATCTGTGCCCATCTGCAGCCTTAATGCAGCCTGATATGTGCTCATCTGCAGCCTCAGTGGAGCCTGATCTGTGCACATCTGCAGCCGTAATGCAGCCTGATATGCGCCCATCTGCAGCCTCAATGCAGCCTAATATGTGCCCATCTGCAGCCTGATATGCGCCCATCTGTAGCCTGATCTGTGCCCATCTCCCCTCAATGCAGCCTGATGCCAATCTGCAGCCTCACCATCTCTCATGCAGGAAATCACAGAGCCGTCATCTCCTGTTTACTCGGCTCTGTCTGCAGTCACATACACAGTCCCGCCTCTGCCATCGGCATTGGACCAGCTCCTGTGATTGACAGAACACTGGTCCAGTGCCGGTGGCGGAGGCGGGACTGTGTGTGTGACATCAGAGCCGAGCGAGAGCTGATCATACAGGAGATGACGGCTCAGTGAATCCCGGCGGCGTTCAGCGGCGCTCGTCCCCTCCTTCCCTTCCGTGGTACACTATCGGGGTATAACACGCACCCGTGATTTTCCACCTATTTTCAGGGAGAAAAGGTGAATGTTATACGCCGATAAATATGGTACTTTCTTCATGAAATCTACATAATCATACATACAGTATTTGTGACCATTAAGGTTAAACCACTTGTCCAAACATTACTTTTTTGGCACCATCAAGGACCCGTCAATGCTGGGACAAAAGTACAATATGCCCCACAGGTCTGCCATTGTCTTTGCATACCTCAGTTCCCCAAACCTATGCACTTTCAATCATAGCCATATCCAAACATTTACTAAGAGGGTGGGTGGGTCAAATTGCTCACCAAACTGTCTGTCCCCCCTTGAGGTTTCTCTGAGCTATGACCACATCCTTCCTGCTTCCTACAGCATAGCCTTAAACCATTTCCCACCCATTTTTAACCCAATTTTTAACCTTTCTTCTGCCTTCCAGCCTACACTGTCATGTGCCCTTTCCCCTATGTGTTAAGGGCCGCCCTTAAAGTAAATATTCATAAGAGAAATGCAGAGCTTCCATTGTTAATTCCCCTCCTGAGATGCTAGCTGTTTGGCCATGATGTGGATTCACTGGCTTCAGCACTTTCTGCACGAAGGATGGGTGAACGGTTCAGACTGAGCATGAGTTCGGGCTGAAAAATGGCTGTTCGGAAGTTCTCCGAACAACCAAATTATAAGGTTGTTCGTCCGTTTGTTTGGCCCGACGAATGACCACAATGCACTGCGCCACCACACAGAGCATTGAAAGCCCTGATTGGCTTAAGCAATGAAAGCTTTGCCCAATCAAGGCACAGAGCACTGTCAGAGCCATGATTGGACTCTGTCATGATGACTGTATCCAATCATGGCTCATTGCTCTTAATCCTGCCCCACACTATAAAAGTATTCTTTCTATAGTGGCCATTTATAGTGTGATAGTGGCGTGGAGAGAGATAGAACAGGGCTCTGTTCAGTGCTATTAGACAGACAGTTAGTGTGCTATAGTGTGTTATTCTGATTCTATTGTCAGAATATTGATAGAATATCAGTTTAGTATGCATCTAGGGATAGTTTCAGTGTGAGTGCAGTGCGACCATTCATCTTTACATTAGTGTTAATGTAGGGATAGTTCAGTCATTGTGAGTGTAGTGACCGTTTAACCATTTAACATTTTATTTCTGTGCATTACTGCAAGTTTAATGCCATATGAGTTCTGTGCGTTACTTCAAGTTTAACGCTGTATATTTCATTGCATTACTGCAAGTTTAACGCTGTATATTTCATTGTATTACTGCAAGTTTAACGCCATATAGTTCTGTGAGTTACTGCAAGTTTAACGTCGTATAGTTCTGTGGAATACTGCAAGTTTAATGCTGTATATTTCATTGCGTTACTGCAAGTTTAATGTCATATATTTCATTGCGTTACTGCAAGTTTAACTCCATATAGTTCTGTGCATTACTGCAAGTTTAACGTCATATATTTCATTGCGTTACTGCAAGTTTAACGCTATATATTTCATTGCGGTACTGCAAGTTTAACGCTATATAGTTCTATGCGTTACTGCAAGTTTAAAGTAAAAATTACTAAAACGCTGATATGGATAAAACACAAAAGCTATGTGAAAATATAAATGAGAAGCAGCTGCAACTATTCAAAATGTGTTCTGGTATCACATATATATTAAATAAAAAACAAACAATAGTGTGCTAAACCTCAAACTTGAATAATAAACTCCGATAATTAAGTGAAAAATAGTGATCGTATAAGAATGCAAAAATGAGTCCACATGCACAAAATTCTTAAATGCTGATGACAAATCGTGAATAAAATCACTCCATGCTCCATGACAGTACCTGCAGGAAATATGTGCTGATAGATAATCACCACCACCTCTATGTGCAATGCCTGCTCACCTCAAAGAAAGACCCCCTTGGGTCTATTGGCACTTTCAGTATTAATCGAAAGAAAAAGATCAGCCAGATCAGAAACGGGCTTCAGCTAATGGCTCCATGATTACCAGGACTTCTCCACATACAGTTTGATTTGTCCAAGTTAAATTTCTTCAGCCATTACATTCATGGTGATGCCTGCAAAGTTTTCAAGTAGGTCCGATTTTGAAAAGGCGTTCAGCAAATGTAGCCTTGTGTGCTGTACAGTGTCAGGGTATCACAGTGCTCTCCTCTGCGTCTGGACAATATGGGGATTCTGGGATTTAAGGTACTGAAGGACTAACAAGCGGTATAATTTGGAGTTTAATCCACGGACATTCCATGACAGGAGTTTGAGATTACTCATTAAGTAGGGTCATGTATATCACTGGGACAGGAGAAATCCAATATAAAGGGGAGGTCTGAGAAGCGAGAACCTGGACACAGAGAGCCACAGAGCATCACATAACAGTATTTACATATCATATACTGTACTAGACAAACAAAAGATTCCCCATTTGTGTAAGCTCTGCAGGCATAACACAAACCGGTGGGAAAAAGATCCCAAAAGAAAAAAGTTTGAAAAACAAAAAGAAAAGGGGAAAAAAAGTCATAAAAATTAACAGTTGAAGAACCCAACTCCCTGTTTGCTCAAGGCAAACAGAACCAAAAAGGGGAAAAAAAAACGCTGGAGAAACTTTAGTCCCAAAAACACAGTGGATTGTTCCGAGAGTTCATCCATTCAAGAAAGAGTCGTGTAGATGTGTAGGTAATTCAAAACATCCAGGACAGTACCTGAGATTCCTGCAGTGAATGAATAGATGATCTTGGATTCTTCAGCACAATTTACTCATCCAGGAAGGCAGTTGCAGTAAAAAAACAGGGCTCTAATGGAAAACCGCAGAAGCAGGAACCACAATTCCCAGCACCATCACAGCAAGAATTTAAGTAATCATGTGCCCCCAGCCCTCCGGCAACAAGCTTGCAGAACATGTGACTTGACCGCAAGCCTAGGCAATGGAATCCAGCCAGTCGACTGCATCCTCAGGGGAATCAAAACATTTTGAAGAGCCATGGTGGATAACCTTCAAGCGGCTAGGATACAGCATGTTGTACACCAGGCCATTCCCCTGCAGGCATCTGCGGAAATCCATAAAGGAGTGCCCCTTTTTCTGTAAATCTGGAGAGAAATCAGGATACAGGTGTATGACAGCATTCTCATACTTCAGCTCAGGGTGCTTGCAGGCCTCTGTTAGGATCAAGTCCCTGTAGTTGAGCAGGCGGACCAGAAAAGCATATGGCCATGCACCAGCAGGCCTCCGACCAGTGTGCACCCTGTGTGCACACTCCACAATATACACTGGTGACAAGTGTTGCAGGCCTAGGAGCTGTTTGAAAAAGGCCTCAGCAAACACCACAGGGTTGGGGCCCTCCTCACATTCTGGAAGCCCAACTACCCGTACATTGTTGTGCCGGAAACGGTTCTCTGCATCTTCCAAACGGGCCATAAGGATCTTAACCTCTTGCTGCAGTTCCACCACCGTTTGTACAGTGGAGGCAGCAGTATCTTCCACAGCTGAGATGCGTTGCTCGGCTTCATCTGTCCATGTCTTGCCTTATCAGCCCACATTCGTTCGTCTGTGTGTCTATCTTCCCCTCCACAGACAATTTACTATCTGCAATGGCAGCAAAGATCATTGCGGTTGACTGCTCTCCCGGCAGCTCTTGTTCAGCCCGGGGTACTGCAGAGGATCCCTCTGGATCCGATGCCATGAGAGCCACCATCCAGGAATCCGTCTGCACCGACACAGAGGCCAGAGGCAGGACAGTGACAGGCAAGATGGCCGCCGTACGAGTGCTCGGCGGTAGGGCCCGAGTGCTTGAAACGGCTGCCTTCTTAGCATATTTGCATTTTCCAGTCATGGGGAGGACCGGAGCAGCCTCCCAGACAGCAGGAAGGTGCTTACTTAGCAGGATGGCCCATGGATTGCCAAGATTCAAGCGGATTAATTATACGGATGGCGGGAGCTCACGCTGGACACGTCCTTCTCCTCTTACATCTCGGCCACACCCCCCCTCCTTACTACAAGTTTAACGCCATATAGTTCTGTGTGTTACTGCACGTTTGACGCAGTATATTATAGTGTATCCACGGAGTGTGTCATGAATACTCAAATTAAAGTGCACCAAACACCACTTTTCATTGATTAAAGTGCATTCACAAGCACATTTACACATCTTTATTACATTTTGTTAATAAGCACCCCCACTCCCCCCATCATGTCTGAGAGGACAGCAAGGAAAGGCAGACGTCCCCATGGCACTGTAAGGGGGCCAGCAGCGTATGTGTCCACAGGCAAAGGTGGACTTGGTCAGTCCTCAGGCAGGGCATCATTTCCTCTGTTTAGGGATGTTGCCCATGCTATCCAGCCACAGCATGCAGAGGAGGCGGTAGACTGGCTTATTAAACTGTCCTCATCCTCCTCATCCTCTGTCACCCAAGCAGAGACTAGTGCACAGTCTCCTGCAGCTGCATGAGTGGCAAAACCTGCCTCCACAGGTAATCCTGCCATAGCCCCAGCATCAGGCATGGAGGAGTCAGTGGAGTATTTGAACACAGCGTCAGCCACTTGCTCCTTGATGATGCACAGCCATTACTCAATTCAGATGTTGATTCTGACTCGGAGGTTGAGGAAGGCAGAAACATGAGCCTACAGAGAAGGGAGAACACTGGTACACTAATTGGCAGTCATGTTCCTCCAGCCGCAGCATATTGCCAAGTTGTCTCCAGTGGTAATGAGGATGGAGGAGATGATGATGATGAGGATGTCACTGACTCAACTTGGGTGCTGGATAGAGCAGAGGAGGAAAGTAAGGGTGAGGTACAACACCAACAAGCCAGCCATCATGGAAGAGTAGAGAGCAGCCACCCAATCCATCACATTGTGGAGTTGTTATCTCCCGAGCCCACTTCCCACAGCTCAGCTGTCTGGGCCTTTTTTAGAACATGTGCAGTCAATCGCACTGTTGCTATTTGCAAAATTTTTCTCAAGCGCATCAAGCATGACAAAAACACTCACCATTTGGGTACCACGTGCTTGACAAGGCATTTAACCTCCCACCACTCAGCCATTGGCAAGAGCACCTAAAATCCTCCTTGCTCATCTCAGTCTGTCCCTGCTATACCTCATGACCTCTTAGCAGCCTCCACTGACAGGGATGATGGTATAGTGCAGGGTGTCCAAGGTCCTTGCAGCACATCTGCCAGCAGCCCACCACCAGCTGTAGACTATAGCCGGAAAATTTCTCTGCCCCATCTGCTGCAGTGGAAAAAAAAGTCCCTGCCACCCACATGCCCAGCATTATGGACAGGGCACTCGATGCAGAGCAGCAGGACAAAGAGGAGGACTTCCTTTCCTCTCAAGGCCCACTTTATGCAGACACCATTGTTCCTATGCCACAGAACACACAAGAGGAGAGAGGGGAGGAGGTGGTGGAGGATTCTGGCAGTTTTGGAGGCACTGAAGCAGATGAAGACATACGTAAAACAGTAAGAGATGTTTTTCTCATCCACAGAACCCTTGGGACTAGTACGTAGCTGGGAGGAGGCAGTTCCAGATACTATAATCCTGGATAAGTGTGCTGTGTACAGAGTGCAGGGTTCAGGGGTTGCGCTGTGGACAGAGTGCAGGGTTCAGGGGTTGCGCTGTGGACAGAGTGCAGGGTTCGGAGTTGCGCTGTGGACAGAGTGCAGGGTTCAGAGTTGCGCTGTGGACAGAGTGCAGGGTTCAGAGTTGCACTGTGGACAGACTGCAGGGTGCACGGTTCAGGGTTTAGGGGTCTGCTACACACAAAGTGCAGAGTTCAGGATCCATGGGTGAGCTACATGCAGGGTTCAGCTCACCCCACCAACTAACGTACCTCCACTACCAGATCCCCCACCCCCCCAATTACTGCCCTGCCACTCACCACTGACAGACCCCCCACTGACAAATCACCACCCCCCAACTAACACCCAGCCCCCCCCCACTAGCAGACCACCACCCACCCAATTACTGCCCCACCACTACCAGACCACCCCCCTTGTGTTTACAAGTGACCAGTGGAAGAGCGGGTGAGAGTCGGAGATGGCGGTTGAAGGGCGCTGCAGGCCACATGACAAGGCTCGCCGGTTCAGATTCGGCCCGTGGGCCTTGTGTTTGACACCTGTGTTATAATAAGTTTTACCTGTAGGTACCCTGAATATCTCCTAAACATTTGCAGTTTAGGAGATATTCACAGCCGATGATGTCATTGCACATGCACTGCGTGTGCCCTGAATGCAGAGAGTGCGGTGCCATGACAGTGACACTTGTGTGGCTTGGCCATTTAAACAGCCAGAAAGCGTGAATCTGGAAGGAAAACCCGGCGAAGATGGAATCGCTGGCAGCGGTAAAAGCTTTGTGCTGGAGGGCTTCATTTGAAAGGGAAATCTGTCGTAATATGCTAGAATACTGTGCTTACTAGCACATTATGGCATAAACCTGCAGGGTTAAAAAAAATGGTAGAGTTTTCATTCCGGTCAGAATTTCTTATAAATAGACTACTTAGTGTAATTTGCGTCTTTTAGATTCTAAAGAGTTTACACAACTTTCCCACAACAGACAAAAAAAAACAACTACTAATTCAAATGTTATTATTAAAATTCACCCGTTTTTCCTAAGAACTGACAAGAACTGGAGACATTGAATTGAAATCATTTCCCAAAAACATATAAGACAACCAGTTTTTTAATCACAGACAACTTTTTTTACTATGTTATTTACTGTTTGAACACATGAAGTCTTCTGTGTATGCCCATTTAGAAAAAGAAAAGTATTTATTGCAGCAGAAAATAGAACATTGTTCACTGAGAGGGCATGAGAAAGAGTTCTGTTCCCATCAGTGAGATGCCAAGTGTCCAGCTGGCTCTTGGTATCTTTTCCATAAGCCTTGGTGGAAATGCTTGATGCATAAATATTGATAATATTAGTCAACTGTCTAGAAGCAAGGAGAGCAAAATTTAGCCGAGACTAAAAGGGCTGTTTATCAGGCTATGGGCTTAATTCGCTAAAGCTCAATAAGAGGGCAATCCTGTATGAAAAATTACCATCAAACCATTTCTCAATTGTTATATGACTTTTGAATTTTTTTTTTTTTATTACAGCTGCTTCACTATTAAAGGCTTATTTTCTTTTTAATTAAAATAAAAAAGAGGTTTATACTTACCTGCTCTGGGCAATGAAAATGCACAGAGCAGTCCCGTACTTCTTCTTTAGTGATCCCTGCCAGAGCTCTCCCCTTTTTCTTCTCACCATTGCCCCCTCAGCCAGCTGGCTGCCATGGGGGCACTTGTGTGGACGCATGCTTGAGCCTGGCTGTGTGCATCATAGACACACCCCCACCCTTTGGCTCCTGCTGTTCTGTTTCAATCGTTTTTATTAATATTGTGAGAAGAGTAAAAACAATAAAAGCACTGTGTAAAGCAGCGAACAATCCTTGCATGCCCTGTATAGACAATAAGAAATGGTGGAGGGGGGGGGGACGGAACAAAAGAAAATCTTGGGAATTAGGTAGGTCTTCTCTAAGCCCACAGGTAAGCATTTGGCCACCAATAGAAGTGGACAGGAATAACATGTTTTGTGCTATAATATGGATATAGAACAACAAGAACTTTATAAACATTGAGTGGTCATCCATACGTTTCGAGGTCGAGACCACCTTAAAACGTAATCACTAGAAGTAGGCCCACCGGGTAGGAAAGCTCACGTCCAGCGATCATGGTTTACCAAGTACTATATTACTTGTTACCAAGCATTGTAACAGTCCCACAGAAGGAACTCCGGGCCCCCAAATGTAAACATCAGTAACTTAAATAAGAAGGGAGAACAAAAGGCTAATAGAGCGTGCTGCCAAGGCTGGCAGGAGTCAAGGAAACAATGAAAGAGATAAAAAGAGGAAAAGAGAAGAGAAAAGGAAATGGATCCGTCCGGGGATTCCGCATCAACTTATTCATACGATTAGATTTATTCATCAGGGATTTGAAAGTAAGCAAGCCAAGGGGACCATTTTGTCAAAAATGGATTGTTTATATCGTAGAATCCCAATTTTTTTATTTAAAATGATCCATGTGAGTTTTCGTTTTACTATCGCAATGTCTATGACAGAGCTTTTCCACGCTATGGCTATAGCTATTTTGGCTGCTAGAAACAGTAAAGTAAATTAAAGTCTGAGAATGACACAGAACATTTTCAACGGGCTTATTTAGTAGGGCAATACTCGCATCTTTAGTGATGTTGACCATCATGACTGAAAAAATAAATGAGTGAACCCTCATCCAAAAACTACAAACCTTGGGGCACAACCACCACACGTGCAATGGTGAGGCTATCTGGCCACAGCCCCTGAAACAGGTAACGGAGGTGTCTGGGTACATTTTTGAGGCTCCTGCTGTTCTTAGTGAAGCCTGTGAGAAGACGAAGAGGGTAGAAAAGACCTGCAGCTGGGCACAGCGCTGGTTTGATAGAGGATTTAGGTGTTTAGAAAGGTGGGGGGGGGGGATAGTGGGGTGTTTTTTACATTAATGCAAAGAATGCAAAAAATGTAAATAAAACACCCAGACTTAAGAACCATTTAAATTAAAATGGGTATGTATAGCTAAAATATTTTTATTCTTAATGTCAATAGAATGGGGAGGAGTTAAAACTTATTTTTAGGAACATTTCCCCTGACTCCCTGTTCCAGAGTTGCAACAGGAAGTTAGAGGAAATTCCTACAAAGTGAAGGCTGTTAGCCTCTTAGGCCTCAATCACACGAATGTATTTACTGTAACCATACACCTATGTGAGGACCGTGTTTTGTCTGCACAGGATGCACAGGTGTTCCATGCATCTGCATGCAGGCAGTCCCATTCACGTCGATTGCTTGCAATTTGACATCCCTGTGAGTGCGTGCTGGTGCAGGCTTGGGGACCCGCACCCACACAGTTGTAGGAGATAATTGGGAGCACTGGCTGTTTTTTGTGTAGCCACTGCGTCCCAAATGACATGAATGGAACTCCTTGTACTCTGTTGCACTGAACACCTTGGCATCCTGTGCACAGAAAACATGGTACTCACACCGGTGCTCACTTAAGTACGCTCATGTGAACGAGGCCTTAGACAGTTGTCACCAGAGTAAGTGTCCTAACTGGAAAATGACCCTCTGTTTTGGTGAAAATTTTAAAATTTTGGATTTCTTATCACTTTTTGTCCTAGAGATTATGGTGAGCAGGGCAAATAGAGAGGGTGAATATACTCAGTTAGGACCCATAGAAAAATACAGACATAACAGGGGTGCTGATCCTGCATTACATACACATTTGCCATTGGAATTTTGCTAAATTATCAGATTGTAAAAAAATGTAATATGAGTGACTTTTGAAATACAGTTTATTGCATTACAAAAGTTTATATATGTGATCCCTGACAAACACAAGCACATTAAACCCCCACCATATGTTTCCGGGTCTCTGCTAAGAATAGAGCCTTAAAACAGTGCAACTTCAAAGGAAACACTGATTATCTAGCTTCCCAAAAATAAAAGCATGCTTCAAAGAGACACAGAGTAAGGAACTGTTTGACAGGCCCTGCTGTATGTACAGATGACATGCATATATAGGTATGACTAATTCATTTGTACGGTTAGATGAATAAAACCATGTCACAGCAAGGAGAAACTGAAATCATAGAAGAAATTTGAGACTTGGTGCTTCAGCATAACCCCTTGAATCACCCCTGGTCAAGAATTAGCTGGCCTTGAATTTAGAACACTTGCAGGCACAGCAATGGTTAATATAGATTCAGAAATACAACAAACTCTGGCAGTAGTCTTTTGCTTATACAGTGCCTTGCAAAAGTATTCACCCCCTTTGGCTTTTTACCTATTTTGTTACATTACATCCTTTAGTTCAATGTTTTTTTAATCTGAATTATATGTGATGGATCAGACTACAATAGTCTTAGTTGGTAAAGTAAAATTAGAAAAATAGATACATAAAAAAAATTTCAGAAATTAAAAACTGATAATTGGCATGTGCGTATGTATTCATCCCCTTTGTTATGAAGCCCATAAAAAGCTCTGGTGCAACCAATTACTTTCAGAAGTCACATAATTAGTAAAATGATGTCCACCTGTATGCAATCTAGTGTCACATGATCTGTCATTACATATACACACCTTTTTGAAAGGCCCCAGAGGCTGCAACACCTAAACAAGAGGTACCACTAACCAAACACTGCCATGAAGACCAAGGAACTCTCCAAACAAGTAAGGGACAATGTTGTTGAGAAGTACAGGTCGGGGTTAGGCTGTACAAAAAATCCAAATCTTTGTAGATCCCTAGGCGCACCATCAAATCTATCATAACCAAATGGAAAGAACATGGCACAGCAGCAAACCTGCCAAGAGATGGCCCCACACCAAAACTGACGGACCGGGCAAGGAGGGCATTAAATAGAGAGGCAGCACAGAGACCTAAGGTAACACTGGAGGAGCTGCAGAGTTCTACAGCAGAGACTGGAGTATCTGTACATAGGACGACAATAAGCCGTATGCTCCATAGAGTTGGGCTTTATGGCAGAGTGGCCAGAAGAAAGCCATTACTTTCAGCAAAAAACAAAATGGCACGTTTTGAGTTTGCGAAAAGGCATGTGGGAGACTCCCAAAATGTATGGAGGAAGGAGCTCTGGTCTGATGAGACTAAAATTTAACTTTTTGGCAATCAAAGAAAATGCTATATCTGGCGCAAACCCAAAACATCACATCACCCAAAGAACACCATCCCATCACAGTGAAACATGGTGGTGGCAGCATCATGCTGTGGGGATGTTTTTCAGCAGTCGGGACTAGGAAACTGGTCAGGGTTGAGAGAAAGATGGATGGTGCTAAATACAGGGATATTCTTGCGCAAAACCTGTACCACTCTGAGTGTGATTTGAGGCTAGGACGGAGGTTCACCTCCCAGCAAGACAATGAGCCCAAACACACTGCTAAAGCAACACTTGAGTGGTTTAACCGCTTCAACACTGGGCCATTTTACACCCTTCCTTACCAGAGCACTTTTTGCGATTCGGCAATGCGTCGCTTTAACTGACAATTGCGCGGTCGTGCGACGTTACACCCAAACAAAATGTACGTCCTTTTTTTCCCACAAATAGAGCTTTCTTTTGGTGGTATTTGATCGCCCCTGCGGTTTTTATTTTTTGCGCTATAAACAAAAGAAGAGCGACAATTTTGAAAAAAAACACAATATTTTTTACTTTTTGATATAATAAATATCCCATTTTTTTTAAAAAAAAAAACTTTTTTTTACTCAGTTTAGGCCGATACGTATTCTTCTACATATTTTTGGTAAAAAAAAAAAATTGCAATAAGCGTGAATTGATCGGTTTGCGCAAAAGTTATAGCGTCTACAAAATAGGGGATAGATTTATTGCATTTTTTTTTTTTTTTTTTACTAGTAATGGCGGCGATCTGCGATTTTTTTTTTTTGTGACTGCGACATTGCGGCGGACACTTCGGACACTTTTGACACATTTTTGGGACCATTCACATTTACACAGCGATCGTTGCTATAAAATTGCATTGATTACTGTGTAAATGTGACTGGCAGGGAAGGGGTTAACACTAGGGGGCGCTGCAGGGGTTAATGTATTCCCTATATGTGTGATTTTAACTGTGGGGGGAGGGGACTCAAGGGGAGGAGACCGATCATGTGTTCCTCCGTACTGGGATCACATGATCGGTCTCCTCTCCGGTGACAGGTCGTGGAGCTGTGTGTTTACACACACAGCTCCACGGTCCCGCACGGTCCCGTTGTTTTAACGGGGAATCGCGGGTGCCCAGCGGACATCGCAGCCGCCAGGCACTCGTACCGGGTCCCGAGCGACGCAACGGAATGGGAGGACGTCATATGACGCCCACCCAGGATGGGAGATCTACCTTGTGGGCGTCATATGACTATGGGCGGGTAGTGAAGGGGTTAAGCGGAAACATGTAAATGTGTTCCAATGGCCTAGTCAAAGACCACATCTCAATCCAATAGAAAATCTGTGGCCAGACTTAAAGATTGCTGTTCACAAGCGCAAACCATCCAACTTGAAGGAGCTGGAGCAGTTTTGCAAGGAGGAATGGGCAAAAATCCAAGTGGTAAGATGTGGCAAGCTCATAGAGATTTATCCAAAGCGACTTGGAGCTGTGATAGCCACAAAAAGGTGGCTCTACAAAGTATTGACTTTAGGGGGGTGAATAGTTATGCACATTGACTTTTTCTGTTATTTTGTCCTATTTGTTGCTTGCTTCAAATAAAAAAAAAAACATCTTCAAAGTTGTGGGCATGTTCTGTAAATTAAATGATGCAAATCCCCAACAATCCATGTTAATTCCAGGCTGTGAGGCAACAAAACACGAAAAATGCCAAGGGAGGTGAATACTTTTGCAAGGCACTGTATATAGCCATATATTTAAATGAGTTAGGCCCCTTTCACACGATCGGCCCCCTCGGATCCACCTGTCCATTTTTCAGGTGGATCTGAGCGGGCCATCCATTGACTTCTATGGGCAGGCGGATGTCAACAGAGATGTGTCAGCTGACACCTGCCTGCCATCCGATCCGACAAGATCTGCTCAAAACAGACGGATGGCGATACGTTCGCCATCCGTCCAGCGGATCAGATGAAAATGGACAGGTGGATCCGTTTTCATCCGATCTCCCGTAGAGGGCAGCAGGGCTCTGACAGGTCCATCCCTGCACAGTGAGCAGAGACGGACCTGTCATCAGTCTGCTCAGCGGAGATCAACGGAGAAAATTACACTTTCTTCAAAGAGGCATTTATAATTTTAACAGCCCAATTCTGGGCACAAAAAAACACACACACTTGCAGTGGGCTGCACTGCAACGGCTAGATGCTTTTTAAAGTGGTTGTAAATATTCACATTTTTTTTTAATATTAAACTTTTCTTTTTTAAATAAATATACTCACCTCCTCTTCTAGGGTACCCTGCCAGCGCTCCTGGCTCCTACTTCCTTCCGAGAAAACTTCAAGGCTTTTTGTGAATGTTGCCTGTGCTGAGCAAGCAACTCCTGTGTTCTATATACCCAGATAAAAGTAGCAATTACTGTAGCAGTTATCACTACTACAGTGATTCTCAACTTCGATTGCGATCCTACAGGTATGGCATATTCATACTTACATTGGTTTAAGCTGGACCAATGTAACTAGGCAAAAAAATCCATACCTG
>CM053029.1:479451339-479561339 GCA_028564925.1 Lithobates sylvaticus
TTCATGCTCGAAAACCCTCTAATGTAACTGAATTAGGACAATTCTGCAAAGATGAGTGGGCCAAAATTCCTCCAGGACGCTGTAAAAGCCTCATTGCACGTTATCGCAAACGCTTGGTTGCAGTTGTTGCTGCTAAGGGTGGCCCAACCAGTTATTAGGTTTAGGGGGCAATCACTTTTTCACACAGGGCCATGATGGTTTGGATTTTTTTTCACCTTTAATAATAAACACCTTCATTTACAAATTGCATTTTGTGTTTACTTGTGTTGTCCTTGACTATTGTTTAAATTGGTTTGATGTTCCGAAACACTTAAGTGTGACAAACATGCAAAGGAACAGGAAATGAGGAAGGGGGCAAACACTTTTTCACACCACTGTATATATATATATATATATATATATATATATATATATCAGATATTGCAAGTGGATGTATATTTTCATATCCAAAAAAAGGCTCTTGTTTACAAAGCTCAATAGCTTCTGCTGAAGTTTAGACACACATGTTAATCCAATGAATTCATAATGTGTGTTAGAGAGACTCCATTAGATGGAGCATCGAAAGTGTTGGTGCTTGTGTCCAATTCATGTACCTGTCACAAAGCTATTGGTATGAATACCAGCTACTGATCTGCCCACTACCATGTGCTCTCAATCAACAGCAAGGTGGAACTGACGGGTCTGTAGGTTCCCATCAGGCTCCATCCACCCAATGACAAGGGATTTCCTAAATGTGGGCACTTCCACATTTGGATAATGACATAATCTATATCTCAAGCCCCTCTGTTTAAATGTATCTTTTGACCAGGGAATCTCCCAGCCGACACCTAAATGGGACCAGGGATAGAGCACTGTGGGAGACACTGTCATATTCTTGACACCTTCCCAGCACAGACGTGAACACTCTGAGTACTGTAGTACCTCTGTTCAGAGCTGGTCTTAATTACTGCCAGTTTCCTAATCTAAGAACTGGCAGTAATTCTTTAAAGGGTAACTCCACTTTTGTGGGGGGAAAAAAAATTGCAAATAAAGAAAAAATAATATAGCGTATACAATTGCGATACAAGTCATATTGTAATTGAATGTTATTAAAAATTACCTTTCCTTTTCAATCTGCAGCCGCTGTAATTTTATATAAATGCAAAGCAATATGGATACATGGAGTTGCTCACCAATTTTTCCAGAAATCTGCCTATGATACAAGTCAGATTTTAGGCATACCCTGCAACAAAATATCATTTTTGGTGAGATAATCCCAATAAGAACACGTCTAAAGGGATGCAGGCCCAGCAGCTTTCCTCATTAGTGCTGCGCAGCTGCCACAGCTGACTGATAATTATGAAACCCCTCCCATTACACCCACTTGGCCCTGAGGCACAGACAAACACACATGGGTTTCTTCAGAATAACAAAAGGTAGGAATCTGCAACAAAGACCACTTTCACACCGTGCCACCACCAGCGTCAGCAGTAAAGCGGCGATATTTTAGCACTGCTTTACCGTCGTTTTAGCATCCGAAAAGGGGTTAAATCCACCCGCAAAACGCCACCACAGGTTGTTATAATCGGCAATGTACATAGATCACCCGGGGGGGGGGGGTTCTCAACAAAAGTGGAATTACTCGTTAAGAATCTGTCACTGCCATATTGACGGATACTTAAGGTGGTGGTAGTCAGAACTGCCTAACTTTGCCACGTGTTGGCAATGTTACTGACACTGGTGCAAATGCTTGCCTGAATTAGAGGCAGGTAATTCTTAAAAAAACTGCCACCAGAAAAGTGTAATTGGAACTTTTTTGAATTTCCCTGAATGAGTGCCGACTCCTCAACTGACCCAAATTGACTATAGTTTCCTTTGGAGATCAAGCTGTCGCAGTGAAGGCAGACGTTCTCACAAATGTGCGTGTGATGCCAATGAAGCTGCTGTTTTCAATGGTGGGGATTACACTGCTAGATCTGATATCATATGAAGTAATTTGTTTTTTATCCTTCGCCTGTAAAAAAGAGCGCTGTTATGGAAAGAACCCCGTGGCAACACTGCTGTAAATAGCAGATCAGCTTGTTAATTACTCAGTCTATGTAAACATTGCTTCTGTATTTCCTGCTCTCTGTAAGCTCTCAAGGAGGCTGCACAACAATAACGCATGAGAATCTTACAACCCTGACTTCCAGTATATTCTGCACTCACACATAAATAAAGCATTTTATGACACTTCTGCATGTAAATAATGCTATACAACTCCTCCGTCCTTTATGTCATTAATACTAGCACGCATGGAATATTGGGGGGGCGTTTTAGTATTTTACCGATTCCCAAGAACCTTTTTCCCATTTAGCTCCCTCTTTTTGCCAACATATATTTGCCAGTGCAAAAGGCTTCACCACCACTTAATGCATAATGCCAATTGTGTGCCAAGCCATGTTTAGGCAATATAAGTAAACTACCCATGTCAACTACAGCTGGAAGAAGGCAGAGGTAGAGGCATTTCCATTAGGCACAATACAATATCTGTGACCTCTACATATCTTAGCACCAGCTGGCCAATCCACAGATATAACGGTATTGTGCTATGTATGATAGGAAAAGGGGAACAGTTTCAACTCCCCTTTTCCTCATGGGAGAGCGGCAGGGACAGGCAGTTTCAAGTTCCTCCTAGGGGCTCAGGTCCCCTGGGGGAAACTAGCTGGCTCACGTGTCTTGGGAGAGGGATACAGGTGACCTCTCCTGAGGCTCGTGGGTTAGCCCGGGAAAATCCAGTTTAAACTGGGTTTAGCTGGCCCCAATAGGGGCTATAAAAAGGGGGTTCCGTCCAGTCAGGCTCAATTCGCCTCAGAAGACTGAGCTGTGGTGTTCCCCTCCCCCCCCTCCCCTTTTGTCGCGGCTGTAATTATGTGGTGGTGTCACTTTTGTAATTGATACGAAGGTGGACTAGTTTTCTTTACTCGTTAATAAAGTTTTCAACACATGATTATTTGATGATAAAACACACATGCACAGTTAAGTTGGTTATATACACATATGGCCATAGATTCCCCCATCCACACCAGTGTTAATTTTGGCAGTAAATTTCGATTCAGTTTTAGTTTTAGTCTTAGGACTAAAATTGCATTTTAGTTTTAGTCCCATTTTAGTCTTCTGCAATTGTTTCAGTTCTTAGTCATATTTAGTCGACCAATGCTGCGGACTTTCTGGCGGACCCGAGTCCGTCGGACAATTCGATCGTGTGTGAGCTCCAGCAGACTTTTTCTTCCCAAAAGTCCGGCGGACCTAGAAATAAGACTGGCTTCAAATTTGTCTGCCGGACTCGAGTCCAGTCGGAAAATCCGGTCGTGTGTATGTTAGTCCGACGAACTAAAACCGATGCTAGGGCAGCTATTGGCTACTGGCTATGAACTTTCTTATTCTACGTCATCACGTTCGAATCCGCCGGACTTTTGGACTGATCGTGTGTGGCCAAGTCTGTTCGCTTGAAAGTCCGGCAGACCTCAGCTTCAAAGTCCATCGGATTGTCCGTCGGACCAAGTCCGTCGAAAAGTCCGATCGTCTGTACGCGGCATAAATCTCCAGGACATTTTAGTTGACTAAAATGTCCTACATTTTAGTCGATTACAATCTAATGGGTAGAGTTAAATTGTAATGCTTTATTTAAGCATTTCTCTACAATTTCCAAACTCATTAAATACTGCTGGAGTGAAAAATCTAATATGTTATTATTTATGGTATTGAGGTATGAACATGCACTACAGACCAGTGTTAATTTTGACGTCAAATTTCAATTTAGTTTTAGTCTAATGCCCCGTACACACGGTCGAATTTTCCGACGGAAAATGTCCTGTCGGACTATGTTGTCGGAAATTCCGACCATGTCCATCTGACTTTTTCCGTCGGAATTTCCGACGGAAAAAGTTTGAGATCCTGCTCTCAAATTTTCCGACAACAAAGTCCTATCGGACTTTTTCCGATCGTGTGTAGCGAATTCCGACGGACAAAGTGCCACGCATGCTCAGATCACATTACAAGACCAAAGCTATTGGCTACTAGCCTCTACGTCAGGGGTGCCCAACGTTTTGAAGTGCGAGGGCCACTTAAGCAACTTAGTAACCAGTCGCGGGCCACAATGAGCAGAGTGGGCAGATGACAGGTCCGTGTCCACTCAGCATATGCAGAGTGGACACAGACACAGCCCACTCTACTCTATGGGCCTTCTAATCCTATCAGATGGAAGGGGACAGATCCACTTTTCTGAGGTAGGCGGGTGTAAACGGACACAGGTCTGTTTTCATCTGCCGCTCCATAGAGGTGAATAGAGGGTCCGATTGGGTCGGACCGATCATCTAAAAGGGGCCTAAGGCAGATTTTACACTGATTTTACGGTCTGTGGTCTGCCCATGCCGCAGGTGCAGCGCAATTCACCTGTGGTTTTCCTGTGGGTTTTCTGCACTTTGCGATAGAATTCTATTATATCCTGCAGGTTTGGTGCACTTTCTGAAAGCGCCCCAACCCGTAGGTAAAACCAGAAGTCTATGCCTCAGTGCAGGTAAACCCACAGGTGCACCTGCGGATCAGTTTGAAAGCAGCCCAATAACCACTGCAGAACATATATGCCCATATATACACTGAGATTTTAGTAAAAAAATGACCATTGATAGCAGTTTTCCATTCAGTTATCGCCAGCTGTTGCTGTCCCAGGCAGAGCGCATTTGGTATCACTCCGCCTATGACAGGAGCCGGCGCTATACAGGAAACATTGGCTTATGTGGCTCTGCTCTGCAGGCGCTTGCTTTGTCTACCGTCAGTTTCATTTACACACTAATGCTCTGGGATGGCGGGTTGGCAGCCTGCAATCTGGGCTTGCCAACCTGCCATCCCAGGGCAAGAGGTCGCGGGCCACATCAGAGGGATCCGCGGGCCACATGTGGCCCCCGGGCCACTGATTGGGCACCCCTGCTCTACGTAGTCCCGTTATACGCAACGAACGTCACCACGTTCAGGATGATCGGATTTTCCGACAACTTTGTCCGACCATGTGTATGCAACAATAAATAAATCCGACGGATTTTGTGGTCGGAATTTCTGACCGTGTGTACGGGGCATTAGTCTTTTGACTAAAATGGCATTTTAGTTTTAGTCATATTTTAGTCATCTCAATTGTTTTAATTTTAGTCGACTAAAATGTTTTAGTTGACGAAATTAACACTGCTCTACAGTACTTCCATTTTGTTTTAGGGTATAGTAAAACAATGTTTTTTGTCATTTTATTCATTATATTTATTATAGATATCATTTCTAATAAAGATCTGCCTATTGGTTGCCACCCTTTGTGATGTTTTAGAAAGAGATGTCACAAGTAGTTTACAGTGAAACTGAAAGAGCACAGAAATTGGACATCCAACCAATTCAAGATATGGAAGATACAATCCCAATGATGCAAAATGAGGAAACAGAAAAGAAGACCGAGCTGGAGCCACATATTTTACTACTGCACAAGTAAGAGCGGGTTATTTCATTTACATATCAATGTTGTACAATGGTATTATACTGCAGTTATATGGTAAAGGCTAGATTGAGAGTAAAAGCAGCCTACATGTATAAAACTTATTAACCCCTACTTGACCAGGCTGGACCAGCAGGGTAGCAGAGCCCATAAACTTCTGTTGACCTATATAAATATTAGTTACACACGGCCAGACTTTGCATCGGGCAAAACTCCATCTGCATTTCTGACGGAAAAATTTAGAACAGGCTCTATATCAGTGATGGCAAACCTAGGCACCCCAGATGTTTTGGAACTACATTTCCCATGATGCTCAACTACACTGCATAGTGCATAAGCATCATGGGAAATGTAGTTCCAAAACATCTGGAGTGCCAAGGTTCGGCATCACTGCTCTATATCTAAGTCCGTTGGAAATGCCGACAGAAAATGTGATGGACTTTTTCCATCGGAAATTCCGGCCGTTTGTACGCGGCATAAGATGTAGGGTCTTAGTCCTGTTAGAGTGGAACTCGGTTAGAACTTATTTTTCTAGTTTTGGAGAAGGCAATGGTTAAATCTATTACTATGTATGTCTCCTTTAGGAAAATTGAGTCCTAGTTTCTGTTATGTTGACTGCTGTCACCAACATACAAAGTGTGGGTAAATATATTTATATATATAAATATATTACAGTTGTTATCTAAAAAAGAGTATGGGGGAAAATCGTGACTGTAGTTGCCTTGATGTAGGAACTCCTCACTCCTTTTTTCTTGTATCTTGGGGACAGGAAACAAGGAGAGATTTCCTCAGTGGAGCCGCAAAACAGTAAAAACCTGACAAACGTTGTAACTTTTCTAACCCTGCAAAAGGTTTTGTCACAATCTCAACTTTATAACTCAACTCTAAGTATTTTTGTTATAGAGTGTGTAAAAGTCAGAACCTCTGTTAAGTTGTTACTGCTGTCTCAGTGATGAGATTTAACCTCACTTGCGCCTAATGTACTGGTCACTCGACTGAAGCAAGCTATAATTTATGGTTAAGTATATACAGTGGTGTGAAAAAGTGTTTCCCCCCTTCCTCATTTCCTGTTCCTTTGCATGTTTGTCACACTTAAGTGTTTCGGAACATCAAACCAATTTAAACAATAGTCAAGGACAACACAAGTAAACACAAAATGCAATTTGTAAATGAAGGTGTTTATTATTAAAGGTGAAAAAAAATCCAAACCATCATGGCCCTGTGTGAAAAAGTGATTGCCCCCCTTGTTAAAACATACTATAACTGTGGTTGTCCACACCTGAGTTCAATTTCTCTAGCAACACCCAGGCCTGATTATTGCCACACCTGTTCACAATCAAGGCATCACTTAAATAGGAGCTGCTTGACACAGTAAGGTCCACCAGAAGATCCTTAAAAGCTACACATCATGCCGAGACCCAAAGAAATTCAGGAACAATTGAGAAAGAAAGTAATTGAGATCTATCAGTCTGGAAAGGGTTATAAAGCCATTTCCAAAGCTTTGGGAATCCAGCGAACCACAGTGAGAGCCATTATCCACAAATGGCGAAGACATGGAACAGTGGTGAACCTTCCCAGGAGTGGCCGGCCGCCCAAAATTACCCCAAGAGCGCAGCGACGACTCATCCAAGAGGTCACAAAAGACCCCACAACAACGTCCAAGGAACTGCAGGCCTCACTTGCCTCAGTTAAGGTCAGCGTTCATGCCTCCACCATCAGGAAAAGACTGGGCAAAAATGGCCTGCATGGCAGAGTTCCAAGGAGAAAACCACTGCTGAGCAAAAAGAACATCAAAGCTCGTCTCAATTTCTCCACAACACATCTTGATGATCCCCAAGACTTTTGGGACAACATTCTGTGGACCGATGAGACAAAAGTGGAACTCTTTGGAAGGTGTGTGTCCAAGTATATCTGGCGTAGAAGGAACACTGCATTTCAGAAAAAGAACATTATACCAACAGTAAAATATGGTGGTGGTAGTGTGATGGTCTGGGACTGTTTTGCTGCTTCAGGACCTGGAAGACTTGTCGTGATAAAAGGAACTATGAATTCTGCTGTCTACCAAGAGATCCTGAAGGAGAATGTCCGACCATCTGTTCGTGTACTCAAGCTGAAACGAACTTGGGTTCTGCAGCAGGACAATGATCCTAAACACACCAGCAAGTCCACCACCGAATGGCTGAAGAAAAACAAAATGAAGACTTTGGAGTGGCCTAGCCAAAGTCCTGACCTGAATCCTATTGAGATGTTGTGGTATGACCTTAAAAAGGCCGTTCATGCTCGAAAACCCTCTAATGTAACTGAATTAGGACAATTCTGCAAAGATGAGTGGGCCAAAATTCCTCCAGGACGCTGTAAAAGCCTCATTGCACGTTATCGCAAACGCTTGGTTGCAGTTGTTGCTGCTAAGGGTGGCCCAACCAGTTATTAGGTTTAGGGGGCAATCACTTTTTCACACAGGGCCATGATGGTTTGGATTTTTTTTCACCTTTAATAATAAACACCTTCATTTACAAATTGCATTTTGTGTTTACTTGTGTTGTCCTTGACTATTGTTTAAATTGGTTTGATGTTCCGAAACACTTAAGTGTGACAAACATGCAAAGGAACAGGAAATGAGGAAGGGGGCAAACACTTTTTCACACCACTGTACATCTTTATTACACAGGTTAGTTAGCATATATGTTATGAGGGGGCAGGGGGGTTGGGAACAGTTTTAAGGCTAGTTAGGGAGAAACTGGAATTCCACTTTAATCTCACCCCTAATTCCCTATAATTTAACCCTAAAACTGAAAGTAGATGTCTAATCCCTGGCTATAATTTAATTTTACCCTTAAAAACATCCTTTACACTACACCAGGGGGTCTCCAACCTTTTGAAACAAAGGGCCAGTTTATTGCCCTTCAAACTTTAGGGAGGTCAGACTTTGGCCAGTGTGAGTAGAAAATGCCCTGGCATCGGTGGGAGAAAACAATGCATAGGCTTGGTGATCAGTGGGAGTAAATAAATTACATCAAAGGTGACAGTGTGAGAAATAGCGCCCCTTCATTGGTGTCAGTTGGAGCATTAGTTCCCCTTCTCTGATGTTAATGGGAGAAAAAGTACCCCATTGTTGGTGTCAGTGGTAGGAATAGTGCTCCGTATTTTGTGTCAATGGAAGGACTAGTGCCTTGTATCTGTGGAAGGAATAGTGCCCAAAGAGCTGGATAAAGCCAAGGAAAGGGCCACAGTTTGGAGACCCTTGCACTACAGGGGTCCTGTGCCATGAGCAGCTGTGGAGAAACTACGTGGGCCAAGAACAATTGATTGATCATAATTTGAGAGCCAAGTCGTTTTTTTAAAAGTAAAACTTAAATCCAAATAATCTGTGGAATGGACTAATATATACCTCTTTTTTTTATTTTATAATTTCTCTAGGTTTCTTGGCAAACAGTTTGCTGAACGCTTTCTTGACCCTTCTTATGAAGTCCCAGTAAGTCGTGTACAACCTCTGCACCTTGATACAGAAGGTAAGTACCCCCTGTCTAATGATAATACAATGCAAGAAAACAGAATGTACATAAAATATCATGAGGTAATATGAAGGTTAAAAAACAATTTAATTTCATAGTAATTTTACAAGGTGCGTGTTCTCTAGACAAAATGCAGCATTTTTATTTTGCTGAAAGTAAGGAAAAAACTTTGGTATTTATTTTAGGAACCAAATAAGTAATGCAATTTTAAAGTGACAGAATCTAATCAGTTGTGGAAACAGCCCCTAACCCACATTCCGCTCTTGTTCTAACCTCTACCCTGATGCTTACTGCACTTCCACAAAGAGATTGACAGGTCCTTTTATACTATCAGTCACTGCATACAATAACAAGAAACGGCATTGCTGTTTTGCACCACTGAGCACTGGGCTGTAGTCCCAGAGCACCTGATGATCTGCATATGAAACACTTTTAATGCCAAAAGGTAAAAACAGGAATCGGGCAATGTAACATTTTATGTTAAAAGATTTCTTAGGTGAGGCATTTATGTTGTCATCTTTTTCAGATTTTAATGTATTATTAAAAGGAAAAATTGCTAAGTGCAGTTGTTTTAGGTTGTGGAGCAAAAGATTACTGGAAGCTCTTGAGAGAACATTCTGAGGCACGACTAATGCAAGATATCGCCACTGACATATCTGGAGCATTCACGGTCAAGGTTTTTTCTTTTGCTTGTGGACTAAAAAATAATGTAATGCTTTAAACAACTGATATTGATCTGAAAATCAGCTAATTGTGTTCAATGAGGAATTGCTAAAATCAGAAAATAAAAACATGAGACCCTTATATATCCTTTCCTATACTAGGGGGGGAACAATGCACTGAGATAGAGAGAACGGTATAAGAATGTGGATGGAGTTAGAGAGGTCATGGTAATAATGTATGCGCACCTATATGCCAGTATTCATACCTCCCACTTTTTGAGTTTAGAACAAGGGAAACATATTAGCAAAAGTATGTAGGCATAGAACACACCCCTGCCACTTCCCCTTAAAGGAGAATTAAAGAAAAATCTTAGATATACCCACAAGTGCTTTTTTTTACCAATACTATTCCTTTATATTGGATTTTTAAATTTACAAATACAGCAATTTAGAAATTGAATGAAAAGTTTATCACTGGGAAACACTTTTTGAAAGATATAAAGTAGGGTGGTGGAAATTAAAGATGAATTCCTTGATTAATCGTTAATTTTTTTGATCGATCAAAATTCTTTTGATCGGTACTCATCTCTCCGGTGACGTCACGGACATCGACGTCACCGGACTCCTCCCACCTTCCCCAAGTGCCTCCATCTACTAATGAAGGAAAGGGGGAGGAGTCCGGTGATGTTGAAGTTCTGATTGAACGTAACGTGTACGGGGGAGGAACTACGCATGACGTCACCCACTGCTGCCCTACGGAACTAACATGATTGTCGGCTTTACATGCTGTGTTTCTATCATCTTTATGCGAGTAGTTTGTGTTTGAACACAAAAATTAAATCTTATACTTAAGCGGTGAGCACTTAGATCTTTTCTTTCTACCCATGACCTGGCGTCCTTCCTGAGATCTAAGGAGACGTGAGAGAAATTTATGGTCCCTGTTAACCCTTTTGATACCCGCTTGCATGACCACCTGTTTGCACAGGGGTCCATGCCATAAGGTGAGAGTGATTAGTTAGACCCGAGGTGGAGGGATTGTCACGCTACTGTGGAAAAAAAAAATACTTTTGTCAGTGCTACAGTTTGAATTTAAAACGTATTTGTGGATTGTGGAAACTAATTAGTGTCGGGTGATTGTATATAGTGTATACCACATTTACCACTGACTAATGCAGAGTTGCAATGCAAGGAGATCAGCTAAAAGTAGTTGGATCTGTATGTGCGTTATAATTAATCAATTTAAAAAAAAAATTTGATTAATCGAACACGAAAATTTTAATCAGTAACAGCCCTAATAAAAAGTGCATTTTATATACAACTATATGGATCAGACCAAAATGAGGGTACAAATAAGGAGGAAAGAGCGACAGAGGAACTTTGTTCCAAATCAGGGGCAGTCCCTTGAAACCAGGGACAGTTGAGAGCTATGCAGTATTTGTATCCACAGGATATGCATGAATAACTAATTTGCATGTGAAAATTATAGCTGCATACTACCCCAGATAGCAAGCAATTGTGCTGCAAGTTTGAAAATGACTTGCTAAGCTATTGCTAGACATGCCAGGTTTCACAAGTTTGTTACACAATTGCAGCAAGTCTGCATTGCATGACTTCAGATCATGTGCAGCAAGTTAACAGACTTACAATTTAACACTGCCACAAATTTGTGGCAAGTTATCCTTGCTATCTGTGCTACCTGCCGCACGTGTACACACATACAGTGCTGCGAAAAGGTATTTGCCCCTTCCTAATTATTATTTTTTGTATATTTGTCACACTTAAATGATTCAGACAATCAAACCAATTTTAATATTACACAAAGATATCCCAAAAAAATACAAAATGCAGTTTGTAAATGATGATTTAATTTATTAAGGGGAAAAAACTGTCCAAGCCTGCCTGGCCCTGTATTAAATGGCCCCCCGCTAAAACATGAATGAACTGTGATTAACCACATTTTTTGGAAAGCAGAGTTAAATTTAACTTGCCACACCCAGGCCTGAATAATGGCAGAACTGTTGAATCAAGAAATCACTTAAATAGAATCTGTCTGGCAAAGTGAAATACACTAATAGATCTCAAAAAGCAACACAAAAAAGAAATTCAAGAACAGATGGGAAACAAAGTAATTGACATGTATCAGTCTGGAAAGGGTTACAAAGCCATTTGTAAGGCTTTGGGACTTCAGTGCACCCCAGTGAGAGCCATTATTCACAAATGGAGAAAACTTGGAACAGTGGTGAACCTTCCCAGGAGTGGCCAGTCTATCAAAATGACTCCAAGAGCACAACACGACTCTTCCAGAAGGTCATAAAAGAACCAAGGACAACATCTAAATAACTGCAGGCCTCACTTAAGGTCAGTGTTCATGATTCAACAATAAGAAAGAGACTGGGCATAAATGGCATTCATGAGAAAGTTCCAAGGCAAAGGCCACTGCTGACCAAAAAGAACAGAAAGGCTTGTCTCACATTTGCCAAAAAACATCTTAATTATCCCCAAGACTTTTGGGTAAATATTCTGTGGACTGGTGAGAAAAAAGTTGAACTTTTTGGAAGGTGTGCGTCCCGTTACATCTGGCATAAAACTAACACGGCATTTCATAAAAAGAACATCATACCAACAGTCAAACGTGGTGGTAGTGTGATGGTCTGGGGCTGCTTTGCAGCTTCAGGACCTGGACGACTTGCTAATGGAATCATGAATTCTGTGCTCTACCAGAAAATCCTGAAGGAGTATGTCCGGATATCAGTTCATGACTTCAAGCTCAAGCGCACTTGGGTTATGCAGCAGAACAATGATCCGAAACACACCAGCAAGTCCACCTCTGAATGGCTCAAAAAAACAAAATTAAGGCTTTGGAGTGGCTTAGTCAAAGTCTGGACTTAAATCTGATTGAGATGATGTGACGTGACCTCAGACAGGCCGTTCATGCTCAAAAACCTTCCAATGTGGCTGAATTAAAACAATTCTGCAAAGAAGAGTGGGCAAAAATTCCTCCACAGCGAAGTGAAAGGCTCATTGCCAGTTATCGCAAACCCTTGTTTGCAGTTGATGCCGCCAAGGGTGGCACAACCAGTTATTAGGTTTAGGGGGCAATTACTTTTTCCCATAAGGCCAGGTTTGGACAGCTTTTTTCCTTTAAAGCGTAACTCCACTTTTGTTGAGAAAAAAAACATTTCCCCTTGCATGATCTATTTACATTGCAAGGATTATAACAACCTTTGTTGCAGATTCCTACCTTTTGTTATTCTGAAGAAATCCATGTGTGTTTGTCTGTGCCTCTGGGCTCAGTGGGTCTAATGGGAGTGGTTTCATAATTATCAGTCATCTGTGACAGCTGCAGAGCACTGATGAGTAAATCTGCTGGGCCTGCATCCCTTTAGAAGTGTTCCTGTTGGAAATATCTCACCAAAAATGAAATTTTTGTTGCAGGGGATGCCTGAAATCTGACTTGTATCTAAGGCAGACTTCTGGGAAAATTGGTGAGTCAATCACACAAGCAGGAAATTATGTTTCTGGGGAGTGCTCAGTACACATTCTGTGTACAGAACACCTCCATGTAGCCATATTGCTTAGCATTTATAGAAAATAACAGTGGCTGCAGATTGAAAAGGAAATGTCATTTTTAATAACATTCAACTACAATATGACTTGTATCACAATTGTAAACCCTATAAACCCTATATTATTTTTTCTTTATTTGCTATTCCCCCCCCCCCCCCACGAAAGTAGAGTTACCCGTTAACCACTTAAGCCCCGGACCAAGCACTTTTTTGCGATTCGGCGCTGCGTCGCTTTAACTGACAATTGTGCGGTCCTGCAACGTGGCTCCCAAACAAAATTCCCCACAAATAGAGCTTTCTTTTGGTGGTATTTGATCACCTCTGCAGTTTTTATTTTTTTGCGCTATAAACAAAAAAATATATAAATAATAATAATAATATATAATAAATATCCCCAAAAAATATATAAAACATATTTTTTCCCTCAGTTTAGGCCGATACGTATTCTTCTACATATTTTTGGAAAAAAAAAAATCCCAATGAGCTTTTATTGATTGGTTTGCGCAAAAGTTATAGCGTCTACAACATAGGGGATAGTTTTATGGCATTTTTATGAATTATTTTCTTTTTAATAGTAATGGCGGAGATCAGCCATTTTTATAGTGACTGCGACATTATGGTGGACACATCGGACACTTTTGGCGCTATTTTTGGACCATTCACATTTATACAGCAGTTTAAATGTGACTGGCAGTGAAGGGGTTAACACTAGGGGGCACTGTAGGGGTTAAGTGTGTCCTAGGGAGTGATTCTAACTGTGGGGGGAGGGGCTGTGTATGACACAACACTGATCACCGCTCTTGATTACAGGGAGCGGTGATCAGTGTCAGTATCATTAGGCAGAACGGGGAAATGCTTGTTTACATCAGCATTTCCCCATTCTTCCTCTCCGTGAGACGATCGTGGGTATCCCCGCGGACATCGAGTCCGCAGAACCCACAATCACACTCACGGAGCTTGCGGCGGCGGCGTGCACGCGATGGCACTGCGGAAAATTTAAAGGGATGTACCTGTACGCCCATTTGCCTGTCCGTGCCATTGTGTCGATGAATATCTACATGCGGCAGTCGGCAAGCGGTTAATAAATGAAATCATCATTTAAAAACTGCATTTTTTATCTACTCAGGTTATCTTTGTGTAATATTAAAATTAGTTTGATGATCTAAATAATTTAAGTGTGACAAATATGCAAAAAAAATAAAAAAAATCAGGAAGGAGGCAAATACTTTTTCACAGCACTGTACGTACATACATACATATTTCAGAATATAATTCCTCTATTCCTTTGATGTCACAGATTTTATATCCCTGGTTTGATACCCTCAAATTCTGTGTCCCTAATCAATGATTTCCTTATATTCAGTACCCCCCAAGTCACTGGGTGCCCTAGACTTCATTCTGGATATCTGCGTCATGGCACTTTATCTCATTTTACTAGATGTCATGATCATTGGATTCTTATCTCCATGATCCGGAGTGTGAATGTTAAGCAGGGCTTCTACTTCATCCATAGATGTATGTAGTCCACTCAAAAGTTAAATTTAAAATGTACAGCACAGTATAACCACTAATGTTATCTGTCTGATAAAAAAAGTCCCTCCATTTGTTCAGCTTAAGCTCCAGCTGAAACAGATTCGCATTTTGGATGCTCTGTCCATTCTTTCACTGTTTTTGCTACCCTGTTCCCCAAAAATAAGACCTATCGTGATTGTCGGTGATGGCTGCAATATAAGCCCTACCCCCCATAAGCCCTACCCTGTTTCCACGAAAATAAGCCCTACCCTGAAAATAAGACCTACGAGGACTTTAACTAGGGATTATTTGGGGGGGTAGGGCTTATATTGCAGCCATCACCGACAATCACGCTAGGTCTTATTTTCGGGGAAACAGGGTAGTTGCAAATATGTGATCTCTCACAGACCTGTTAGAAATCACCCACTGGGGGTGACTATTATGGATTTAGAACCTATACTTGTGACTAGAATAAGGGGGTCTGGTAAAGCAAAGCCAGCCAGTAATTCCGAAATGCTAACAGCATATGAAGTGGGTCCCTGATATGTTGTTACAACTTAATTAAGAAAAAATAGGGATATTTCCAGCATCATAGTATAATTTGTACCCACATTTAGCATGGTTCAGGAGCAATGGAACATTTGATGGGGAGAACAAGAGAACAATAGAAACAAAACATATGTGCAACGTGCTTGAAGTAAATAGTGCAGGCAATATTTCATCTTCAGGTTTTCAATAAAATGTATGGTTACGTGGAACATTTGATGATAAAAACGCAATTGTGTATCTTTACTTTAGAACTCAGGTGTGAGCCACTTGCCACCTTCGAAACTTCTAGATGAAATCAGAGATTATAAGAGAACACTTTGGCTGATGTCCAGAGTCTCTGAGATTAATCAGGAAAAAGCAATACTTTTCATGACCAAATATCCCCTATCAGATGTGAATGAATGGCAAAATACAAACTCCCCTCCTAAGTATCTGAGTAAAGACACTTTCTTGACCAAGGTAGGTTACAGATCCTGATTGTGGTTGTGATTAACATTTCCTTTCAGCAAAGAATAAAGTAAGCGTTGTTTGCTGAATTGTTGTGCCTGTTGAATTCATGATGGATGGGTATAAAGGCAAGCCAAAATGGCAGTAAGCCCTACAGCAGAAATTATTTAGCTGTGTTAATTTTCTGGAAAAAGGGTTAAATTAAGTTTTTTTTTTTTCACCTTAGAGCATGGGTCTCAAACTGGCAGCCCTCCAGCTGTTGCGAAACTACAAGTCCCATGAGGCATTGCAAGGCTGACAGTTATAAGCATGACTTGTAGTTCTGCCACCAGTTTCAGACCCATGCCTTAGAGCAGGGGTCTCAAACTGGTGGCATAAGCATGACTTGTAGTTCTGCAACAGCTGGAGGGCCACCAGTTTCAGACCCATGCCCTAGAGCAGGGGTCTCAAACTGGCAGCCCTCCAGCTGTTGCGAAACTACAAGTCCCATGAGGCATTGCAAGGCTGACAGTTATAAGCATGACTCCCTCAGGCAGAGGCATGATGTTCTGCAACAGCTGGAGGGCATCCAGTTTCAGACCCATGCCCTAGAGGCTACCCATGATCTTATGCAATTCCTTTGGAAGTATGATTTATTACCTTTACCTTAGACTGTTAACATTTTAATTTTTTTTTCTGGTGTGGATGTAAACCCTAACTGGATTACATTTAGTTTGCTAAAGTACTGTTTATCAGAACCAATTGTCACTTTTTTCCATAAAATACTTTTTTTTCCTCTTTTTGCATTCTTTGTCACATCTCAGTGCTGCATGATTGCTATAAACTTGATATGGCCACAGGGGTTCATGTGACGAGGTGACAATGCAGGAGCACTAATAGAAGACCTGGGCACAGTGGTGTAGTGGGTAGCACTCTTGCCTAGCAGTAAAAAGGGTCGCTGGTTCAAATCCAAACCAGGACACTACCTGCCTGGAGTTTTGCATGTTCTCCCTGTGCCTGCGTGGGTTTTCTCCAGGTACTCCGGTTTCCTCCCACACTCCAAAGACATGCTGGTAGGTTAATTGGCTTTTGCCCAAAACTGGCCCTAGTATATGAATGGGGACCTTGGATTGGATTGTGGGCTCCTTGAGGTTAGGGACTGATGTGAGTGTGCGATGTACAATGTACAGGGATAGGGACAATTGTAGACATGCACCCACACTCACTCAGGTTGAAATGGATGGACTGGTGTCTTTATTCAACCTCACTAACTATTTAACTATGTAAGACAATTAACTGCCCATAACAGAAAATACCAGAACCTGCCAGGTGTTCTGAGAAGCAACACTGCATAACAGGTCCAGGATAGTAAATAGCACTGCAAAAAAATATAAAACAGATTATGAAAATTGAACAAACATGGACTTGGCACAGCCATGCCCTGTGGCTCAGTTAGGATAATATGTGGCTGCATAGCATATTCTCTATGACATTCTATAACAAAAGGAAGCCAGGCTGAGAATCACTACTTCACTAAAACAATTCAGAACACAAACAGCTACTTGTGATTAGCCTCATAAACAGGAACCCTATCGGTAAAGTCCAGGTAAACTATGGTAACACAGGCGAACAGCTGGAGGAATCCAAGGAGGACAAGGGGCCACTCCTCTGGATCTGGAATACTCTGGTAGCAGTTGAAGAAGGGCCCCTTGTCCCCTTGAGAAGCTGTGTACTATTAGGCTCCTGTCCAGCTGCCTCGGACAGTTGAAGACCTCTCCTCTGGCTGCAGATCACTTGCCCTACTACCTCTGCCTCAGCAGGTGTGGCCTCTATCTGAGCTGCTGTGGGAAGGAAGCTGAGGAACATATGTTCCCTAGATATGTCCAGGAACCCACAGAGTTATGGAAAATGGAGTATGAGCATGGTGAGTAAATGGTCGGTCCTATACTGGTCTTTAGGCTCCCTTCCTTTTTTATGAGGCTACTGTGAGCAGCAAAATAGGAGCATATAATGCAGAATAAAAACATTAAAAGAACTGGACAAAAGATAAGATTGAACAAAAGTGGAGTTGTTGCCTACAGTGATCAAATTAATATTCCTAGAGAAGACTTTTCAGTACCAGGGCCACATTGTATATATTATAAACATTTGTGGGCTGAAAAAAATCTGTTTTATAAATGAATTAATAACATTTTACAATTTAAGTGAATGAAAAACACATGTAGCGCTTTTCTTTTCTCTCTCTCTGCGGCTACTGAGGTATGATGGCGTCACGTGTATAGTATTTAGGAGCAGAGTCTTCATAATCAGTGTGCTCTAACAAGCGCAGTGCCTCCACTCAATTGGGACTTGTGAATAGCAAGTGAAATCCCAATTGACAAATATATCTCCACATAGACAGTAATCCACACAGCATTGCATTTGAAAGTCCATGTATTGAAGAAATAACATTCAGTGAACCATCCAACATAAGGTATTTTCCAAACAGGAACATGGAATCATTAACAGTCTCTATGTATGTCTCAGTGAGGTGAAGCTGCAGCATTTACACAGTCTGTTCTCTCTTAGCGGGAATTCACTCTTCTCCTTCTGCCACATGTCCCTCTCTCCACCCACTTAGCATCAAAACCTCTGCTCTTCTTGATGACCTCATCGTTGGTGAGAGAGAGAGAGAGCACAGCAGCCATATTGGAAAAGGGCAAACAAACACTGCATAACAAGAGTATACACTTGGTAAATGGGCAAAGAAATTATCACATAATGAGGTAAAGCTTCACTTTGCAAAGAATACCCAATCACGTGGAAGGAAAATAATAAAAAAAAACAGCATTTTTGATTGGACGGTGAAAGTCAACAGAGCTTCTGCTCATTTACTAAGCTCTGGAGCAACTGCTCTTACAGAGAGCACTTTGCAAACTGCACAGTCTATTTGCCTTTAGTAAATCAACCCCATAATCTCCATTGTGCATATGTGGATTTCCTTTCATTGCCTTGGTTTCCTGTCACAGTCCAAAGACATACAAGTAGATCATTTTGAGAAAGCACAATGGTGGTGGGAAGAGTTGAATAGGAACATGCTATTTTATAGATCGGAACCATTCCAGCTCATGTGCCCTGATTGGTCCTATTAAGTCTGCATGTGGGAAAAGGTGATTTCTCAGCTGTCCACTCCTAACTTTTCCCGCAGTGGTTTTGATAACAAGACAGAATGGAGGGTGGAAGAGTTGGAAGAGGAATACACTCATTTGAAAGTTGGTGCCATTCCAGTTCATGCGCAACTATGTACAGGCCCATGTTGCTCATTAGAAATTCAAACCTGATAATGAAACATACATGTTTACCTTATTTTTTTTAATTATAATGTTACCATTTACTTTTGTTTAATTTCTACAGAAAATAAATCAATTGGAGAAGTCATTTCATTTACCTCCTCTAAAGACCACAAATTCTATTTGGACCAAAAACAAACATATAAGTACTGTCCCAAAAATGGTTGTTGGAAATAACTACAGGTTAGAAAATCCTATTTGCTTTGTGATTCATTATTCATGTTAAATGGTCTGCCCACCAAGAACAGATGGGTGAATGCTGGTGGGTTGGACCCCCTGCTAACATAGATCCTCCTGCTGAAACTACCAGACCCCATCAATTCAGCTGCAGAGTTCCATTTCTCAAACTGCTTTCAAAACAATGTAGAGTAATAAAAAGAGTAGAAAAGGTAGAATGGGACCTACCTAGAAAAGGTAGAATGGGAGCTGCTGTGTGATCCATCCTATCAGCAAGAATCCACCTACCCAAAACTGATATTCAGTTTAACTGCTTAAGGGCCGTCCCACGTACATATACTGCAGCAGGGCGGCCCTTTAGCACAAAATTACATACCTATACGTGATTCCTTCCATTGGCTCTGGGGCACACACGTGTGCTGCATTCCAGTCATGATTGGACACAGTGGGAGCCAATCAGCTGGCCACCCACGATCATTCGCTGGAGAGACAGAACTGTAAACAAGGCAGACTGTCGTTCTGTCAGCGAGGGAAAGAGAGAGCTGAGATTCCTGTTAATGTCTAATGCTAATGTCTCTCTTTCTTGAGTCAGTCCATCCCCCACACAGTAAGGCCACATACACACTATTAGATTTTCTGCAGATTTTTGTCTTCAGATTTACCAAAACCATATAATATGAGGTCAAACCTTAAGAGCTTCAATTAGTATGCAATCAGGCAGGCCCTTACACTACATGGTTTTGGTAAATCTGAAGACAAAAATCTGCAGAAAATCTAGTGTGTGTGGGGTCTAAGGCCCCTTTCACACGGATCCGTATTGATCTGCCCCGTGAAGATCCGCTGCTCAGCGGGGATCACCCTGTCAGTTCTCCGCTCTCCTCTATGGGGGATCGGATGAACACGGACCGTCTGTCCGTGTTCATCCGATCCGCTCTGCAGACGGATGAAAAAATAGTGTTTTCCTCCGTCTGCAGAATCGGACAATTGCAGAGGCAGACGATAGCGGGTGTCAGCGGATGCTCATCCGCTGACACCCGCTATCCCATAGACATGCATGTATGTCCGTTTTTCATCCAAAAACGGATGGATGAAAAACGGAAATACGGTCCGCATGTGTGAAAGGGGCCTAAGAAAGCCCACCCAGGGAACAGTTAACCCTTTGATTGCCCCTGATGTTAACCCCTTCCCTGCCAGTGTCATGTTTACAGTGACAGTGCATTTTTCTTTAGCACTGATCACCATATTAGCGTCACTGGTCCCCAAAAAGCGCCAGTGTCAGATTTGTCTGCCGCAATGTTGCAGTCCCGCTAAAATTCCCGCTGATTGCCGCCATTACTAGTAAAACCAATTAAAAAAAAAAAAAAAGTCCATAAATCTATCCCATAGCTTGTAGATGCTATAACTTTTGTGCAAACCAATCAATATATGCTTTTTGGGCTTTTTTTTTTATTTATGAAAAATATGTAGAGGAATATAAATTGGCCTAAATAGATTTTTTATTTTTTATTGGATGCATCTTATAGCAAAAAGTAAAAAATAGTGTTTTTTTCCAAAATTGTTGTTTTTTTGTTTATAGTGCAAAAAATTTCAACCACAGGGGTGATCAAATACCACCAAAATAAGGCTCTATTTGTGGGAAAAAAAAGGACATCAATTTTATTAAGGTACAGCGTTGCACGACCGCGCAATTGTCAGTTAAAGTAACGTAGTATTGTTTTGCAAAAAATGGCCTTGTCAGGAAGGGGGTAAAACCTTCCGGAGCTTAAGTGGTTAAGTAAAAAAAATGTGTGTAGCGCCGACACTTGACTAAGTGTGCGCTATACATATGTAAATGTAGTTTTCCAGAACTGTAACAGAGTTCTAGGGGTTAATTGTGCAGGTTTTTACTTTGGTGTCAGCTTGACTGGGCTTTACTGAAGTTCTGCCTGGTCATAGGTGCAGTGAGGCACCTGTGACAGGCTGAGAACCAAGCCTGGTTGGACGTGTTAGGTACCAATCTTTCCCGGAGCCAATCATTGGGCGCGTCTGGCCCCGCTGTGTAATCTGGGAAGGGGTATTTAAGATGCTAAAGTCACATGTTCAGGGTTCAGCTGCTGCTTTGATTCCTGGTTCCGGTCCGGGCCAGCCCCGTGAGAGGTCCCGGACCCAGGAGTGTCTGCAGTCCCCGTAAGCATGGTCACCCTGACCAGCCCCAGAGGCCCTCATGGTCTGGGGTGGGGATCTGTCCGTTCCAGAGCCTCGGAACTGGCTAGTTCGAGGACCAGTAACTGAAGGAGGATTCAAAGGCACCCCGGTGTGCTCTCGGTATTGGAGGGACACGGCAACTCGTACAAGCGACCAGGGGAGGACTCTTTGGAGGAGGGCCAAGAAGCTGGCTGCTCAGTAAGAGCCTGGGAGCTGAGTTGTATGGACACTAGAGAATCCACACTTCTCACAGTATCGCCAAGCAGGCTGAGAGATCCAGGTACTGTGGGAAAGGTTCCTATTTGTCTTCAGTTACAATCTTGTCTGTGGCAGAGACTTTGCAAAGTTTCCGGATCACATGTTGGCTGCTAAATTTGTGGTTAGAGGTTTATCCAGCAGTAAAGCGCCCAGTTGCGAGTGGCTACTCTCTGGGCTATCTAAGAGACATTTAATTGATGTCAGCAGTTCTAAGTGCCTGAGTTTTATCACCCGTGCCCTCTAAGACTGTGTTATAGTTGGATCTTACCCTTGCAAAATAAAATCCTCAGCTTCTGAAGGTACTGGGTACTAACCCTGGGAACACCTAGACAACGAAAGACGAGCTACGAGGAGGTAATTGGTAAGCCCATAAAATTCAAGGTCGCCCCTAGGGGTTATGGCCGATACACGTGCATATACAGTGTGTAAATATATATGTAATGAGCAGCGATTAAACAAAAACCATGGCTGAGGTAGTGGAGACCCTCCTGCTAGAACTGGTCCTATATATGTATATATATAAAAAAAAAAAAAAAAAGGTTGAACTGTATAATTCCCTTCTTTTGAGTTGAATGAGTTTGTTTTTGACCTTCTAATCAATTCTTGGTATGACCCAGTCCCATTGTGGCAGGCAGGCTCTGTAGGGAGCTAAACATTCTGCATTCTCCGTAAACTCGCATAAAGAATCCACAAGTGTGAGGTAGAAATCTAATGATGGCATCAGCTGCAGCCTGAAGTATCCAAGGGGCAGCCCTTTTGTTGCTTGAATCAGTCTAAATAACATGGCTCTTGAAAATCATCAAAATTCTTAAGGGAACATTAACACATTGTGGGCTTTTTCATCTGCATGGAACAATACACAATAAAAATTGATTAAATGATCAGATACTTATCACGGCAAACAATTTTTGGATGGCAAACATGTCTTTAAAGGGAAAATTGCACATCTTTTCTTTTATACTGTACAGTCTCTCCATATAAAATCCTTAGATGTTTTCGTTTTTTTGATCATTTGGACCAGACCAATTTTAGCTTTCCCTTTTTTTTTTCCTTCTAGATTCTTGACAGAAGAAACTTTCCATGAATTTAAAGGTGGATTTTCTAAACGATGTAGTGACATAGGTTTTCAAAGACAAATGCCAAGTTTAAAAGGCCCCTATCAACACCCAACACTTAACCAACAGTCCATCACACATGCTAATGAGAATGGTAAGCCTTGACTAATTCTGGTAATATTGATGTTACTAATTTAACTTTGTTAATTTATTTTGTAATTTCTTTAGTTTCGTTTATAAATTTTGTAATGAATTACCAATTTTCGGAACGATTTGAATTCGGATTGGTCAAAATATGATCGACCGTTTTGAATTCTGTGTGAAAAAAAAAAGCTGGTTGTTTAAGGAGCAGGCTGGGAAGCCAGCCGCCATGTCTCTAACAACCAATGCCTCGTCAGCCGTCAGCAGGCTTTCCCTGCTGACAGCTGAATGTAAACAGAATTGGTGGCAAAATCAGAAAAGAAACAGCATGGGAGTCCACCTCCCAATCTATATCAGGCCCATCAAGTCTGGTATGGATTTTAAGGGGAATACCACACCAAAATGTAAAAAAAAAATGGCATGGGGTCCCCTGCAAAATCCAGACCCTTATCTGAGCATGCAGCCTGGCAGGCCAGGAAGGAAAGGGGGGGGGGGAAAGAGGTGAGTCCCCCCCAATTCTGAATCATACCAGGCCACATGCCTTCAATATGGGGACAAGGGCCTCTTCCCCACAACCCTGGCTCAGTGGTTGTAGGGGTGCAGGTGGTGACTTATTGGAGTCTGAAAACCCCATATTCCAGCCCCCCTCATGCAAATGATTATGGGGAATTTTTTTTTTTAAATGATTGTCAAACTGGTGGTGGTTTGATTTTATTAAAGCCTAGTACACACGGGTCAAATGTCAAGTGGCATCGGCCAGTTCAATAGAAACCGGCCAACGTGTATTAGAGTCGGTCTGACAGAAGCTAGTCATTGGCTGAAAGCACTGACTGAAGTGTTCTGACAGGGAGCGGGACCCCTGTCAGAATACAATAGAACAGCAGGGGAGATTGCTGTACCAATGTTGAATAGTTAGTACTGTGGCTCCTCCTAAGCTGTAATTTTTTTTTTCCATTTAGCCCTGCTTGGCTGAACACAAAAAAAAAAAAACACACAACACTACTGATGTGTACACAGCTTACCTTTGATTTAGATTTTTTGGTGAATGAGAACTATGTACCCCATACTCATTTACACGAAGGGGGTAGAAAAAGGGGGGTTCCATATTCCAATAAGTGACCCCCGCAACCACCGGGTCAGGGTTGTGGGGGGGAAGAGGCCCCTGTCCCCATCAGCTGACGAGTCATCAGTTGTTAAGGACACAGCAGCCAGCTTCTTGGCCTGCTCCTTAACCAGCTATTCTTCACACAATTGGAATTTGGCAATTTTGATGTCAGTTGATTATTTTTCGACCAATCTGAATAGTCCCGAAAATGTGTAATTAGTTAGAAAACGAATTTACTAAATTTGTTACAATTTCACTTGGAGATTCGGATACAGCCAAATCACCAAAAATTTGTCAGAATTTATATTCAGACCAAAAAAAAATTGCACGTGGCTAAGATGCAATGGATTAACAGAGGACCTTTCTCATCACAAGAGATCCGATATTGTCCCACATGCGTAGAAATTGCTTTACAAATTTTTTTTTGACGTAGAGTAAAGTTCCCAACAGTAACGGCTGGCACAGGTCACATCAGCTGCATTACTAACCATTTTTGACCTTGCAGGTCTTATTTTATCAACCAGTCTGGTCTAAATACTAGGGAGATGAGATTTGTGCAACACAGACATGCACACTGCTCCAGTACAAAGTTTTCCCTCCTCTGCCAAGAGTAATGGTCCTCTTCCAGATGGACCACTATGAACAACAAAGATACATGAGTAGTTATACCCATCTAGTAGGTGGCAACTACATCTTCTACAAGCTGCCTAATTGTTTTCATATAGTGAGGTCAATTTAAATTGTACCGAAGGTAAACACAAATTATCATAGCTCACCTCACCTACAAATGTCATGTTGATCCATGTAAAAAAATAAAAGCCGCTTTAAGCATGTGTGAAAAGTTCTACAAATTGCCCCAGACAGTTAATAAACCAGCACAAGTATGCAAATAATGTATTTAGGTTCAATTGTCTCATCAACACAAAAAGACAAAGAGGTAACAAGGTGCAAACCAGTAGGTACACTGGCATATTGAGCTCGGGTTGTATAGTTGTTAAAGTATTTTATACAGCATACATGAATACCTGAAAGACAAGACAATACCATTTAATTTGGTGTAATGAACTTATTGCATTCTATACACAGTTCCCACCAACCCAGACACCCCAATGGGAGCAGACTGTGTCCTATGGGATGGGGGCACCACATTATGTGTTTACGCTAATATAAAAGTTTATCAACACAATAATAGGGATGTGGATAAAATCCAGAACTTTTGGGTGCACAAACATTGGTGTACACTCATGACAATTTTGAATGGCATCGAGTGGTAATGTTCACATGTAAGGAACTAGAATACTGGTAGTTCCAAAATCAAAATGATGTTAAACCGAGGTGTAGATAAGAAAGATAGATGGGGGGGGACGGACAGCAAGCTCTGTTCAAGGGGGGCTTCAAATAGGGAAAACACAAGCAGGAATTCTAAATGTTGTTTTGCTGGGGCTCACAGGGAGGTCCTATCGAAGAGATTCTGTGTTCTAATTTCTCTGACTCAGAGTAATGCCTGCAGATACTCCATGTAGTAGAGAATTTGTCCCAGTTATCCAGGGCTTCGGCTTGCATCTCCACCATAAGCATGATATCATTGATCTCTCTTACCAACTCTAAAGCCCCATACACACGCGCGTATTATCCGAGGACCAGGTCCGTCGGATCATGTCCGTCGTACTTTGTCCGATGTTGGTTTTACGTACACACGGTCGGACAAAGTTGTCGGAAAATCCGATCATTCTGAACGTGGTGACGTTTGTGGCCTACGACGGGACTACGTAGAGGCTAGTAGCCAATAGCTTTGGTCTTGTAATGTGATCTGAGCATGCGTAGCACTTTGTCCGTCGGAATTCGCTACACACGATCAGATTTGGTGTGATCGGACTTTGTTGTCATAAAAATCTATCCAGCAGGAGATAGGACTTTGTCCGTCGGACAATCCGATGTAAACTGTCAGATGGTGCCTACACACGGTCTGAATTTCCGACAACATTGTCTGATAGGACAGAATCCATCGGAAAATCCGACCGTGTGTATGGGGCTTTAGGAGGGTTGGAGGGGGGAGGTATTTTTCCAGTATCTAGGGATTAATTGCCTACCTGCACTGAGAAGAAAACAAAAAAAAAAAAAAAAAAAAAAATTTAAATTCAAAAGGCTAGCCTTCTGGGATTCGAGCCTGGGAGTAAGGATAAAAGGGCAATGGAGAGGGAAGACATTAATGGTTCATCATATAGTTCGGTGAATATATGGAAACTGACCAGAACAGGCGAATGCCTACGCACTCCCACCAAGTATTGACATCCGTGGCAGAGGGAAGCAGGAGCTTAATATTAATTGGCACTTGATACCAGCTTGTAATTTTTTTTCCTGAGTATAGCTTCAAATAGATGACTTATGAGTGAATAGAAAGGCTCTGTGCCAGTCATCAGATATGTCTATCCCCAGCTCCCCTGACTGGATCTTGGTAAACTTATGTACAGTACCCATGTGTATGGTCAAGGCTCAGTCTATAAATTGCGAATAAGTTGTGGCGAGGGACTTCGGGGAGTGAGTATAACTGTTGAAAGCCTGTTCGGGGTCTATGAATTTGTTTCAAGTCATAGTAGTTTGCAGTAGGAGGATGCAAATAATGTGTTTAGACTTCACCTGCTGCACAATTATTTAAGGACGAGAGCTTTAATAAATTAGAGACAACCAGATAACTAATATTTCAAAAAGTCAGTTTTTAGCATTGGTGTATTTTAAATTATATGCAAACCCTAAAAACTGCAAGTAACCCCCTTTGGAGTATTAATAAACAGTTGAAACCCTCTCATTTTGTGTGCACATTAGTGTGTGCGGTGTAGTAGGGTTAATTAGATCTAGGGCTAGGCAAAATTGACCAATCTAAAACAAATTCAGTTTTGCACTACACAAGGGCTTTCACACTGCTCAGGAAGAGGCTTACATTTTCTTCAGGATGAAAAAAAATAAAAATTCCACCCTAGAAAATCTGTTGCTACAGTAGGACCATAGGTGAATACTATCTTTGGATGCCCTTGAAAAGCAACGTCTTTGAGGCAAATCTCAAAGCAGGAATAAGTTGCAGTGCAGTCCACTCAGTGGTGTTTTATAGGCGAGGCCTGGGTCATTTTTTTTATATATAGGTCTTTAATATTCCCAACCTAGAACATGGTCACATCAGGTGTGCAAATCCCAAGATAAGCGATCAAGAGAGTCCAAGAAAGGGTCAGGTTGTACACTCCCACAATCTACAAAAAAAAAAATAACACAAACACACCTTGAATCTAACCCTCATACACCCGATCAAGTTTTCCGACAGGAAATGTGTGATGACAGGCTGAAAATCTGACAGTTTGTCCACGCCAATTGGATAATTGTTGTTGGATTTTCCACAGACAAATGTTTGTTGTCGGATTTTCCAAGTGGGCGCAAAGTCCAAACATGCATGCTCTGAAGCAAGGACGAGCCAGAAGTGGTTGGTCTTGTAAACTGGCATCCGTAATGGAGAATTAACATTCGTGACATAGCAAATTCTGAAATCTAGAAATGCAGCGCACAATTCTCTTCCTTTAATGGGATAATAATGAAGTTGCTTTGCTGGCAATATTGGAATTATTGCAAACTTATTTTCAAAGGCTTTTTTTCTAGTGATTTAAAAAAAAAAAAAAAAAAAAAAAAGGGGGGGAAGAGCTTTTTTGGTGCAAGTTACAACACCATTATCCCATAGTTTTTAAGATCAACAGATACAACTATGTTGGTGTCCCTTATCAAAATACATAAAAACTATTTTTTTTTAAAATCCAACTGCCATTTGAAGTAAAAACATAGCCAAGTATTACTCTCTACTTTATTGCAAATTAAAATTAGACATGCTATTTGCCAATAGACGTTAACTAAAAGTTCATTCTATGCATCCAAAAATAGAACAAATCTAATTATTATTCAAAAAATAAAAGCCTCATGCATGTCCTGCTTTAATATAAGGGGTCAGCAATGCCAAGAGTTGGTAAAAGCAGGGGTCCGTCATCCGGAGATAATTACGAAAAACTTCCGGATTATTCTCCTAGAGCTCCCACAGCAAAGGCATATGACCCAAATTAATAAAGCAACCAATTTTTGGGCCAAGAACTCCTCCTGTTCTTGGACCGACTTGGGTCAAAGCAACAACTCCAAGGCCAATGATAAACACACCATCTCTTCTGATTCCGCAACATGTCTGGTTGACGAACAGCTGTTCAGAAACAAATTGGAAAGTGCGAATCACTCAAAAACTTCTACCAACACGAAACAGAAGGAGCCCAAAGGGTGACGCTAAAGAGCAAACCCCTCCAAACACACAGTACATCACTACGTTCTTGTTTGTTGGTTGACAATTCCTTGCCGTTTGTATGCAAGACAAAATCCAGACACACGCCTTCGGACAAAAGTCTGAGGTTTTGTCTGCGGAAAATATGATCATGTGTACGAGGCTGTCATTTGTGTTAGACTGGACTTGAGACAAATCTGTAGAAAGTTATGCCCCTTTTGGGGGGGAATAAAAAGTCACTGACCCATAACAAGTGTGCATCAACAGAAGCTAAACTGCCTCTGTGTTTGTTACAGGTAATTGAAAGCAATTAGGTCAGCATTAAAAAGTAAACTAGCATTTTCAGAACAGAATATCCTCAGTACACATTCCCTTTAGCTATAGTCTTTTGATTCATTGTAAAACAACTGAAATTGTTAAACCGGTAGCACACAATTGCTATAGTTTAGTTGACTGAAGACAAACCAGATACCGGCACAACAGTGTAAATCTGTGTATAACATTTGGTAGCTAGACACAAACTGGAATCTCTACAAGGGGGCAGTAGCTTCCAGAAATAGTCTGGTAGTGAAGAGAAATTCATGGCATTTGTGCTATAATTTTGTGAAATATTGTGACCTGTAATTTGTAGCATTACATTCATGTGCCAATTTTGTTTTCCCAGAACTGTCTTGCAGCATCACAAATGGCAGAAGAAGCCCTGCATGGGAACCGCTAACATACACAGCACTGACAGACTCCAAGCACTCTATAACTGTGCATGGAAGAGGGCATTTCAGACATGGACAGCAACCCCAGTGGCCTGTTAACAGCTCATCTATAAACCATCATGCAAACTGCTAGCCAAGCTAATAAAGTGACGCGGGGACACACACACACACACACACACTAAAAGCCACGTGTTTGATAGTGTGAGGGTTTAGAATCCACTTACATATTTTGCTGTCTTTGTACCCACTTGGAGATTCACCCCATTTGTCTGGTGGAGCCATCACCAGGACTGGAAGCCTATGAAAATCCAGTTCAGTTGTCCGTGGGTCAGAAATCTTCCAATGACAACATTTAATATGCCAACTGTCCAACATTTGCATTACTTGCAATAGCCTCACTTTGGCTTTAACTAGCACAAAGCTGTTCTATTGATGGCATTAATAACTTCAAGCCCAATTTAAGTAGAAAGTACACAATTATGCCTCATGCACACTGGACAATTTTACAGCAGCTGTTTTTGGCTTTTCCTACAGCCAATGGACTCCCCAGCATGTTATCCTATGTGCCCATGCACACATAGGCTGTTATCAGCGTTTTGGGGCATTTTTTATTATCCTGTAGTTTGCATTTTTCTTGCCAAAAAAACGCAACGCTACTGGCGTTTAGAATGTCCAGTGTACATGAGGCTTTAACATTAAGCTAAAAGCTTACATTGAAAGTTTGCAGGCCTTTTATTGCTCCCTTGTGCTGGACAAAAATCCAAGGAATAGGCTGCATAGAAGAGCACTTCCATAATTGAATGACTTCAGTTCTATAGGCCAGTCTGCCAACATAGTTTATGTAAAGGCTACATACAGTATCACAAGTGTACGTTTCAGAATGTTTTACAAATAAAACCCTCCATAAAAACTGCAGATATTTGAAACCAAGGTCAGATTTATTAAGTTATCAGAAACCAGGCAATAGTTTAACATTTGTCCAAGTCAAATATTTTATTACTTTACACACTGAAATTGTGAAATGGGTGTTCTAATGCCTCAAAAATCAGTTCCTTAACAAAGCCATTTTTGGACTTTAGTTTAATTGTTTTAGAATTCTTCATCATCGTCTTCCTCTTTAACAGAGTCGGTTCCCACTTCTTCATAATCTTTTTCTAGAGCAGCCATATCCTCCCTTGCTTCAGAGAACTCTCCTTCCTCCATGCCCTCCCCCACGTACCAGTGTACAAATGCCCTCTTAGAATACATGAGATCAAATTTGTGATCTAGCCTTGCCCAGGCCTCTGCAATGGCTGTAGTGTTACTCAGCATACAAACAGCCCTTTGGACTTTGGCCAGGTCTCCTCCCGGGACTACAGTAGGGGGCTGGTAGTTTATTCCCACTTTAAATCCAGTAGGACACCAGTCTACAAACTGGATAGACCTCCTGGTTTTAATTGCAGCTATAGCAGCATTGACATCTTTTGGCACCACATCACCTCTATACAACAGACAGCAAGCCATATATTTACCACGTCGAGGATCACATTTCACCATCTGATTTGTATATTCAAAGCAAGCATTGGTGATCTCTGGCACTGACAATTGCTCATGGTAAGCCTTCTCTGCTGATATTATGGGTGAATATGTGACCAGTGGGAAGTGGATGCGAGGATAAGGCACCAAATTAGTCTGGAACTCAGTCAAATCCACATTCAATGCCCCATCAAACCTCAAGGAGGCTGTAATGGAAGAAACAATTTGTCCTATCAGTCGATTTAGGTTGGTATATGAAGGACGTTCAATGTTCAGATTTCGGTTGCAAATATCATAGATGGCTTCATTGTCTACCATAAAGGCACAGTCCGAATGCTCCAGAGTTGTGTGGGTTGTCAGAATAGAATTATATGGTTCTACCACAGCAGTAGAGACTTGTGGAGCAGGATAAATAGAGAATTCCAGCTTTGATTTCTTTCCATAATCGACCGAAAGACGCTCCATCAACAGAGAAGAGAAGCCAGAACCTGTACCACCTCCAAAGCTGTGGAAAATTAGAAATCCTTGAAGACCAGAGCACTGCTCACTCTGCAAACATAATAAAATAGAAATTAAACACTTTTCTGTTAGGTACCATAGTAACAACTTTAGATACTCTAAAGACTAGACAGTGCTGAACTTGCAGATCAGGCACATACACCCTTTACAGAATATAGAACAAGCCGACATAGTATATGGATATTTCTGTCAAGTGTACATATTCTGTGCATCTAGAATCAAAGTTTCTGTTATTGTGGAGTAATGGGCCAAGACAAGTTATGGATTTGTTTCTCCTTCTGTCCTCCCCTCCTGTTATGTGCAGTCCCAGGTCATCCAGCATGCAGGGCTAACATGGCCAACTGTGCCCAACCCCCCCCCCCCTCCCCAGATGGAGCCAATAGTGGTGTAAGGTTTGTAACGCATGTTAGGTTTCTGACATGCACTGAAATAGTACTAACATACCTCTCAACTTTTAAAGTTGAAAATTAGGGCCATTCAGGGGGGGGGGGGTGGGGGATTTTGACCTGCAGAGTGCATGTTAAGTTATGTTGTCCCCCTCCCAGCCACCATTGCATCCCCGGATGACTGCAACGGCTACCCCCTTTAGCTGCAGAGTAAGTGTCTAGGGATGTACACAAGCTATGGCCATGATGCTTTGCCTCACAGCTGTGACATGACTTTTACCCAATGTCAAACACGACCCATTCAAGTAAATGGTGTTGCTCTGCAAGCATCCAGCAACTGCGTGCAATGCATACGGTAGTGTGGGGTAGAAGGACACACACACACCTCTTCGGAGACCAAAGCATGTGTGAACAAACCCTTATGTTAATGTTATTTTAGAATTGTGTGCATTAGCCATTGCAGAGGCATTTCTGTGTGCACAGTCTTGACATGCAAAGGTGTGAACCTAGCCTTTTTAAACCTCAGTGTGATTGTGAAGCCACTATTGTACCATCATGCCATCTCCCTCTGTTAAGGACATGTGCCACACAGTACGTTTTATTAAAGATGCCGATATCTACCTTCTTTCAGAGCGTCTCTTGGTGCTCCCATGACTCCTTGGCTCTCTTCCCCTCCTGGGCTGGCCGCTTCAGTGGGCAAGGCCCAAGAACTCCCACCGACCTCAGCCAGGAGGAGAGAGCCAAGGAGGCACACAAGGAGTGCAGAAGGAGTGGCACTGTCATGAGCTGACAGGTGGGGGGGGGGGTAGGACAGAGGCCAGGAGAGCTGCAGATGACAGAGGCATGTAAACTGACCATGGTGTCAGAGCTCAGCAGCCATGATAAACCATGGTCAGTTTACAAAGGGGAGGGCAGAACCAGGCATTTCAGATAGAGGGGCAAATTACACGGCACAGGTCTGTATAACATACTTTAAAAAAGGGAACACACCAAGTTGTGTGCTCCCAAATAAAAAAAAAAAAAAATTTGTATTGGCCTGTGCATTTTCTGAAAGTGCATCAAAGATGCAGTATGCAGGACTTTGATGCACTTTCATGAAAAGGTATGGTGTAATAGAATTTAGAGGAAGCACACCTAAAACCACATGTAAACCGTGCAATTGCTCTGTGGTGAAACTGCAGAGGCGTGAAGCCACTGTTCAGAAAAAGAAGAGTGAATAGGTGGGGGGGTAGGGGGGTCTGGGTAGCAATAGTATGAGTTATTGAAGAGTGGAGCAAAAGAGTGAGGAGAACATTCTAGGCTGCATTATGGGAACAAGACAGTAGAGTTAAACGTAAACTGGATAGAAAGGCTATCCAACAGATTGGCATGTGGAATGACCAGAGCTTAGACCAGTGGCTGCAGTGAAAGCAGACAAAGATGGGTTAAAGTCACAGGAGAGAAGAGCAGAAAGGTTGGTGTGGAATTACTGCATGGAAGGTAGGAGATGTGTGGACAGCTAGGGTTGAGATGAGCCGTGTGACCAGGAAGGAGAACAAGTTGAGGGTATGAGTGGCACAACAGTTGCAGTATTGAGGGTTAAGGCAGCGTTGGAATGGTTGTAACAGAAGTGATGGTAAATCCACACATTGTGCAGTACCATAAGGGAGAATGACAGAAGCTCCTAGTGCACCCGACCCCCCCTCCCCCCCCCCCCAAACAATTTAGGAGTTCAGTAGATGCCTTAGTTTGTTACAGGAAATCCTAGTATTAATACCAGACATGCTCTATATTAAAGTAGGGATACCATATGTACTGAGAAAGGGGCTGGATTCTCAACAGCAGCACCCAGGTAAGTAATAGATGAATCCAGAAAAGATAGCTAGCAAATTGGGTGCCTTGTATTTACAGATAGGAAACTATGCCACTGCCTTTATTGTGGGAGTCATTCGTTTGCACGCTTGCTGGACTTGGCCCCCTACCTCTTACTGCAACAGTCAACTTAAAGTGATTACATTTGCCCTGCAAGCCTCGTTCTTTCAGAGGGTGAATGCACAATCATACATACTATAACTACAATCTTTTGCACTTAAATCCCACCATATACCCCAGTCACACAGAGCCTTGCAGTTTTTTTACAGTGATATGCTGGGACCATTATTTCCCCAGTCCTTCACTTACAGGTCAACTTGGCATTAAACATGTTCAGACATTTCAGCATTAAAAACGAAACTTACCATTTTACGCATTTTGTCCAAAACTGAATCAATTATCTCCTTTCCAACAGTATAGTGACCTCGGGCATAATTATTTGCTGCATCTTCCTTGCCACTAATGAGCTGTTCAGGATGAAAGAGGGTACGATATATTCCATTTTTGATCTCATCTAAAAATATTTCAAAAGGGTGCACTTGATTAAAGGTTTATAAAGACTTTGGAAAGGTCATCTACTTTTAATCAACTTTTTCAATCTTTGACTCTGTCCTGCTGCCTTTTAATCCCCACACACCTCCAGAAGTAGGGCATCATTGTAGGTCCAAGTGGGGCAGAGGCTCGGATCAAGCTTCACCCTGCAAAGAGTAAGTGAAGACAGCTGCTGGCCTAGCCACTACATCCCTGGTCTTCCAGATAACCCATTAGGTTGCAATTGCCAACATTTAGGACCAAGCTTTAAAAATATGAATGGCTGCCTCAAAAAAAAAAAAAAAAATGGCTGCCGAGTTCAGGGGTGCACTACACAAAGTGCAGAGTTCAGTCTTCTCCCACAACTGCTTACTTCTGCCTCCCATCTTATTTTTCCTCCTCTTCTGCTGACCTTGGCGTGCAATCCCCCCACCCCCATCTTCCACATGTCTTTTGTTGCTGTATTCAGCTGGTGTGTTGGCATCTGCTTTTTCCTTGTCCCCATCCTGTACTCAGTGGGAGCCGCTCAGGAGATTAGATCTGTGGGAGCCAAGCGGTCACTTGTAAACACAGAAGCTGAACTTCTGTGTTTACAAGTGACAATGATGAGCAGGGAGCGGAGGGCCTGAGCCAGAGGCGGTGGAACCGAGTTCCACCAAGTTCCAGCTGAAAAAAAAAAAAAAAGCAGAGTATTTTAGATTTTTGGAGGCTTAGAAAGAAAGCTGTGCCAAGATACATGTGGCTGCCATTGCCAACTTCTAAAAATGCCAGATGCCTGGAGAGGTTAAACATTTGATAAACTTTAAAAATGTTTGCGAAGTGACCTGAAACGTACTCTGGGTACATGTTGAAACTATAATGTGAAAAAAGGAGGCTTCATTTGGGCCCACTTTTCATGGGCTTGCGGCTGCTTTCCTATTGCTTAAAAAATGGCAACATTATTTTGCCTCAGCATCAGTGTATTTTATATTTCCCCTTCTAATGCTTAAGGCGGCAACAATTTCTGCCTCAGTTGTACTATATTATTTTGATTAATGCATGCTTGAGTCATGAGGACTGAACAGATTTATTGATTCAAAAGCATATCTTGAAAGATTTTATAAATTTATTTTGTTAATTTAAACCAATAAAGTGCATTTGATGTTTACTTCATTTCTTTTGGCATTTTGTTTATTGGAATATTGCAGCCTGCAATCCCATGGCTGCATACATGTTTATGCCAGATTAAGGATTTGGAAATATTGATATGAAATGCACCCTTATAAAAGGTGGGAACAGATAAAGGATTCCTTTAAAGTGGACCTCACAGGGAGGGAAAAAAAAAAAGTCAGCTTAAGGCCCCTTTCACACTTGTGCGACTTCAAAGTCGAGCGATTTTACCACGATTTTATGGCGATTTCAAGGAATGCCTGTGTAAGTGGCATCAAAATTGGACCAAAGTAGTGCAGGGACTACTTTGAAGTCGGAACAACTTGAAGTTGTACTAATATGAATGGCTGTCATTGAAAATCATGGGGAACGACTTGTCATGCTACCTTGCAGTCCCAAATCGTGGGACAAGTCTTATAAGTGTGAAAGGGGCCTAAGGCAGTGGTTCTCAACTCCTGCACTCAGAACCAACAGGCCAGGCTTGCAAGATAACTGAAATACATTACAGGTGAGATCATTTGCTGCTCAGCAATTGCAGTATTCTAGTCTGCATCTCCCAAGGTAATACTTCAAATCTGGCCTGTTAGTGGGTCCTGAGGACAAGAGTCGAGAACCACTACCTTAAGACTTCTCTCCCTGTACAAAAAAAAAAAAAAAAAAAAAATTGCAAAACAAAAATGGAGGAAAAAAAAAATTGATTCAAAAAATAAAAGCTTTTTATTGTCCAAAACAAAAAACAATCCAAACGGGCAGAGGCAGATGCGTTTCATGAAGTCGAAATGCACATTACGTTCCTGCGATGTGCTAATCTATCCCCCCCCCCCCCCCCCCCCATCAGCATCCCCCCACCTTTGAGACCCCCCCCCCCCCGAGATGCTGCTGGAAGGATAGTGATATCACCCCCTATAGTGATAAAGGAAGCTGGGGGCAAGCAAGCCAAGTATATGTATTATCTGACTTTCACATTACAGTTTATTTCCTTTAACATTATAGCCGTTTTAATATTGAGTGAGGGGACTCAATATATGAAGAACTCTTTTTACAAGAAGGTCCAACTTAAAGAAATCATTTTTATATCCAAATAAACTTCTAGATTTCCTCATGGCTCATGCCTTTATACACAAGTACATAACTGCTGCTTACCAATAACAGTTGGTTCAAGGTCAACAAATATTGCTCGTGGAACATGTTTCCCTGTTCCAGTCTCATTGAAGAATGTTCCAAAGGATGAATCTACTGGAGCAATGTTATCTTTACCAACAACTCCATCAGGCTGGATTCCATGCTCTAGACAGTAAAGCTCCCAGCAGGCATTCCCCATCTGAACACCTGCTTGGCCAATATGTATAGAGATACACTCCCTCTGAAAAGGTAAAAACAATATGATTCAGACATAGGACCGATGACAAGCTTCTATAAACAGCTATTCGCAGGGCCGTCTTTAATATTGATTGGACCCTGGGCAAACGTTTTCTTGATTTCGCTCTCCACCTGCTCTGAGACATACAATAAATAGCAGCTAGACTTAAAATCAGTTTACTGTATCAGATCAGGCAGCGATTGGTTGCCAGAGGTTACAGTGCATCATTACCGCTTACTGACTGGTTGCCAGAGGTTACAGCACACATTGCGGATCGCTGATTAGTTGCTAGAGGTTACAGCACATGATTTCTGCTTGTTGATTGGTTGCTAGAGATTACTGTACAGTAATACCTCACTGATTCTTGGCTAGAGGTTACAGCACATCATCTCCTCACTGCAGGGGGCATGATATACATATGAATGCCAACTTTTTTTACATATCAATGCCACCGAATGCAGCTATTTACATGTTGTAAACACAGGGTCTGCAGGGGAGTCATCCTTACACAATAGGGTAGAGCAGGGCAGCATTAGTAGCAGCACTTCACACAGATATTGGGACACAGCAAGGGAATTTAAACTGGGATAGTTGGCAAGTATGAGGCAGCTGATTTTGGCCCCACAACGACAGGGCCCAGGGCAGCTACCTCTTTTGCCCTGCCTTAAAAACAGCCCTAGCTATTCGACTGATTGGGAAAAAAAATAAAACCCACAGCTTTTTGACCTCACAGGACCAGAAAGATATTTTTCCCCACAAAACCCATTAGACAGTTTTGGCTCCATCACTGACAATTTCGCACCTTGGGCTATAAAAAAAAAAAAAAAAAAAAAAAAAAAAAAAAAAAAAAAAGCTGAAGTCTAGGTAGATACAAAAAACAATGCAGCATTACATTTATTTTATATGCATGCAGCGCAAGTACCTGAATTTGACCTGGTATTGTCGTTTAGCCACTGTATAGCAGGGCTGGAATTAAGAGGAGGAAGCATGGGGAGTGAAAGAGGAGCTATGAGCTCTGCTGCTTCTCATTTTAATCTAGGTTCACACAGCGGCGATGCAGCACATTGCATGCAAGTCGCACATGAATCGTACCATATTCGTGCACACCAATTAAGTCAATCGCACTGCATTTTGCCAGCTGTTTTGAGGGGTTGTGAATTTAGCAGTTACACCTGAAGCAGATTGCAAGAACACCGTGCGACTTCAATGCAGTGCTGGAAACGCACAGGATTTGTTGCATTTCCCACACATCAAAAGTTGGGACGCTGCCTGGGAATCTGAGGTGAATATTGCAACATTATAGGTTAGTTATTTTTATATCTTTTAATGGTATTTTAGTCAAATAAAGTTTTAGCGAGAGAAAACAAGAGTACTACATTGTTAGTCACGGAACAAAACTGAGGTTTGTTTTCAGGGTACATCTCCAATATAGGGTAGCCACATCATCCCTTTAAACCCACACATGAAATACTAATTTAAGGCACCGAGTTTAATTACCACCCTAATCAGCCACATAACCTGCATACGGGTTTAAAGGGATGAGGTGAAAACCCTACACCAATAGTCAATGAAAATACACAGAAAAGCAGAAAGTTTAGAAGTGTATGGCTATTAGTTTGAAGCTTATTTTTTGGACTGAAGCTCTGCTTTAAAGAGCAAGAGCAGATCCAGCCAAAATGTCCACATTTTAGGTTGTCCCCAGAAGAGTAATAGAGGGGAAATATTGCAATGAAGACAATAGTTCTGTCCCCCCCATTTAGAGATTTCCCTCTTACTTCCTGTTTTGGCTTTGAGACAGGAAGCAAAAGGTAAAGCTCCCTCAACATAACAATAAACTTTACAGGGGTTATAACCCTTCCTTACTCTATTCACATAGAGTCTATATAGTCTGGGAACACATATCACAGCAATGCTAGTCAGTAGGATGGGGACAACTGTCCAAACAGAACACCATATACTTTATGTAGCTGGTGCCTTATGCAGCACTCCCAGCACATATAGGGGATGAACAGGGCACACACAAAAAAAAAAAAGTTTTTTTTTTTTATGTGGCCTGTTCACACTATATATTCTTATACTGATCTCCAAAATCCTCTTTTTTTTTTTTTTCACCCCCAGAAAAATCCTCCAGCTCTGCCCCAGTCTTTTCATACTCACCATCTTCACCTTTCTGTGCTTACAAAGTAACTGAAAGAAGACCAGACATTACAAGCAAGCTTAACCCATCAGTATTTAAACCATTCCAGCTTTGGGAAGTGGGAGGTCTCAAATAATTAAAGTGGAACTCACCTGAAATTCAAACCACTAGGACCAAATTCACACTGCATTGGGGTAATGTGCATTGTGTGCATTGTGTGCATTGTGTGCATTGTGTGCATTGTATACATTGGAACCCCAACGCATCGGCCTTGCAGCACACCACAGGGCACAGTAATGCACCACACTTTGTGTCTGCTGAGCCGCATTGCTGAAATCAGGCATGTACCTGTTTTGGTGCATTAGCAACCCTGAATGGGCTCATGCAACACACAACGAGCCCTTAGTGTGTGTTTTATACATTTAATACATTTTCTGAAATGTGTTAAAGCTAAAGACCCATTTATAAAAATTTGATGATTTCTGACATTTGCTCATATCAACCAAACATATTTTCAAATTTTCTTAGAGAATGAAGGCTGAAAATTGATTGGTTGCTATGGGCAAACATTCTTCTTCTCCAGCTTTCATGAACCATTCACAAGAGGTAACTGAATAATAAATGCCCTGGTGATATTCTTTGGGACTGAAAATTGCAGAAAATAAACAAAAATTGTCTTAAGCAGCCAGCCCGCTTTAAGAAGCAAGGCTTCAGTACAAAGTCATGCCCCATTTTTTATGTTTTTTATGAGTTAGGCTTGGTTCACATATATGTGAATTGGATGCATTTTTAATCGCATCCAATTTGCATAACATGTAAATCGGACCGGCTTTCAATGGAGCCAATTCACACATGGGCGGGGCGGCCGCAGTGCGGTTTTAAAAAAGGGTCCTGTGCATTTTTTGGGTCCGGTTCAGGTGCAATTTCTGGTAAAAATTCACATCTGATTCGCACCTGAACTGGTGAACAGAAACGCACCGCACTGCCACACTAAAAACTGTGGCCGCATATGTGTGAACCCAGCCTAAACCTCAGCAGTGCTATTCACATTGTGAATTCCTTTGTCAGGCTGGGTTCACACTAGCTGTAGCTGCGGTTTACAGCAGGGGGTCCGGTGCGTCCCTGTTCTCCCTCTCAGGTGCAAACCAGGTCCAAATTTTTGCCTGAATTCGGACCTGAAACAGGGCCAAAGACGCACAGGACCCTTTTCCAGTGCGGCCCTAGAGGTGTGTGAACTGACTCCATTGAGAGTCGGTCACACTCTCCTGTCATGCAAATTGAATGCGGAAAAACCCACATCCAATTCGCATAAGTGTGAACCCAGCCTTAAAGGCTCAGTCCACCCAAAACGGACATTTGAACATTTGCACGTGTTTCAGGATGAAGGTCTCTGAGACACACCTGCTGTGACCTTTAGCCTAGGTTCTACAGTGATGCGATTTGACATGTCAAATCGCATGCCAAATTGGCGGCTATTTACGGCAATGGCACCGTCCGAATCAGTGAGACACCGACATTGCGGTGACGCACCGATTCCCAAAAGTAGTTTCTGTACTACTTTTGGCAACTTCGGTGCGATTTCAAAAGACATCTGTGAATGAACCTGCACAGATGTCTCTGAAATAACCCCCAAAGTCAGACTGACATGCGAGTATGAAATTGTGAAAGCTCAGCTGAACTTGCACAATTTCAATCCCGCAGCAGTGTGAACCTGGGCTTAAAAAGAGCATTCCTCCTTTTTTCAGGAATAAGGAGAGATTTGGACACTGACATCTCAACCACTCTCCATTAGGCCCCTTTCACACTGGGGCGGGAGCCGCGGTGACGGTAAAGCAGCGCTATATGTAGCGCTGCTTTACCATCGCTTTAGCCGCGGTATTCGGCGCTCGCGGTGCGGTTTTACCCCCCGCGAGCGGCGCTTTGCAGCGGTATTGCCGCGGTATTACCGCGGTGTCCCATTCAAATCAATGGGAAGGAGCGGTATAGGAGCGGTGAATACACCGCTCCTACACCGCTCCAAAGATGCTGCTAGCAGGACTTTTTTTACCGTCCTGCTAGCGCACCGCTCCAGTGTGAAAGCCCGCCGGCTTTCACACTGGAGTGAATGGGACCGGATTTTTTCAGGCGCTATACAGGCGTTATTTTTAGCGCTGTACCGCCTGAAAAACGCCCCAGTGTGAAAGGGGCCTTAGTAACTGAAATATCACCATTGGGCAGAATGGTGGATAGGTGGTTAGAGCTCTTGTAGGTCTGGGGACCTCTGTCTAATACCTACCAACGCACTGTTTGCAAGAAGTTTGTATGTTCTACCCACCTTTGACGGGTTCCCCCCAAGTGCTCCTCTTTGCCCTCGAAATAAAATAAAAATATTTTGTTTAGTAGGTCAGTATGGAAAGGACATTATATACTGCAAGTTCCTTTGAGGTCAGGAACTGATGTGGATTGTATAGTTTAATGTCTTCTTGACTGTGGAAGAATTGTCTACGATACATTTTTGGCTAGGACCAATTCATTAAATAATCCAACTGGACCAAATAGCTAAAAAATTTCCCCTAACAACAAATCAGATTCCTCATTTCCTATCAAATGAATGATGAAGGCTGCTTGGATGCTCTGAGCATTGGTTCCACTCTTGCAACAGTTTAATAAACACGTATATAAACCCACAATTATATCTTCTGATTTGTAGGAATCAATTTAAGCTCCCATATGTGTAGATCTTTAGCTTTTTAGTTTTTTTTTTTTACCACCAGTAATAAAGGGGTTAAAGCTTCCTTTCTATCTCCTGCTAATTTTACCTGAGACTATACTTCCTCTCAGGTGACATAGCAAGGCTACTTAATAAATAGTGGAGAGCAGAGAACACCTGCTTTGGGCTCTATAGCAAAACCATTGTGTGCAGGTCTCAGAAGCCAACCATGGTAAGTACTGTTTACATTGCCTCGTATAGGCCACTAGCATTTGTTGAAGACTATGTTGTCTATGATTGGGGTTATTGGTATTAAAATGTATATTTTAAATGATTCTAAAACAAGTGAAAGTTTTTTAATCTATGAAGTTTATACAATGGGTTTATTGCTGACCTCATGTCAATGGGGGGGAAAAAAAAAAAAACTCTAATGCTTAAAAAGTATGTGTTGCAGCTGATAGTGAGAATATGATGTGTGACCCTTGCCCAGGGGTGTGTGTGTGTGTGTGTGTGTGTGTGTGTGTGTGTGTGTGTGTGTGTGTGTGTGTGTGTGTGTGTGTGTGTGTGTGTGTGTGTGTGTGTGTGTGTGTGTGTGTGTGTGTGTGTGTGTGTGTGTGTGTGTGTGTGTGTGTGTGTGTGTGTGTGTGTGTGTGTGTGTGTGTGTGTGTGTGTGTGTGTGTGTGTGTGTGTGTGTGTGTGTGTGTGTGTGTGTGTGTGTGTGTGTGTGTGTGTGTGTGTGTGTGTGTGTGTGTGTGTGTGTGTGTGTGTGTGTGTGTGTGTGTGTGTGTGTGTGTGTGTGTGTGTGTGTGTGTGTGTGTGTGTGTGTGTGTGTGTGTGTGTGTGTGTGTGTGTGTGTGTGTGTGTGTGTGTGTGTGTGTGTGTGTGTGTGTGTGTGTGTGTGTGTGTGTGTGTGTGTGTGTGTGTGTGTGTGTGTGTGTGTGTGTGTGTGTGTGTGTGTGTGTGTGTGTGTGTGTGTGTGTGTGTGTGTGTGTGTGTGTTATTAGTACAGGGTGATCCAAAATTTTTTTTTTTTTTTTCCTTTAATTGGTGCTTGGTCTGGATTTGAACTACTCCAACCTGGTAATTTAGAAGCATTCAGACACTTCACCTGTGAGAACCTAGGCCAACACGTTTTGGTGTCCTGAATAGTAAACCTGACCCTGGGTATATTTGATGTGCTAATTCCAAAAATAAAATGCACTTTATTTTTATTTTTTTATTATTATTATTGTACAAGATTTATATAGTGCCTAAAATGTGTGCAGTGCTTTACAATGTGAGGGCAGACAGTACAGTGTGAACACAATTCAATACAGGAGGAATCGGAGGGCCCTGCTTGTTAGAGCTTACAATCTAAATGCCATAAACCACTCCACTCTGGTCGCCCCATCAAATTCTGGGTTTAAATCTAGCACAATACATCAAGCTAATGCAGGCAGCACCACCATGAAGTAGTCCTAACCTCTACATTGCTAAATCAGGAAAATATGAACACGCGTGTGCACACACACACTGCTAACTTGTATGCAAAAACGCAAGCTAGGTACAAGCTGACAAAGGCATTAAATAAATTTGACCATCTCTAACAAACTAGGGTTGCCACCCGGACATTTTGGGTTTGGAATTGCGTGTCTGGGTTTCAGACTGTCTGAAACCTGGACACATCATTCAGAATGGACTATGGCTTCCCAGCAGGGTTGCTGAGTGTCTGTTACCCTCCTTCACACTGCCCAAAGCCAGGACTAACAGCCCCCCCCCCCCCCCCCCCCCCCCCCCCCCCCCCCCCCCCCCCAAAAACACACACACACACACACACACACACACAGATAGAGAGGGCTTGATCTGCACCTCTTCTCTCCCCATCCTTACGCCTGTGTCTGCCCACACTCCAATCCCCGACGCTGTGCCTTTAGAAAAGGAAAGTATTCGAAACAGGAATTTGAAGCCCAGCAGTCTCAGGTAGATCTGGATGAGGGGTGAATGAGCTCACCGTCCATCCCTGTCTGTGACTGAAGTCCCCTCCCCCCCTTCTCTCTGCTGCCTCTGAAGTACACTAAGGTAAATCAGGGCTCTCAGAGCACCCCTTAAATCAGAGTTCCCCTTTACACAAGGGGCCACAGTGTTTCCCCCCTAAATCAGTCGTTTCTGTGCATCAGAGTTCTCTGTGTCCCCCCCCTTAAATCAGGGTTTCCAGAGCATCCCTTATGTTGGAGTCCCCAGAGCATTCCTGTACATCAGAGTCTGCAGAGTCCCCCCTTACAGTTTAAAGGGAACTCTGCGAGTTCAAAAGTAAAAGGGGGGGGGGAACTCTGTGGACTCTAATATAAAGGAGGATGCTTGTAATTAACTTCAAATGATTAGAAATGTTGTTTTAATAGCTATACAGTAGAACCTCAGATTGTGAGTAACGTGGTTAGCGAGCGTTTTGCAATACGAGCACTGCATTTTTAAAAATCGTAACTCGGTTTGCGAGTGTCTCGCAAAAGAGCACGATTCAGGCCAAAGTGTGTGCAGTACCGCGTTTGGCCAGAGGTGGGCGGCGCCGATCGCAGCTGTTCGGAAATGCACAGAATGACCTCGAACGAGGTGTCCTTGGGCCTTTCTGGCTGTTTCTGAGGCTCTCCCGTGCTCCCCCCACCTATGGCCGTCAATGTAGAACAAACTATGTTCATTGACTTCAATGGGGAAAATTGCTTTGATATGCGAGTACTTTGCAGTAATTCAGTAAATGGGAAGAGGTGTAACTACTATTGCCTTAGCATTGATGTGAATCCAAAATGAAAACTGTAGCGTTGTGCACGATGTATACATTGCACTGGTCTGGAATAAGTAGGTAGACCACAGAAGTTGAACTCTCAGCAAACCTGGGATGCTCACCTTGGGTGCCAGAGGACTTGGCAATGCTCTTGGCAGTGCTCTTCTGTCCTCTTTTTAATCATTCTCAATCACTAGGAAATATGGTTTATCTTTCTTTGTCTGCTAAACTGTAATGTCATCTGCAGATTGTTATTTAGAAACTGGATATAGGATTAAGACCTTATCTAGACATGACTGAAAGCTGTTCTCCATTGCAGAGGGAATGTTTATCTATCCATGTTGGCCAGGCTGGAGTTCAAATGGGAAGCGCTTGCTGGGAACTTTATTGCTTAGAACATGCAATTCAACCAGATGGCACAATACCAAATGACAAGACGCCGGAATGTACTGATTCTTCTTCTTCATTTTCCACCTTCTTCAGTGAGACTGGGAAAGGAAAGTATGTTCCAAGATGTGTTTTCGTTGACTTGGAGCCAACTGTTATCGGTACAGTAATTCTTAAGCTTATTTAAACAATGGAAGCATGGTCTATTGCAGCCTTTAAAAATTGCACTCGCCTGCTCGCATTTTGCGAGTGCATTTTGAGGGCTGGTGAGGAAGGGCTGCCTGGAGTGGAGGGGGGCGAGCACCGCCGGCAGCCTGGGTGTTGATCATGGAGGGGAAGAGGGCAAGAGAGCAGCTCGGATGTTCAGATGTTCAGAGCGCAGCTCAGGGGGAAACGCAGCGATAACCGCTTTCTTTTAACATTGCCGTGTTCCCCACTGCTCACTGATACAGATAGAGCCCTGGTCCCACAACTTTGATAGACAGATCACGCGTCCAATCAGGACAGGCGATCTGTCATTCAAAGTTTCCGGCCAGGGGGCGGGGCTGTATGACGTTGCCCGGCGGGAACTCGGCAATTGCATTGAAAGCTGTAATTGCTGTGTTCCCCTGCGCTCTGAACATCCGGGCGGCTCTCCTGTTCCTCTCTTCCCCTGCACAGGTACACTGCACAATGGGCACAGGGTGCATGGAGGATGGCGCAGGCTGCATTGGTGGGCACGGATAAAGTTGTTATGTTATAATATTTATTTTTATAACTTAATTCTGCATAAAATATTTTAAGTGTCATTTAATGAGGGAGTGTTTAGGGGTGGGGCCAAGTGTGTTTATGGGTGGGGCGGGGTAACTGGTGGCGAGTAACCCTTAAGGCCTGGCTAGTAGCTCAGGACTTGACATTTTGAGCCCTGGTGTATTGTATCTGTTGTGGCTCCAAAATTAAAATAAAAAATAAATGCTTTGTAGGTTGGAGTAACTGAGTGCTGACCAAGGGTCGCCCCTTATTTTGCAGGTCTGTTTAGCTGTTTTACATTTGTATAACCCATTGGCCAAAAAATGTAAACTATCTGCAGTGCTGTGGGGTAGCCCTGACATAGTTGGGCTGTAAGGCCTTGACTGTTCAGTAAGAGCACATACTTTTGCCTTTAATTACCATTGGCTGCTGAGATGCTCTTATTGATGTAGTACTTGGACTGTAAATCTCCCATATTCTGCGCAATTCCCAGCTTTGAGATCTCAAGGCCATAAAGGGGGGGGGGGGGGGCTAATCTGGGACAATGCAGTGATGAGGGTTTTTCATTAAGGCCTGTTTCAATCAGGCTTCAGCTTGTATAGCAACACCTACATTTGGAGAGCTTTCAGCAAGCTTTGTTGAAGTGTTTAAAAGTACCTTCAACTCCAGTTTGTAAATGTTGAACATGGATCCAAATAGGAGTGCTAATGGCCGCTTTAAACAAGCTTTAGGGCTAGGTTCACAAATTTTTGGCTGAATTCGGACCTGAAACGGACCAAAAGACGCACAGGACTCCTGTGCAACTTGCACTGGAGCCACTGCGGAGATGGGTGAACTGGCTCCATAGTCGGTCAATCTCCTGACATGCGAATTGAATGTGGAGAAACCCACATCCAATTTGCAATAGTGTGAACCCAGCCTAAAGGCAGAAGATTTTTCCATGCATTAAGATAAAAAAAGTGTGTGTGTTAGCCACCCCAGCACCCCCCCCCCCCCTAATTACCTGAGCCCCATCTCTCTCCAGCGATGTCCATGAATGTCTAAGCCTCCTGGGACACTCCTCCTGATTGTCTGAGACACGGCAGCAGCGCCATTGGCTCCCGTGGCTTTCAATCAAAAATCAGTCAGCCAATCAGGGGAGAGTGGGGATGGAGCTGAATAGGGGCTTCCATGTCTGAATCAACACACGGAGCTGTGACTCGGCTCCAGTGCCCCCATAGGAAGCTGCTGACTGTGGGGGCACTCGATGGGACAGAGGCTAAGAGCAGCAAAGAGGGACCCGAGAAGGAGGATCCGGGCTTCTCTGTGCAAAACCAACTGCACATAGGTGTTAAGTATAACCTGTTTGTTTTTTTTTTTTTGTTTTTTTTTAAACTAGACTTTACCATCACTTTAAGAATTTCTGAAGCCTGCTAGCAGCTTGTTTAAAGTGGTAATCGGCACTCCATTAGTATCGGTGTTCATTTACAAACTGGAGCTAAATGGATCTTTAAACGTTTCAACAAAGCTTGCTTAAAGCTCTGCAAATGGTTGATCAAAATTTGCTGTTTACACTGCTGGGTTCACACTGCCATATGGTCTTGTGTGGCTCTGTTCACCGCTTCAGGTCTGATTTCGGTCCGAATTTTTGGCTGAATTACGACCTGAAACAGACCAGAAGATGCACAGGACTCCTGTGCAATTCACTCCGCAGGCACCCCAGAGATGTGAGAACTGGCTCCATAGAGAGCCAGTCAGTCTCCTGACATGTGAATTGGATGAGGAGAAACTGGCATCCAATTGGCATTAGTGTGAACCCAGCCTTGCACAAGCTGAAGCCTGTGTGAAACGGCCTTTGACTGCTCCCCCAGTTCTTCTAACCCCTGACACACAAGACCTTTACGGTAGCAGGGGTGGTTGGGGAACATTTATGAAGGAAGATTTCACCTAACCGAAGAGGCATTGGCACAAGGGACACATTACACTTGTCCCTTGTACTGATTTTTTGTTTGACTACATTTTAAAACCAGAACATCTGCTACTTTCCTTTCTCTTTCTTTCTCTCTCTTTAGAAAACACCAGCTATGGGATCTCAAATACCGGCTAGCCACGTGTATTGGAATATTTTTACAGCTTATGCAATGGAGCATGATTGGCTTGCAGTGGTCGAGCAGGCTTACTCATCCTGTTTTTGTGTAAAAGGGGAAAATATACAAGAAAAGTTTGCCAATTGTAAAACTAAAAATGAAGCGATGTCTCAAACTGGCGTGCCAATATTTGTATGCCTTATTTTTCCAGATGAAGTTAGATCCGGAGCGTACAGACAGCTGTTCCATCCAGAGCAACTTATAACAGGCAAAGAAGATTCTGCAAATAATTATGCTCGTGGGCACTACACAGTTGGCAAGGAGTTAATAGAGCAGACACTTGATAGGATACGAAAATTGGCAAGTATATTTTACTACTATTCAGAAAATCTATTGGTTGTGTTCCAAGACATTGCATCTCCATTAGATTCTCCCTGATGGCTTTTTAATCCAAGAGTTTCTAAACCCTGGCCTGCACCCTCAATACGTTCTATGGAAAAGATGGATCTGCCTTCTGTTTTTGAGCTTTCTGTACTGTCGCTTGGCATCTCAAATTGTGTGTAGTGGCCAATTAGGCAGTTCTGCCCCTCTTAATTGTAATTGTACTTTTAATCATTAACACTATTATCTATAGATTTAATTCAACTGAGGATATGTTCTATATTTATAATGCTGATGAGGTTTTTAATTTTTTTTACAAATCCCATAGTACGGCAAGCTTTATAAAGCATTTGCAGAGCTTTCTGCAAGTTTTGAAGCCTTATATCAAACCCGAAGTTGGGCAATGCAGAATCATCCCATTCACTTGGTTAACAATAGTCTAATGCCCAACAGCAAAGTTCAATGCACACTGTTGCAGTATGATGGCACATCATTTATGGGGTTACAACAAGCAGTGAGGTGTGATATTGCCTATTAAAACACCTGGAAAAGGGGCCAGTGTAAATGGCTTTTCAGTGAAGCAGCAGTACCTGCTGTAAGTGTGAACAAGAGAATGCCCCCCCACCCAAATCATTAATATTGGTGGGATAGTGACTGTCGGAAGGAAAAAGCCACCTACTTATTGGTGTCAGTGGAATGGTGGTCCCATGCTTACCTCTGCCAGCATGTTCACGGGAAGTGTCCAGCTAGGTGCTATCTATTAACTCTCTGACTTTATCCCTCTGTTGGGGGACAGCCTGTGCAGGGCAGCATTAATGTTTAATTATCAGGAGCCCGCTTCCAAAACAAAATCCCCTTGGCTTTTTTTTTTTACTTTCTGGCAGCTCATGGGATCAAAACTGCCTGCACCCAACATAAAAGGCTCCCTATCTTCCCTGGGGGGGGGGGGGGTCCTGTTGAACTGTTGGGGCTTGTACAAGAGGGTTGGCACTACCCCTTCTGCTTCCATTCATGTGAGGAATGGTGTTGGCTGGGCAGTGCCACGGAGTGTCTCAGCCTTGATGGCTGCAGCACAGTGTGTTAATGAAGCCCAGTGCTCACACTTGGCTCCAGAATTCATCTCAAATTCATGGATGTCAAGAAGATCCAAGCAAATCTGAGATTGAGATGTGTGGAACTATATCCTTTAAAAATGGTGCCCCCAGCAGGTGCGTCAGTTAGTATGTAGGGGGTTCACAGTAAAAAACATGGGGTTGAGCCACATTTTTTACGGCTTCCTATTAGTGGCTGTAAACCTTTTTTATTTAATCTCTATCCAGTGAAGTAAACATCCTCAGATGATACACAGGTTTGAAATCAATCTCTCTACATAAGTTTTACATGCATATCTGCTTTCTTCGGCTTTATATACTGTTTAGAAAGTGCACATCATGTTAGGTTATCTCTTCTTGGTTAGCACTGCAGTGAAGCCTGAGCATACAGCCAAGACGGCTGATTGGAGGAAAGGCACATGCGCGTGCGCACACAACCTCTCCTCGTAGGTAGAAACTTTTAGCTCTGTTGAATCGTTCAGGGCTCTGATCAATTTATAGCATCCTCCCCCCAACACAACTTGGCTGCTTTTTGCATGTGACTGAGAATTTCTCAGGAGTTATCAGATTGATGGCGTAAGAGCGGGGCAGGAGAAAGCTACAGGACACATAGTGCTGTGAGGAGATAACAAAACACTGCAGATATGTGCCCAGTTCAAATTTCACGAATCGGTTTTACATCCACTTTAACCCCTTCCCAACCAGCGGCCACAGTTGTACTGCGGCAGGTTGGCTCCCCTGGGCAAAACGTCATAACTGTACGTCTGTTCGCCTTTTGACCACTAGGAGGCTCCCACAGCGCCATGCCAGAGCCAATGCACGATCCCGTTTCTCTTGTGTGTTCATTTATTGCCCTCTAGTGTTAACCCCTTCCCTGCCAGTGGCATTTATACAGTAATCAGTGGCTATTTTTAGCTCTGATCACTGTATAAATGGGTCCCAAAAAGTGTTTCCGATCTGTCCACCGCAATGTCGCAGTCTCGCTAAAAATCGCTGATCACCACCATTACTAGTAAAAATGCCATAAATCTATTCCCTATTTTGTAGACGCTATAACTTTTGCGCAAACCAAACGATATACGCTTATTGCAAAATTTTGGGGGGGGGGGGGGGGGGGGAATGTAGAATACATATCGGCCTAAACTTAGAATTTGTGTGTGTGTGTGTGGTGACATTTATACAGCGATCAGTGCTATAAAAATGCACTGATTACTGTATAAATGACACTGGCAAGGAAGGGGTTAGGTGTGTTTCCAACTGGGGGATGGGACTGACGGAGTACAGAGAGATCGCTGTTCCTAATTGCTAGGAACAGACTATCACATTTTAGTTCCCTGTCAGATTGGGGATCTGTTTGTTTTACATTGACAGATCCCCTGCGTACATCGAGGCTGCCGGCCACGTGCATTAGCTCCCCACCGCTATAGCTCTAAAGGAGCAGACTTGCAGGTACGGTGATTTGTGGGAACGAGCCAACCTGCCACAGTATGATGGCGGCTGGTGTTTAAACAGGTTTAAAGCAGCAAACCTCTAAATGCAAGAAAGTTGTTTACGCTTCCCAGATAAATTAATTTAAAAAAATCTAAACGCAGGTGTGCTCGTGTGAATTAACAAGGAGCGCCAGTCACATCATAAGAATGCATAGCCACAGCGACTTATCTCCCCTTCCTTCCCTCACTTTGTACAATACACAAACTATTTTACCGGTTGCCAGGACTTTAATCCATTGATCAGACACAGACCCTTTCCATTAACCAATTGCCATTCCCATCTGGAAATCCTAAAAAAAAACGCCACCCTTGCAAGCGTGAGTGACTGGAGTCCTAGACACTTGCAACTTTGCCCCCCCCCCCCCCCCCCATCGTAAATTTCGCAGCAATACACATCCTTTAAAGACTGGTAAGCAACCAAAACTCCAACACTTCAGCGTATTTTATAACTCGTAAAATGGCACAGCCAGAATATGGACATATTTACCTCCCTCAGTTTGTAGTGTTTTGAGCCCAAGCACCGCTACCCTAGGAGTACTGGGAGCGGAAGCAGCCCAACTTCTCTCCTAGTTGAACTGGGCACACGAAACCTGTCAAATTTTTAGATTTCAAAGCTAAATTCAGGCTGGACAGTAATCTGCATGTTGGCAGACTGTACCCAGTAAGTATTCAGAGATGAATGCCTATAGGAAAATTGTATCTGGGGCATAGTCTTAAACAGAGTGACCTCCCAAGAAACCACTTCTCACACTTGGTCGGATGGCCTCTGTCAACACCCCTTTGATATCAGAGAAAAGGGGAATGCCAGGACAGTTTGATGGCTCTTGTACTATCAAGCAACTGAATACCTGTCCAAGTTATGAGACAATTTGCCACCTTGCTCATTGACTGAAATCTACTGAAACAGGACATTGCAAGTATTCTAATTTTCAACTTCTTCTTCCTTTTTTTTTTATTTCTTCTCTGTTGCCGGAGTCCTTGTTTCTTGAGCACTATAGTCGTATAAATCTCTGAACATACCGGTCTGTGGTGACAATGTGTGTTACAGAAGTTTATTCTAAAATCATAGTTGTATTGCTAATCTTGTGAAAGTTTTGACTCTTCGAAAAGTCGGTGGTGGCAGTTTTTTAAAAAGTTAACTGACCCAGTGACAATCTCTCTCAGGCTGCTGGCACCTAGATTGTGGTCCCGCAAGCAGGCTAATCTGGGTGCAGCTGAGTGGCATTATTATGTAAGTGACAGCATGGTGTGAGACTGGCCAGTCCTTTGTCACGAGTTGGTGAGAAGGGCAGGGGTCTGATACCGCATTCGCCACAACAGCAACTGCTGCTCTCTCCATGCACTGGGTAAAAGGCCTTAGTTGCCCCCTCCTATGGTTTTCTGCAGGCAGCTTGTGATAAGTGGACCTTCTGGGTCCTTCCATGCTTCTGATGTGAAGCACAGTAATGACACTGCTATATTTGATCGTTATATCGGTTTACAAATGTATACCTCCCAACTTTTTGAAATGGGAATGAAGGACACCTATTAACAAGAGTACACGCCCCCTTAAAAAAATTGTACAAAAATTGGTTAAACCCACAAGTGCTTTTAGAAATTGGATGAAAGGTTTAGCATTGTGAAATACTTTTTGATAAGTAGTAGATTTTATATGCAACTATATACCGTATCTCACAAAAGTGAGTTTACCCCTCACATTTTTGTAAATTATTTTATTTTTTCATGTGACAACACTGAAGAAATTACTTTGCTAAAATGTAAAGTAGTGAGTGTACAGCTTGTATAACAATGTAAATTTGCTGTCCCCTCAAGAACACAGCCATTAAAGTGATTTTTAAAGCTTTGTTTTTTAAAATAACAAGTCATACATATTAAAATCAGGGGGTAACTAGTGTGCTCAACCCAGATAAAAATAAAGATATGTGGGAAGCAGCCAACATAAAAGTGATCTCGCACTGTAAAAGGATATGTTAACAGGGGGGTATGTGGCGCTAACCACTATAAGTAAAAACCGTAATTTCCAAAGGATGGGTATTGGGGAGGAAGTCAGGTGCCATTGTTTACTTCCGGTTTTCGGCCGAGACTGGAAGTTCCTGTATCTACATGCGGTTTGCATCTATCCTAAATGTGAGTGGATATTTTTATTAAAAAATATTATTTTAATTGATACCACACATTGGAGCGCATTCTTTCACCCCCTTTATGCTACCCCTGAGCTGAGAGGGCTTTAACCCTATTTGGAGTGCCGCTGGATGAGGGAACCCGATTACTAGGAATCAATAGGAAGGTGCTACCCGGGCAAGAGTGACTGACCAACCATTACCATCCAACATTTTTCTGCTCAACTAGGCCTGTAGGGGCAGCATTTAGAGGTGAGAGGCTGGGGGAAACAGTGGGGTGCACCCCTGAAAAAAACACGGCGCACTGCTGATTGCATGGACCAGCACTGAACCTCTTTAAAACACAGAGCTATTTGGAACTGTTTTTTTGCACATGCTAAGAAGCACTTTTCACTATTTTAAAACACGCACTGTGTGGGTATTCATACCCCTCCACCTTGTTTTTTTTGCACCTTGCTTTTTGCAATTTGCACAATGAGCTGGGACTTGTAGTTCACCAATTGTTATTTATTATCTTTTTGCATTAAGGATTTCATTTTTTTTTAGTGATTGAGTCTTATTTATTTTTCACGTATTTTATTTATTTAGAATGATATCTTTTCATGGCTATTTAGTCACACTATTTACTTATTTTAGGTGCTTTTACACCTAGTTTCTGTTGGACACATCTTTAGTGAATTTTTCACTTTTCATATTTTTGCACTGTGCACTATATACTTTTTCCTTCATTGGTTCATTTATTTGTTTACGGAAGGAAAATTCTTGATTACTATCCAATATTCTTTTATTGAAGATTTTTTTCATCACATTCTGGAAAATTGACTTTGACCACTGCTTTTATGTCACATTTTTATACACCTATGCACAATTATTTATATATTTATCTTTAGTGCTTTTTATTCGGGTGCAGAATAAGTAGTTTTTATAATTTGATATATTTTATTGTATGCAGTTTATATCCATTTTGAAGATACCCATCCTTAGGAAATTACGTTTTTTACTTATAGTGGTTAGCACCACATAGCCCCCTGTTAACATAACAAGTCATACATGCCTCCACACTAGTTTGTTTTGGACAGTGGCCCCGACCACTGTCTTCTGGGGTCCCTCGGTGGCACTATCGGCTCCTCCCCCGCATTGTATAACACCCCCCCCCCAGGAGAAGTGCTCTCCTGGGGGGGGGGGGGGTACCTTGCAGGCTCCCTCCTGAGTCAAGAATTTGTGTCTATAGTGTCATTGGATTTGATAGCAGCGGGAGCCAATGGCTGTGCTGTTATCAATCTACCCAATCAAGAGCCTAGAAACCTGGACAGAGGAAGAGCATGTTTCCGCAATGGGAATTGTAAGGTCTAAACCGCTGCCAACAAAGGTGAGTACACCTTTATTCAACATGCCACCTCATGGCAAAGAACTCTGAGGATCTTTAAAAGGCAAAAAAAAAAATTCTTGCTCTACATAAAGATGGGCTAGGCTATAGGAAGATTGCCAAGACCCTCAAACTGAGCTGCAGTATAGTGACCAAGATCGTACAGCGGTTTAACAGGACAGGTTCCACTCAGAACAAGCCTCACCATGGTCAACCAAAGAAGTTGCATGCACGTGCTCAGCATCATCCTAGAGCAGGGGTGCCCAACCTTTTGAAGAGCGAGGGCCACTTAAGCGACTTGGTAACCAGTCGCAGGCCACAATGAGCGGAGTGGGCTGATGACAGGTCCGTGTACACTCCGCATATGCGGAGCGGACATGGAAACAGCCCACTCTACTCTATGGGTCATCCGATCCACCCAGATGGAAGGGGACAGATCCCCTTCTGTTTTTTTTTTTTTTTTTTTTTTAGTGGATCGGATTGAAGGTAGGCAGGTGTAAACGGACACAAGTCTGTTTACATTTGCCGCTTCATAGGAGGTGAATGGAGGGTCTGATTGGGTTGGACTGATCATGTGAAAGGGGCCTAAGGCTGCTTTCACACTGATGTGCTGTGGTCTACCCAGAGCAGTGCACATCTGGCTTTCCTGTGGGTTAGCTGCACTTTGCCATAGAATTCTATTATATCCTGCAGGTGTTGTGCACTTTCTGAAAGCGCACCAAATCTGTAGGTAATAACAGACATCTATGGCTCAGTGCAGTTTGAAAGCAGCCCGGTAACCACTGTAGAACAGATATGCCCATACATACACTGTGATTAAAGTATTAAACATACCTTTAATAACAGTCTTTATTTCGGGTATCGCCTGCTGTTGCTGTTCCAGGCAGTGGGCATTTGGTATCACTCCGCCTGTGACAGGAGGTGGCGCTATACAGGAAGCATCATCTTATGTGGCTCTGCTATGCAACCGCTTGCTTCCTCTACCGCCGGCTTCATTCACAACACCGATGCTCTGGGGTGCCGGGTCGGGAACCCGCGATCTGGGCTTGCCAACCAGCCATCCCAGAACAGGAGGTCGCGGGCCACATCAGAGGGCTCCGCGGGCCACATGTGGCCCCCGGGCCACTGGTTGGGCACCCCTGTCCTAGAGGCTGTCTTTGGGAAATGGATATATGAGAGCTGCCAGCATTGCTGCAGAGGTTGAACAGGTGGGGGGGGGTCAGCCTGTCAGTGCTTAGACCATTCACTGCATCAAATTGCTCTGCATGGCTGTCGCCCCAGAAGGAAGCCTCTTCTAAAGATGATTCACAAGAAAGCCCGCAAACAGTTTGCTGAAGACAAGCAGACTAAGGACACCATGTCCTGTGGTCTGAGACAAAGAAACTTATTTGGTTCAGATGGTGTGTGGTGGCAACCAGGTGAGGATTACAAAGACAAGTGTGTCTTGCCTACAGTCAAGCATGGTGGTGGGAGTGTCATGGTCTGGGGCTGCATGAGTGCTGCTGGCACTGGGAGCTACAGTTTGAGGGAACCATGAATGCCAACATGTACTATGACATACTGAAACAGAACATGATTCCCTCTCCCTTTGGAGACTGGGCAGTATTCCAACATGATGACCACTGTCTTGCTAAAGAAGCTGAGGGTAAAGGTGATGGCCTGGCCAAGCATGTCTCCAGACTTAAACCCTATTGAGCATCTGTGGGGCATCCTCAAACGGAAGATGGAGGAGTGCAAGGTCTCTAATGTCCACCAGCCTTCTGATGTCGTCATGGAGGAGCAACCTGTAAAGCTCTGGTGAACTCCATGCCCAAGAGGGTTAAGACTGTTTTGGAAAATAATGGTGGCCACACAAAATATTGACCCTTTGGGCCCAATTTGGACATTTTCACTTAGGGGTGTACTCACTACTGTTGCCAGCAGTTTAGACATTATTTGCTGTGGGACAGCAAATTTACACTGTTATACAAGCTGTGCACTCACACTTGGCTACAAATGTAAAGTACTAATTTCTTCAGTGTTGCATGAAAAGATATATGTATATTTACAAAAATGTGAGGGGTGTACTCACTTTTGTGAGATACTGTAGATCAGACCAAAATGAGGGACAGATTGACTTTCTTCCGAATGAGGGACCATTCCTCCTAATCGGGGACAGTTGGGAGCTATGCAATAGCATTTGTTGCACAGTGGCTTTAAACATCTTTGGTTATTGAGGAATTATTATTTAGAGTTCAGCTTTAAGATTCTACCAACAAACTTTTTTGCATTCTCTTCCAGTCTGATCAATGCTATGGACTTCAAGGATTTTTGGTCTTCCACAGTTTTGGAGGTGGCACAGGTTCTGGTTTCACTTCTCTATTAATGGAGCGTCTGTCGGTGGATTATGGAAAGAAATCGAAATTGGAGTTTTCAGTTTATCCTGCCCCGAAGATCTCTACTGCAGTGGTAGAACCATATAATTCTATTCTGACAACCCACACAACTCTGGAGCATTCGGACTGTGCCTTTATGGTAGATAATGAAGCCATTTATGATATTTGTAACTCAAATCTGAATATTGAGCGGCCCACTTATACTAACTTGAATAGATTAATTGCCCAGATTGTTTCCTCCATCACAGCCTCTTTGAGGTTTGATGGGGCATTGAATGTGGACTTGACAGAGTTCCAGACTAATTTGGTGCCTTATCCGCGAATCCACTTCCCACTGGTCACCTATTCCCCCATAATATCAGCAGAGCGGGCTTGCCATGAGCAATTATCTGTGCCAGAGATCACCAATGCTTGCTTTGAATTTTCAAATCAGATGGTGAAATGTGATCCTCGACGTGGTAAATATATGGCTTGCTGTCTGTTGTATAGAGGTGATGTGGTGCCAAAAGATGTCAATGCTGCAATAGCTGCAATTAAGAGCAGGAGATCTGTCCAGTTTGTAGACTGGTGTCCTACTGGATTTAAAGTGGGAATAAACTACCAGCCCCCTACTGCAGTCCCGGGAGGAGACCTGGCCAAAGTCCAACGTGCCGTCTGTATGCTGAGTAACACTACAGCCATTGCAGAGGCCTGGGCAAGGCTAGATCACAAGTTTGATCTCATGTATTCTAAGAGGGCATTTGTACACTGGTACGTGGGGGAGGGCATGGAGGAAGGAGAGTTCTCTGAAGCAAGGGAGGATATGGCTGCTCTAGAAAAAGATTATGAAGAAGTGGGAACAGAATCTGTTGTAGAGGAAGAGGAAGAAGAAAACTAACAGTTTAGCTTAACTTCTAGGCACATACTCTTGTCTAAGCATTGAACTTGATGACTGCTGTTATATTGTACAGTGACCAGTAAAACAAATCTAATGTTGATTATATTTGCATAGTAGCAGCCACTGTTTTGCAATGAATACATTATTTTCCAGTGGCTTCTTTCATGGGGGTGTGAGACCCCCAAAAATGTGTGATATATTTGTATTGATGGTTTTTGTATTAATAAAAGCAATTAATTGTGGTTTGTGTGGTGTGTTGGGTGTTTAGGAAAAACATAAGTATCAGCTGGTATCCAAGCTAATGCTAACCAAACAACATAAGAGAAACGCTGGAGCAACTATTGCTGACTATTTTTGAAAAATGCTGCTTCTCTGGTTTCAGTGATTTGAAGTGGATGATTTTATGAATGGAAAATGGGCTGTTCACTCTAAGGAAATTTATTTTATTTATTTTTTTTTTTTATTTTAATTTTTTTCTTAAGCTGGCCATTGTTTCAAATCTCAGCTGTTTCAGTCATTTGAACAACCTGTAGTTGCAGGAAAAAAATTGCATTCTCTATGGCCTGCCTTGGTGAATAAAGGATAAGTTCTCCTTTTGTAACATGTTACACCCATACTTGTACATGCAAAATACTGTGGTGTGGGATTTTTTTTGGCTTGCTGGTGATCGGATATTCGTTTTTGATGTGAACGTTCAACACATTCACTAAGCAAAGACAGTACCTTGCAGTGAACAGCCTGTTTGCCTTTAGTAAACCAAGCCCAGAGCAGCATAGTGGTCGCTTTGTTTTAGTGTCAAAAGTTCTGTTAAAACAATGGGGTTGATTTACTAAAACTGGTGAAAAATTGGGTGCAGCTGTGCATGGTAGCCAATCGGCTTCTAACTTTAGCTTGTTCAATTAAGCATTGACAAAAACAACCTGGAAGCTGCTTGGTTTCTATGTAGAGATTTTGCATCTCCAGTTTTAGTCAAGCAACCCCAGAACTCTTTGTAGAAGGGTTGCATCTCCATTTAAATGCTGTCCACCCCCATGGAGTAGGTTTCCCCTCACTGCCTGTCCAGATGATGGCTATCGGGAACAGGAAGTGATGAACTCTGGGAGGCAGTCAGGTTTTTTTTTAATTCTAACATTTTAACTGCATACAATCTTGGGTGCAATGAGAATACAATAGTGTTATAAAATAAAGGTTTTGCTAAATGGAGTTAATAAGTCTGAATGCAGAACAATTTATGATTGGTTCAGAAAGTAGCACTTCTTCTTTTCACACCTGTCGTCCAAAAGTTCCTTTTTTTTTTTTTTTTTTTTTTTGAGTGCCCATTTAGACTTCTGATGAATAAGAACATTGGAATGCCTCCCAACTTGACATCTCGAAAGTGACACCTTTTGGAGAAGGTGACATGTTAAGTGCTGGCCAAAAGTGGGTGTGGCTAAATGTGAACATTGTGTACATGCCTCAGTCCTTGGCATCTAGTGTGGATCCTGATTGCTCTCCCTCCCCTGCAAGCTGCATCTGTTTTCAATGACTCCAGACAATCTATGGTGACAGCCTGGCACTGGTGGAACAACTTATGTGGAAGGATTTGCTTTGTTTAATAATTCCAATAATTTAAGTAGTTCAGAAGAGATACTAAAGCCAACATCAGAACATATGTCAAAACAAAGGGGGGCGGGGGTGAGAAGTGTGCTCTGGATGTATACAGAAATACAAAATTGTAATAACGAAAATGTATATTCCAGTACATATTGTATCATGAATTGGGGAGATCCATAAGAGAAATGTTCAACAATGGGCTTATAAAAACCTGGTCACTTTATTACCTGAGGCTTGATAAGCCCACTGGCATATGTGGAGGTTTTGACCACCTAAAAACTAAATCTATTCCTTAAAAGCCACAAAGGATATAAATGTAAACTTCTTTTTTTTTTGCACCAACTCCCTTTGCAAACCCAGATATCTTGAAAAAGTGACCCTGACGTGGCCTGAGCGATAGTCTGTGCAGAGGGTGGAATGTGGGAGGGACATAACAGGGCCAGAGAGTGGAATGTGGGAGGGACATAACAGGGCCACCAATTATAGGCTGACTGTAGAAAATTAGGGGGGGGGGGGGGGGGCACCTACATAGGCAAAGTTTCATGCTGATCTACTGCACAGAGCTGTAATAAAAATACGATGCGCACACAGATTCAAGTAGGAAAACGCATACCATTTTTATTTCTGTGTTTTAGACTGTTTTGCTTAACCTTGCATGCAGCTTTAAAGTGGTTGTAAACGCTCTAAAAAAAAAAAAAAAACCTGCAAGACAAAGGCATAATGAGCTGGCATGCATACCTCATCCAAGTTGAATTCCCTCAATAAAAAAAACCAAAGCAACGGACTGTTCATTGTCTGGGAAGTGAGGGCAGGGTGACAGGTGGGCCACATCACTTGGCAGCCCCTACAGGGGTACCGCTACAGTTATTTTACAGGGGGATTGTATGTTGATGGTGTAGTTCTGATAGCACCAGAAGGGGAGGGCTGGGGAGTGGACAGAGCTGACAGGCAGGGAGGGGAGGAGGGGGGAGAGCTGCAAATGATGGAAGAACGTGAACTGTAGACTCGGGGCTCAGCAGCCATGATAAACCGTTGACAGTTTACAGCCGACAGGGCAGAACCAGGCAGGGTCACAGGCTTTTTAGGTGCAACATGGCACAAGCGCTGTTATTCATGCTTTAAGGGAACAAGACCCCCTTTTTAAAAAAAAAGGTAACAAATGATTTAAGGGCGAATAAGCATTGTTACCCTAGGACTGACAGGATCACCAAGTGAAAAAATACCTTTGTGAAAAGAGAACTAATGCAGCCGCTACATCTAAGGACTGGTATACTGCAATATGTTACAATTTTGTGATTGGGTTTAGATACAATTTGGAAAAGGTGTCAACATCAGCACCTAGAGTAGCCATATGGCCAGTAGAAATGTAGAGTCTTGCCAACTCATAAAGCAGGTTTTTTTTTTTTTTCACGAAAAGGTGGCAGCCTGAAAACTTTCTAAGCTGTACTCCTTTAGAAAATGCCAGGTGTCTGGCTTCAATATTTTTGGACACTGGCCAGGAACAAAGAGCAATTTAGAGAAAAATGTCCTTGTATGCCTAAGGCCTTGTTTGCACGGGTGCCCAAGGTGGCTGTAAAAACAGGCAGTTGTGCTTTTACTGCTTCCTGACTGTCCACTTAAGGAAAAACATGCAGCTGTACACATGTCACAACCATGACGCTTTGCGGCCACGACAAGAATGAAACTCTGTCACATTCCACAGGCAGTACTGACACTGAATGTGACCCATTCAAATGGTTGGCTCTGCACGGCAATTGCCTTGCAGCTGCACGCAATGCAGGCGGTTGCAGCTTGGTGGTTTGGCATGCCCCATCTGTACAGCTGCCACTGTCAATGCTGCAGGGAACGCTGTAACTGGTGCCCTTGCCTGCTGTAGGATTTATCATCGGTTGGAACCCCTTTTATGAGTGTCATAGAACTGGGGCTTCATGATGAGGAAGGGGGTGTGTAGTGCTTTGGGGGCTCCCTGCCCAAGCAGTCACCATAATGCCACATCTCCCTGCCCCTCATGCAGGCCTGTTTGTATAGGAAAGAAAGGTGATCTACAGCCTGTGGAGGAAGGGGTGCTGTAGCACTGCAGTGGTTGTACAGTAAGGGGGAAGGTACGGCTACATTTCCCTGATAATGGCATTAGTGGTGGCTGAGGAGGGGGATTATAGCACAATAGCTGGGCAAGCGGGGTCTACTACACCCATGCATGTGAGGTAATACTCCTGTGGAGCTTGGTCAGCAATGCCGGGGACAAGGCGAGATTGTGGTTGTGCAGAATCAAACATTAAGGCAGTTCTCCGACTTAGAGATGCGCTTTCACCGTGTGCAGTAATAATGCAGAATTCCTCTGAAAAGCGACTTGACCCATGACACTACACGCTGTACTTGTATGTTTGCATTAGGAGGGATGTGCTGAGCCTGCGCCTACTCCATTAGTCCAGCGTACCTCTATTACCTCACTCCCAGTAACAGAATAGGGTCCCACCAAGCACCTAGGGTGGACCTCGTGTGTGCTCGCCTAACTTTCTTTCCTGAACCATGTGACCAGGCCATAGACCTCCAAACCACTTATCTGCTCCTAGCTGCTGTGGCAGATGGACTGCTGGGGAGGGAGCCAGAACATTGACCCCCCTCGCCTTCCTGGAGGACCTGTCACCTTACCAAGAACCATACCTAACAACTGGTTGCTTGTAGCTGTTCAATCTCTTTGAAAACAGCAACTACTTTCCTTTTCCTTGTCTTGCTGAGGTAAACTTTTGTAGTAGTGTTACCCATATCCCATAGTGCAATTACAGACCCAGGTTCATTGGGATACACCAGAACCAGCATTCACCCCTTCAGACCAGGCTCATAATGGTTAAGATAACTTTTACTGTAGAAAAGCTTTATGGCAATACAACATGAACAACATTCTGCTCCTAACTCTGTGGCTGGGTTTATAATTGTCTGGCTGCAGTTCCCAGCATGGGGTCCGGTGTGTCCCTGTTCACCGGTTCTGGTGCGAATCGGGTTCAAATTTTTTGCCTGAATTCACACCTGAACCGGGCCCAAAGATGCACAGGACTGTTCTGCAATGTGGACTGCGGCCGTCCGAGACTTGTGTGAACAGGCTACATTGAGAGCCGGTCACACTCGCCTGTCATCGGATGTGGGAAAACTTGCATTCCAATTTGCATATATGTGAACCCAGCGAAGAACTATGCAGTGGCCCAGGCATATCTCCATAAGGTGAGAGAGATACTGTCTGTGGCTCTTGATATCTTCAGCGCTATCCTTGTGCTCACAGGTGAGCCTATGCACTACGTTCTCCACTCCACCTCCTTCACACCTGGTCCTAGTGGTCCCCCTACTTTATATCACCGAAGGGCCAACCACAACCAAAAGTGCTGGAAAACAGAACCAAAAATGTTTTACCCCATCCCCAGCTTGGGCTGGCTGCAGGAACTAACTACATGTTTCAACCTGCCTACATGTAGCACAGCAGTGGGGAGGGGTCTGTGCCATAGCGGTGGCTGAATGGGTTGGGGGCACGGTGGTGGCTTAGAGTGGGTGGGGTCTGTGGCACTAGCAGTGGCTTCTGTTTAGTGTCTAAAGTACAACGGTAGCTGAGTGGAGTGGGTTTTGTGGTACAGCGGTAGGTTGGGTCTGCGCACAGTGGTGGATGAGGGGGTGAGGTCTGTAGCACAACAGTGGCTGCAAGAGTGGGGACTGTGCACAGTGGTGGATGAGGGGGTGGGGGGTCTGTGCACAGTGGTGGGTGGGGTCTGGGCAAGTGATGAATGAGGGGGTGGAGTCTGTGCACAGTGGTGGGTGGGGTCTTGGCAAGTGGTGGATGAGGGGGTGGAGTCTGTGCACACTGGTGGGTGGGGATTGTGCACAGTGGTGGATGAGGGGGTGGGGTCTGTGCACACTGGTGGATGAAGGGGTGGGGTCTGTGCACACTGGTGGATGAGGGGGTGGGGTCTGTGCACACTGGTGGATGAGGGGGTGGGGTCTGTGCACACTGGTGGATGAAGGGGTGGGGTCTGTGCATAGTGGTGGATGAGGGGGTGGGTCTGTGCACAGTGGTGGATTAGGGGTGGGGTCTGTGCATATTGGTGGATGAGGGGGTGGGGTCTATGCATAGTGGTGGGTGGGGTCTGTGCACAGTGCGGATAAGGGGGTGGAGTCTGTGCACAGTGGTGGATGAGGGGTGGAGTCTGTAGCACTGGTGCGAATAGCGTGACGCTACAAACTATATTTTTCTTCTCAGTTAAATAAAGAAATGTCCTATCCAGCGAGCTACATGTGTACCTCATGACTTGTCTTTGAAGTCTATCCATTTGATTTCCACAAATACGTATAAAAAAAAACTTCCTCACAGTTCAGTACAGAAGTGCCCTCAAGTAAAATGTCCGCCTAGCCAGCAGACGAGAAAGCGCATGCGTCGAGTTCTCTTTCTCGGGGCTGCGCCTCACCCTTTATTCGTCTCCTAGCAACCCTTGTCCTTGCCACCCAATTGGCTGTTGCCCAGTTTCCGCTCTTTTCAAACTAGCGGCAGGGCGGGTGGCCGTGAGAAGAACGTTCTTGTCCGCCGTTTGATTGCTGAGCTCACCATGGAGGGGGAGGAGGTCATGGGGCCCCCGGCGGACCCTTCTCCGCCCTCCGACAAAGTGAAGTCTAAAAAAAGAAATGTCCCGAAACGGAAATCCTCCGTCACCAGCCTGGCTGGGCAGACCTCCCCGGACAGAGGCAGCGGCAGGAGGTAGGCGCGATGGAGGCCTTCATAGGGGATGTCTATGGGGGGAGGAGGAGGAGGAGGACTCCCGTACACCGGGTGTGATTGTGTCATTCCACACTGCTACCTTCTACCCTCATCATATACACACCGATCACACACAACATTATCACCACTGATTATCCCATTACAATGACATCTGACAGTGGGTGGGATGTATCAGACAGTAAGTGAACATGTTGTCCCTGAAGTTGATGTGTTGAAAGCAGAAAAAAATGGGCAAGCGTTAGGATTTGAGGGACTTTGACAAGTAACTGATTATAATGGTTGGAAGACTGGGTCAGAACAACAATTGTGGGATGTTCCCGGTGTGCAGGGATCAGGACTGACCAAAAGTGGTCCAAGGGAGAAAGATCGGTGGTAGGACCAGGGCTCACTGATGCTTGTGGGGAGTAGGGATGAGCTCCGGCGTGTTCGCACACTCCACGTGCCGACTTCCTGGCACGTGGGGTGTGCGAACACGCCGGAGCTCATCCTTAGTGGGCAGCGAAGGTTGGTCCATGTAGTCCGATCCAATAGAAGAGCTACTATGAGGCCCCTTCCACAAGGGGCGGACCCCCTGCTGAGCAGGGAATCTGTCTGCTAATCCCCGCTGAGCAGACAGATGGATGGTCCAAGTCTGCTCAGCTTATGCAGAACTGGACCTCGGAGCAATGGAAGAAGGTGGCCTTGGCTGATGAATTCAGAAATGGTTTGCAGAACACAATGAGTTTGAGGTGTTGATTTGGCCTCCAAACTCTCCAGGTCTCAATCCAATCAAGTATCTGTGGGAAGTGTTGGAAAAACAATTCCGATCCATGGCACAACTTGCAGGACTTAGTGGTTGTAACCCCACTTTGAAAAAAAAAAAAACACCTGCAAGACAAAGGCATAATGAACTAGTATGCATAGCATACTAGCTCTTTATGTAATACTCGCATGAGATTGAAGCCCTCACTGCAGTGCCCGTACACCGCACCAGCCGGCGACATCGCTCCCCAGGGGGTTACTTCCGGGTATCGCAGGTGCCGCGATTGGCCAGAGCAACGATGACGTCACGCGTGGGAGCCGCCGGTAACGGCACATACGTGGCATTGCTTCAGTTTGTGTCAGTGCGCATGTGCCAATGATGTCGGCAAATGCAGGGGATATCTCCTAAACTGTGCAGGTATAGGGGATATCCTGGGTAGCTACAGGTAAGCCTTATTATAGGCTTGCATGTGGTATAAAGTGTTTGTAAAGGGTTTACAACCACTTTAAAAGAGAAGTATCGTCTATTTTTTTTTTTTTGTTTAATAATCATACTTACCTAGGTGGATGCTGCATCTGTCCCCTGGAGGCTCTAACACTGAGAGCCGAGCCATCTAACACCCCACACGATCCAACACATCGATTGGTTCTCACAGCTCCCCAAGCATAGAGCTGGTGACTGTCAGTCTCCCCCCCCCCCCCCCCCACACTCACTGGAGCACTCACAGGAGTGCAGAACGAACTGCACCTCCTATTTACAGGAGAAGTACAGCCAAACGAGATTTGACTAAACTTCTCTGAAGAATCTGCTACTGACCACTTGGTGCCAGATACCACAGCATACCTTCAGTAGTAGTGTAGTAGATAAATGCCCTGATGGGTTGTAGTGTGTGGTCATAATGTTATGGCTGATCAGTGTAGATACACCTCAGTGTGATATGGACTGGTGAGGGATGGGGGTGGACGTGTGCACATAGAAGACATCTGTGCTGCTCTCTACTCCTACTGGGAGCAATGGACTATCTGCTAAATGATGCCACCCTGATAAGCTTCTCCCCCCCCCCTAAGATCTGCCAACCGGGGGGCTGTTATGTGTGCTGGAGAAATGTGTTTTGGGCACTGAATGAATATTATTATTATTCACGATTTGTATATAAATGTATAGGGGGACAACACAATTACAGTTCAATACAAAAGGTACAGGAGGGCCCGGCTCGTAGAGCTTACATTCTAAAGGGAGAGGGTGGTGGTACAAAAGGTATTAGCTGCAGAGAATGATTTGATTGGGGTGGCTCAGGGACGGTTGTTAGGTGGGTGTGGGATAGGCTTCCCTGAATAAATGAGTTTTGAATAGTGTAAGAAAGCCCCTTGGGGGTGGGTCCAAGGTCATGTGACTTGTCATAGACCTGTCTCCCAATCACTGCAGAGAGCACTCCATTTAACACTGTTGGCATACCATGGTTACATCTTAAGCCGGGTACACACAGATTGGCTGAATTACAACCTATGGGTGGCCCTCCCTGTTCAACAGAAGCTGATTGAGAGAGGTTTTCCAGCACCAATCAGTGGGCTGCAGCTGCTGATCAGTGTGTTCTGACAGCAAAGGATAAAGATACGTTGTCACAATACAATAACACGGTGGAGAGAATTCCTCTATCCACCTCACTTGTGTGGATGCAGGAATCCTTCCTTCCTTTTTTTTTTTTTAGTTCAGCCTGCTGGTTTAACCACTTCAGCCCCGGACCAATTGGCAGCCAAAGGACCAGGCCCCTTTTTGCGATTCGGCACTGCGTCGCTTTAACTGACAATTGCGCGGTCGTGCGACATGGCTCCCAAACAAAATTGGTGTCCTTTTTTTCCCACAAATAGAGCTTTCTTTTGGTGATATTTGATCGCCCCTGCGGTTTTTATTTTTTGCGCTATAAACAAAAATAGAGCGACAATTTTGAAAACAATGCAACATTTTTTGCTATAATAAATATCCCCAAAAAAATATATAAAAAAAACATATTTTTTCCTCAGTTTAGGCCGATACGTATTCTTCTACATATTTTTGGTAAAAAAAATCGCAATTAGCGATTGATTGGTTTGCGCAAAAGTTATAGCGTTTACAAAATAGGGGATAGTTTTATAGCATTTTTATTAATATTTTTTTTTTTTTTACTAGTAATGGTGGCGATCAGCGATTTTTATTGTGACTGCAACATTATGGCGGACACATCGGACATTTTTGACACATTTTTGGGACCATTGTCATTTATACAGCAATCAATGCTATTTAAATGCATTGATTCCTGTATAAATGACAGTTGTAGTGAAAGAGTTAACCACTAGGGGGAGGGGAGGGGTTATGGGCTGTGACGTGTGTTGTGTTTTTACATTAGGGGGCGGGGCTGACATCTGACGTCATTGATCGGCTTTCCCGATGACCGGGAACAGCCAATCAATGACAGGCAGAGTAGGAAGCGCGGGGAGAGGTTTGTTTACACATACCTCTCCCCGTTCTTCAGCTCCGTGACCCGATCGCGGGACACCAGCGCGATCGGGTCCCGCGGCCGTGGTCACGGAGCTCACGTACAGGTACGTGATTCTGCCTGCCCGTGCCATTCTGCTGACGTATATATGCAGTGGGCGGTCGGGAAGCGGTTAACAAAAAAAACAAAAAACGAAGTGGAACACAAAATGCAGGCACAGCATAGAGTAAACACTTTGACCAGTGAATGATGATCTATGTAGGGCTGTAACTAACAATTATTTTCATAATCGATTAGTTGGCCGATTATTGTTTCGATTAATCAAACATCAACAAATAATTTAGTTAATGTGTAAAGTTTAAAAAAAAAGGCAATTTTTTTTCTTGAATATCTTATGCAGTGGTAAAAATAAATAACCAGCTATATGGTTGGGGAACAAAATATTCAAATAACAGAAGAGATGGGGGGGGGTACCTTGTTTTGACACGTCACAGGTCCCACAGATTGCCTGGCCACTAAGAGCGCAGCGTGACTCGCGCATGTGCATTGCGTGCCTGGCTGTGAAGCCGCAAGCTGTCGCAGCCAGGGGCCCACACTTACAATGACGGCGCCGCAGAGAGGAGGGGGAGAGGAGCGAGGCTTCGGGCGCCTGTATCGCTGGACCGTGGGTAGCGGTGACTGACTGTTTATTAAAAGTCAGCAGCTACACTTTTTTTGTAGCTGCTGACTTTTAATAAACGTACAAACAATGGGAACTATGCTTTAAAAAAAAAAAACATTTAGCCCTGAAACACTGTTTGTGGATTTTCAAATAGGACTGCACTATGTTATGCATGACAGACTCCCTTGTCATAGGCAGGTCACTTGATGCAGGCTACCTGGGCCTGCTATCACTTATGCTGCCTATACACAAACACATTTTTCCTTTGAAAATCTTAGTTTGAAGAACGTTTGTTCAATTTACTTATCATTTAAGGTCAAATCGATGTTCGTTTTCAACCACAGTGACGTGAATTTTTATTTTATTTTGCAATTCCTTTTTTTTATTTTCAAAGGAAGTGCGTTTTTAAATGTCAAAACAAATAGCAGATATATAAAAATCGGAACAAAAAGGGTCATACGATGTAAATAACATCTCAATTACCCCAGCAATACATAGTATGGTGGAAGAATGTAGAAATGTCACGGTATAGAAATATTGTCAGTGTGCTGAGCTGGGGAGTCTTCCAGACAACTACCTGAGTGACCCAAGACATGTATTATTGTAAACAGAGCTATACAATAAAATGAACATTCACAGCTGCTCGGGAGGCAGAGCTTCCCGATGGCTAGCTGAGCCCAGATATGGGACACAATGATATGTATAATGCAAACCAAGATATTCACAGTATCTGACTAAAACAGAGGAGGAAGTTACGCAGCTGAGGCTGCTCCAGTCCCGGGGGGGGGGGGTGGGGGGGGGGGACACACACACACCCTGGCTTCCGAGGAGAGTTGGCTGTCAGGCCCCACAAAGTCACATAGGTGGAGTCGGGCGCTCACAGCCAGTTGCTTGAAGTGAGGATTCTGAAGGCCGGGTGCAAATTCTGGATTACCCAGAACCGATACCATAGGGGAGGGTATGGGGGGGACATGGAAGAGTGCCGAAAGGAGTCTCTGGCTACCTGTAGTGTGCTGCCTAATGTAGGATGATCAGAGAGGTGATCCAAGGCCAGCTCTTGGCCATGTCATTAGACTCTTCAATTTCCATGGCCACCCAGTGTTTTGCCTATGCATGGCAATGTCAGTCCACCAACCTGGTGAGATGAGCCGCCCTGTAATAGGCTCTCATGTCTGGAAGGCCCACCCCCCATGTTTTGTGAATTAAAGAAGTTGAAGTCTGATACGCGGCCTACAATGGGACCAGACGAAATTGCGGAACATAGTCAACTCGCTTGAAAAATACTAGGGGGAGGCGAATAGGAAGTGCCTGTAGCAGGTACAGTACCCTACGCAACACGGTCATCTTGAGGGCATTACAGTGGCCAAATCATGTTAACGTAAGGTAGTGCCAATGGAGGGTGTCCGCTTTGAAACGGAGGAGTAGTGGGGTGAAGTTTTCCAGATACAGGTCGGAGGTAATGTCAACTCCTAAGTTATGGATAGTGTTGGTCGCCCATCGCATAGGGTATGCCGAGCGCAGGTGTTTGGACAATGTCCTTGCTCACTGTGATGTTGAGAAGAGAGGATTAGGATAGGTTAATTTGAAATAGAGAGAGAGAGAGAGCCCCGTATTCCTGGAGAAATTGGAGCAAGTTCAGGAGTGAGGTAAGCGGTTCTGTCAGGAAAAAGATTAGGTCATCCGCAAAAGCGGACACTTTGTGGGACCCTGAAGATTTTTGATGGCCAGTAATGCCTGAGTCTGCATTTGTTCTGCACAGAAGGGGCTCTGAGCGTATAAAGATCAGAGGAGACTGGGCAGCCCTGCCGCGTGCCGTTGCGAATGTTGAAGAAGCTAGACCTCGTCTCATTCACTTTGACCGTGGCAGTGGGATGGGAGTAGAGGGATAGTATCCACCTCGGCATAGAGGATCGAAGGCCAATGTGCTCTAAAGTGGCCCGTATGAAGGACCAATCAGTGCGGTTGAAGGCCTTCTCCGCGACAGCAGAAGGGCCCACCTTGGTGTTCTGGCTGCGTGGATCAGGTTCACTCCCTGGATGGTGTTGTCGCGTGGCTCCCGTTGTGACACAAAGCCTGCCTGGTCTCTATGGATGAGACTCAGTATATGTGAGAGCAACCTATTGGCCAATATTTTGGCAAACAATTTCAGGTCTGTGTTCAGGAGTGCTATCGGAAGATCGTTCCCGCATCGTAGTGGGTCTTTCCCCTCCTTTTGGGATAAGGGATATATAGGCTCTGAGTGTCTACCGGGAAAGAATTACCTTCTGTGATAGAGTTGAGGGCAGAGACCAGAGGTCGAGATAACGTCTCAAAGAAGACTTTATAGTAAGTCGGAGTGAGGCCATCGGGGCCAGGGGCCTTCTTCAGTTTTGAATTGGCCAGGGCCATTCCCAGCTCTGCTGTTGTGATAGGCTCTTCCAGCTCTTTCTGAACTGCAGGAGGGAGTGATGGCATGCCAGACGTGACTAAATATGACTGTGGGGTGAGTCCACCATCAGGTGAGGTCATCAGGGGAAGGCCTGTCTAAGTTATAGAGGCCTGAAACTGCCACCATATCAGATGATGTGGTCAATCTTTGTCCAGAGGATGCCAGGATGTGGTAAATGTAAGTGTTCGTTCGCGGGCCTCGCAGTGCTTTAGCAAGCAGTGTACCGGGTTTATTAGAGAATTCATACATTGTACGATGCCCATGCCAGGCTTCATTTAGTCTTCAGGACGGAGAGGTCTGGGTCACCAGTCCCAGTTGAAGTGTCAGGTGGACTGGTGCATGGTCCGAAAAAGATATAACGTCGATAGGCGGACACTACTCTGGATAAGTCTTTGTGCGTCAGCAACAGGTAATCTAGTCACGAGTAGGAGTGATGTACCTGGGAGAAAAATTTGTCTCGGCCCTGGGGATGTAGCAACCGCCAGGGGCCTATCAGATGTAGAGTATGCAGATCCGCCTTCATGCGCGAATAGGAGAGATGGGAGGCACCGCGTGAGGCGTCTAGGGATGGATCCATAGAAAAGTTGAGGTCCCCCCCCACCCCAAAGACGAGCAGCCCCTCCGAGAACTCCAGTGACTGAGGAAGCAACCTCCGAAAAAATTGCGGATGGTCCACGTTAGGGAAATATATGTTGGCAAAGGAAACCTGCACGTCAAATGCCTTCCCCCTTCAAGAGAAGAAAACGGCCTTACAAACAAGATGGGCTCTATGGGTTTGTTCTTAAAGTGGATGTAAACCCACTCTCTCATCCTTTCTAAACTACTGCAATATTGGTTATCTAGAAGGATATACATGCCTCCTGCATGTATACTTATCTGTCAAATGTCTCCCCTCTGTCTGCTATGAGACCCGAAAAACTGAAGGTTTTGTGGGTGTGTCTGTTTTCCAGGGCTCAGTGGGTGGAGTTGTGATGTCAGTAGACTCCCCGCCACCTCTACACTCCCCTTATCAACATGCATTTTCTCCTGTGTATTTCTTACACTGAACTTCTGCTATGATCACTAACATCCAGTCAAAACCCAGAAAAGTCCCTACATGACTTCAGCATGCCAAATCATGCTGAAGTGTGGAACAGCCAATCCTTGCAGAGCTGCTGAAGAAAGGAGTGGGGGTAGGAATTAAAAAATAATGCATGTCTTAGGCTAGTGCACGAGATATGTAAATCACCTGTCAATCACAGCAAGGGGGAAGAACGGACAAAGTTTTCAGTTTTATTTCACTGAAAAAAGATATGAGGATTGCTCAGAGCTGGATTAACTCTTTGTGGCAAGACTGGGCACAGTGTAGCTCCAGCCAAAATTTTATTTATGTTTTTTGGATTGCTGAGGGAAGGGTTAACACCCCTGTAGCATTTGTTTTTCAGTCTGTGCCCCTGTTGAGAATATTTCACCTCGCCTTCTGTCCCTTTGACAATTCCCCTTCCTAGGGGTAGATTTCCTCGCACTTCCTGTCGTCTCCCTCCGTTTGTAAGTATGAGACATTTGTAAGTGAGATGATTGTAACCCGGGGACTGCCTGTAATGTACAATACTGGTAAAAGAAATTTTACTTAAAATTGTAATGCAGCGCTCATAATTTCAAGTCCTGAGCTACTAGCCAGGCCTTAAGAATTACTCCCCACCAGTTGCCCCACCCAACCCCTACCCTGCTCTGCACCCAAACACACCCTCGTAAATTATCTCATGAAATTACACTGTTAAAGGAGAAGTACAGCCAAAGCTCGTTTGGCTGTACTTCACCTGTTGATCACGAGTGCAGTTCATTTTGCACTCCTGTGACCCATTTTCCCTGACGTCACAGACGTCAGTCCAGGGTCCGCGTCATCACGGCAATGGAAGTCGGGATCCGCCAGGTCCCTGGATCGTCACTCGGCTCAGGCTGGCAAGTGGCACACTGCATCTGATGGCAAGTGACATACTGCATCTGGTTGACAGTGACACCTGAAATGTTGTATCTGGGTGGCAAGGGACAGTTGCAAGGGACATTCTGCATCTGGTGGCAGGTGACGGTAGCAAGTGGTGATACTCTGCATCTGGTGGCAGGTGACGAGGCAAGTAGGGATTGACCAATATAGTTTTCTTCGGTGCCGATATGATACTGATATTTCGGCCACCTCTCCTGCCGATTATTTATTTTGTACATTTTAAAATTCTTTTTTTTTTTTCACTGTTATTGTAAACATCCCTTGTGACAGTAATAGGCAGTGACAGGTACTCTTTTTATGGAGAGATCGGGGGTCTATAACCCTTCTGCACTTCAAAGTATTCAAAACGTCAAGATCTGTGTTTTTTTAATACTTTATTTTTTAAAACTGGTGCCTTTAAGATGCCAGTAATCTGGGAAGTGATGTCATGACGTTGATACCTGATCACTAGATCCGAGACCCGAAGAAAGCATCGGCTTTGTTCGGGTCTTCGGCCAGCCGGCGGACGTGCTGGCTGGTTGCTTGGGCCTCCGCGTGGGACGGGTGAGCCCGGGTGAGCGGCAGGGCGTCCCCTCCCGCTGCTTGTAATAACAGCCGAGCAGCTGCTGAGCCACATCGGTTGTTATTACAATAAGACTGCTTTCACACTGAGGCGCTTTACAGGCGTTATAGAGCCAAAAATAGCGCCTGTAAAGAGCCTCTCCTGTCACTCCAGTGTGAGCCTGAGTGCTTTCACACTGGAGCGGTGCGCTTGCAGGACGGAAATTTTTGCAGCACTGCAGGAGCGGTCCCACACCGCCCCTAAAGCGCTCCTGCCCATTGAAATCAATGGGCAGCGGCACTTCATGGGCGGTTTTAACCCTTTTACTGCCGCTAGCGGGGGTTAAAAGCACCCTGCTAGTGGCCGAATAGCGCTGCTAAAATGGCGGTAAAGCGCTGCTAAAAATAGTGGCGCTTTACCGGCAACGCCCCAGTGTGAAAGCAGCCTTATACTGACAAAGCTGCATGCATCACACCGGCAAAACCCCTTGAAGCAATATTGGTAATATAGGTCAGTTTTTTTGACCGATTCTTCTAACAAAGTGAATAATGGCCGCCGATAATCGGTCGATCCCTAATGGTAAGGGACACGCATCTGGTGACAGTGGCAAGGGACACACATCTGGTTGCAGGTGACGGTGGCAATTGATACTCTGCATCTGGGTGGCAGGTGGCGGTGGCAAGGGACATGGTGCATCTGGTAGCAGGTGATGGTGATATACAGAATATTGGCACCTGTTATCGGCTTTCAGCCTAAAAGGGGTCTGAAAATCGGTATTGGCCCTGAAAAAAACGATATTGGTCAACCCCTACAATATATACAGTGGAATATTGTCCTTACGGGATGTCTCCAATTTACAAGCTGACCCCAATGCACTGTTTAATTGGGCAACTGTGTGTGGCACATTTTTATTTCACGCAAAATAATGTACCCGTACGTCTGTATCTTGACACTAAATACCGGTATTTCGAATCCGCAAGATCACTCGCCATGCTTTGGTCGTGTATGCTGCTTACAGGACCCACCGGTAGCGGCAGAGTCTATCGCGTCCTCTCCTGTGGATGCCTGGCTGCCGATGAGGGGAAGATGGCTTGGCTCCATGGCATGGAATGGTGGAAGCTACATAAAATGTCACTTCAGCTCATAGCTTTTTTTTTTTTTTTTTATTTGTTTTCAATTATTTACTTATTTTCTTATTGCATTTTAGTGTAAATATGAGATCTGAAGTCGTCCTTTTTTTTTTTTTTACCCCCAGATCTCATATTTAACCACTTCAGCCCCGGAAGGATTTACCCCCTTCCTGACCAGAGCGTTTTTGCGATTCGGCACTGCATAGTTTTAACTGACAATTGCGCTGTCGTGCAACGTGGCTCCCAAACAAAATTCCTTTTTTTTTTTTTTTTTTTTTCCCCCCCACAAATAGAGCTTTCTTTTGGGGGTATTTGATCATCTCTGCGGTTTTTATTTTTTGCGCTATAAACAAAAAAAGAGCGACAATTTTGAAACAAACGCATTATTTTTTACTTTTTGCTATAATAAATATCCCCCCCACAAAAAAAAACAAAAAATATTTTTTTTTCCCTCAGTTTAGTCCGATATGTATTCTTCTACATATTTTTGTAAATAAAATCACAATAAGTGTTTATTTGGTTTGCGCAAAAGTTATAGCGTCTACAAAATAGGGGATAGTAATGGCGACAATCAGTGATTTTTATCGTGACTGCGACATTATGGCGGACACATCGGACAATTTTGACAAATTTTGGGACCATTGGCATTAATACAGCGATCGATGCTATAAAATTGCATTGATTACTGTAAAAATGTCACTGACAGTGAAGGGGTTAACCACTAGGGGGCGGGGAGGGGTTAAGTGTATCCTAAGGGCGTGTTTCTAACTGTCTGGGGGTGTGGCTGTGTGTGACACCACACTGATCGCTGCTCCAGATGATGGAGCAGACGATCAGTGTGCTGTCACTAGGCAGAAGGGGGAGATGCTGTTTACATCGGCATCTCCCCCTTCTTCAGCTCCCTGACACGATCGCTTCTAACCCCGCAGCGATCGAGTCCGCGGTCACGGAGCTCGTGGCGCACACAGTGGGAAATTCAAAGTACCGTACGGTGTACGTTACTTTGCCCAGCCGTGCCATTCTGCAGACATATATGTGCCGACAGCGGTCGGCAAGTGGTTAAGAAGTCCTGTCATGCTTTTTTTTTTTTTTTTCTATTACAAGGGATGTTTACATTCCTTGTAATAGGAATAAAAGTGACCCAATTTTTTAATTTTTTAATTTTTAACAAACTGTGTCAAAATAAAAAAAATTTAAGTAAAATAAATAAAACTATTTTTTTTTTTTAAAGCGCCCCGAGCTTGCACACAGAAGCGAACGCATACGTGAGTAGCGCCCGAATTTGAAAACTGTGCTCTAACCACACATGTAAGGTATCGCCACGATTGTTAGAGCGAGAGCAATAATTCTAGCCCAAGACCTGGTAACAAAAGTGAGTACACCCCTAAGTGAAAATGTCCAAATTGGGCCCATTTAGCCATTTTCCCTCCCCAGTGTCATGTGACTCGTTAGTGTTACAAGGTCTCAGGTGTGTTAAATTGGGTGTTCCCTCTCCCATGGCCTGAGGATCTGAAAAAAAGAATTGTTGCTCTACATAAAGATGGCCTAGGCTATAAGAAGATTGCCAAGACCCTGAAACTGAGTGAAAGTTCACATTCTCAGCTTTCTAAGCCCCATAATGGGGCAATTTTGCTAAGAATGGAGAAGCTGTGCATGGCAACCAATCAGCTGTTATCTTTTATTTTTAGGGTGGTTTCACACTCGCTGGGGCCGCAGCTTGCAGCATGGGGTCCAATGCGTCCCTGTTCAGCATTTCAGGGGCGAATCTGGTCCGAATTTTTGCCTGAATTCTTGCCTGAAACGGAGCCAAAGACACACAGGACTTTTCCTGTGCAGAACGCCGCCGCCCCGGAGCTGTGTAATCCAGCTCCATTTAGAGCCGGTCGTAGTCTCCTGTTGTGCGAATTGGATGCACAGAAACCGCATCCAATTCCCATAAGTGTAAACCCAGCCTGAAAGCTTAACTGAACTAGCTGAAGATATAAGCTGACTGGTTACTATGCACTAGTGATGGGCTCGGGCGTGTTTGGATCGAACCCACCAGGAAGCTGTCACTGCACACCGCCAATCATAGGCAGTGACCGGCAGCTGTACATACACACGCTGCCTATAATTGGCGGTGTGCAGTGCTGGCTTCCTGGTGGGTTTGATCCGAACACGCGAGTGCCCATTCTTACTATGCACATCTATTTCAGTTTTAGTAAATTCCCCCCACTTTTTTTTGTACGATGTCTAACAGTATTTTGCCACTAGATGGTGTAAGAGGACAACATTTCCTTTTTGAGACACGTAAATGAGATACAGTCAAAAGCGCGATATGAAGTTCCCTATGAGATTTGAAAGGTAGCAGAAAGCATGCGCAACCAAGGTCTATTTATATACTATTGCTTTGTATTTTTGTACTTTTCATCCCCCCCACCCCCTCTCTCCATTTTTGCAATTGCGCCCTGAAATTCTAGGTTTTGTGATGCCGCTGTGTTAACCTTTTTTTTTTGTGTATTGTATTCCAAGAAGTGTACTTGTTTTGGTTGCGCTCCACCATGTGTTGGCGGTACGATGCTAAGGACTTTACAGTTTTGTATATTTTATATGGTTTGTGTTGAAAACGAAATTAATAAAATTATTAAAAAGGTATAACTAAAGACTTTTTTTTTTTTTTTTTTTAGATTTGGGCAGGGTGGGGAGGGATTAGGACACTTGTCAGGTCTTTATTGCTGAGATTTGCGCTCCCTAATGTAGCAGTATGAGGAGGAATGTGAGAGCAGAAATGTGACAACAGTAAGAGTATTTACAGTAAGTCATGTTGGCAGCTCATTTAGCACTTCCATGTCTAATGCTGAGCTACTGGCTTCAGTACTTGGGCTGCTGACCTGCACTAAATACGTAAATATATATTTCTGACTGTATTCCAGTGTTTTACATGTACACACTTGTTCCAGAACAATGACTTGGTTTTGAAGCCAACAAAGTTAGTATATAAAAGAAAATCTGTAAAAGCAACCTCTACATTTCCTCATATCTCAAAGATTGAGGTTGAATACACACCTGTTCAAACTAGTGCCTTGCGTTAACGTGTTCTTAACCACTTCAGCCCCGGAATATTTGTCTGCTCAATGACCGGGCCATTTTTTGCGATACAGCACTGCGTTGTTTTAACTTACAATTGCGAAGTCGTGCAACGTAGTTCCTAAACAAAATTGACGTCCTTTTTTTCCCACAAATAGAGCTTTCTTTTAGTGATATTTGATCACCTCTGCGGTTTTTATTTTTTGCGCTATAAACAAAAGAAGAGCGACAATTTTGAAAAAAAAACAATATCTTTTACTGTGGTTTGCACAAAAGTTATAGCGTCCACAAACTATGGGAAAGATGTATGGTGTTTTTTATTATTATTTTAATTTTTTTTCCTAGTAATGGCGGTGATCTGCTATTTTTTTTTTTTTTTTTTATTTTTTTTTATTTATTTTTTTTTTTCCGATATTACAGTGGACAGGTCGGACACTTTTTGACACATTTTTGGGACCACTGACATTTACAGAGTGATCAGTCCTAAAAATATGCACGGATTACTATGTAAATGTCACTGGCAGGGAAGGGGTTAACATTAGGGGGCGATCGAGGGGTTAACTGTGTTCCCTAACTGTGGGGGGGGGGGGGGGGGGATGGGACTAACTAGGAGAGATGACAGATTGCTGTTTCTACTTTGTAGAAACACACAATCTGCCTTCTCTCCTCTGACAGCACAGGGATTTGTGTGTTTACACTCACAAACCCCTGTGCTGCCGCTGCTGCATGTGATTGCGCCCGCCGGCCACGCACATTGGGTCCCCTGCTGTGCAGCGGGCGTGTGCCTCCGGCGGTGCTCTCCTGGGCAAAGCTGTATATGTACGGGATGTCACCCATGAGAGCCATTCTGCCGCAGTATATCAGGAACCGGTTAATGTGCATTGTGTAACTGATATAATTATTTTCAGCACATCACAAGGCACGGAAGCATTACTATGCTTTGTGTGCCGTCTTTATTAGGGTTGTAGGGGTGCAATTCAAAATGCACATTGGCTCGCATAAAAGCCCTGCAGAGTGTTCATTGCTTTCACTCAGACAAGACCGTCTGGCCTAAATTTGAGAGTTCACAGTAGAGCACAATCATTGTGTAGAACTACAAAAATGGAAACATCATTTTTTTCTTTTTAAAGAGGTAATATGTTTGGTCCTAAAAAACCCATATCATTACACACTATTCATAGAAATATCCTAAAACATCTGTAATTGGGTGTACTCTTCGAAAACCAATGCTAACGCTGCAATGCACTGCGGTGGACCTCAAGAACATTATGAATTGTCAGGTGTAAGGAGGAATGAGCCATCAGCCTTACTCCATCCCACGGTGCAGCTTTTGCTGCCTGAGAAATTTATTGGCAACCCTAAGAGCAACTAAGTGGGTGGAGGAAAGTAGGGTTACCCTTATGCAAATGCCTTATTCCACAAGTTTGGTATTTGCATAGGATAGACTTGGGTACATTCACTGTACTGTGTTGGCTTGGTGTAGTGTCAGGCTCAAGGTACACCTATGCAAAGGTTATGATGTTATAATGTAACACTTGTTTGCTGAAAAGGGTTTTCTTTAACACATAGGTGTACTTTAACCTTTAACACACATTGATAAGATTGTTTACAGTAAATTGGTCACGTTCATACTGTAAGGCTGCATTCACACCTGAGCGTTTTGTAGCTTGAAGCCTGAAGCTACAAAACACTAGAGGGGAAAAAATACATCATTCTCTATGGAGATGGTTCACATCTCCACTCCAAAACGCCTGAAGCCCTACGCCTGAAGCTCAAACAAGTTCCGGACCCTTTTTTGTCGCGCGAATCGGGCAGATTTGGGCGTTTTTATTCTTTTTACATTGGTGGCCTTTTGCTCTGCACAAAATTCGCGGCAAATCGCGGTAAAAAAACGCCGCAATTCGCGCGATTTTCTGCCTGAAAAGCTACGCTCAGGTGTGAATGCAGCCTAAGTCCAACACGAAATATACTATAGAGTACTTTACAAGGAAGAGAATGTGCTATGTAATGGGCTATCTGCAGATCTGCAGTCATAGTGCAGTATGAGCTAAGAGACAGAAGAAGGGTTCCACTGGTGGGCATGGGATGTAAGGTATGGACATCTTGGTGAGCATGGCTTTACTGGCATAATGGATATAAAAAATAAACTGTAAAATACAGTCCTAATTGTTGAATTACATCACTCACTTTTTAACCTGAACTTGCCTGCTTTCATTTGTTTTATTTTGTCTGATGCTCTTTTTCAGACATTCCCTAAGAAGAGGAAGCTCTTTTACGTTCCTGACCCCTGGGCCACAATGGGATTTTAATTTGGTTAGTACTGTCTGAATGTCTTTACATGTGTGTGTAACTTGCACCCTCCAATTACATTTCTGTTCAGCCTCTGTTAAGCCTTTCAATTTTACATGTAAAAAGAGTGAAGCAAATCTGTTTAAATTGGAAAGCAGAACTTCCCCCTAAAAGTTCTGTTTTTTTTTTTTTTTCTAAACCTCCTCTAACATTTTTGGCACATTTTTTTTTTTTTTCGGGTGGGGGGGGGGGGGGTACATGGGTTACTCATTTCTGGCAGGTACCTGCTACCACTTCCTTTGCGACTCCTGCAGAATTTCTGTAGCTTTTTGACTGAAGAACCTCTTTTAGTGCCCATCCATAAAAGATGACTGCAAAGAAGATAGAAATACTCACCTCTCATGCTGATGCCATTATTGTAACGCAGAGAATCATACCTTTTTAAAATCTGTTGGATTTCTGGTTTCTACTTCTGCTTAATGGTTCCTTCCGCTGATTCCTATCCCACTATTGGACAAGATGGTGATGTAGGGTCGGGGGAAGCCGAGTGTAGGGACCAGGAATCCCACACTTCTGAAAGTATCAGTTTTGGAAGAGACTTCAGGGCATAATTTCTAAGCATTAGAGAGGCTTGGGCAGCATTGAGAGGTATTTACTGTCTTCTTTTGCGAGGATATCTTTTTTTAGGCACCTTGATTTTTGTTCATGCCTGTTTTTTAACACTAAGCTACATTGACAGTTTCAAAGGTTGTTATTTTATTTTTATTTTTTTGCATTTAAAGTGGTTGTAAAGGCTGAAGGTTTTTACCTTCCTGCACCTTCTGTGTGCTCCCCCCCCCCCAATACTCACCTGAGCCCCTTCTCGGTCCAGCAATGTGCACAAGAGCCTCGGCTGTTTCGGGGCACTCTCTCCTCATTGACTGCAACTGCTGTCAATCACAGCCAGTGAGGAGGGTGTGGGCCAAGCTGTGGCTCTGTGACTCGTGGATGCATAGAGCAGGGCTCGGGATGGAGCACACACCAGTGCCCCCATAGCAAGCGGTCCAGTTAAAGGAGCCAGGAGCGCCAGCGGGGGGCCCGAGAAGAAAAGGATCTGCACAGAGGACCCCCGATCCTTTTCTTCTCGGGTCCCCCGCTGGCGCTCCTGGCTCCTTCAACTGGACTGCTTGCTATGGGGGCACCGGTGTGTGTGCTCCATCCCGAGCACTGCTCTATGCATCCACGAGTAATAACATGTTTTTTTTTGTTTTTTTTACTACCACTTTTTAAACCAGCATTAAACCCGAAACTGATTACTAATTCTTAGATGTGATGGCTGCATTAGCTTCCTTTTTAAGGTTTTCTTTCTTCTATTTTCATCTGGTGATCCAGCCAGTAAGTCTGTTTTTCAAAGCACAAACTCTCCAGCAGAATGTATCTGTTTACATGGATGAGTCAAACCAATAAACACGGATTGGGGTGATTTAAATTGATCAGCTTTTATTTATTCAGATAAAAACTGTTCACAAAGTTTGAGCTGCAGTTTGGCTTTAGTGGTTCTCAATCTTCTAATACAGTTAACACCCCCCCCCTCTTTCCAGACTAAAAATGCTGCTGCCTGCTGTGCCCCCTGTTCTCATTCCTCCAGAGTTGTGTCTCACTAATACAGGAAGTTACTGGCCAGATCACCGGGTAAAAATAGGGAAAAAGACTAAAAAAAAAGAAAAGTAATTCAGCAACCACCATTTAATGATTGGTAAGCTGCAACATAATACATATTTGTTTTTGGATTTATTACCACTGTAAACGGTAAACATTTAACTCTAAATAGGGGTCCTTTCACAGGGGTGGTGTGCAATCCAATCAGCAGGGGATCCTCTTGCAGATCCCGCGCTGATCGGAGAAGAGCGGGCAGATGACAGTTCTGTGATCGCTCAGTTTATGCGGGGCAGACATGGACAGACCCTGCACTGCTCTATGGACAGTAAACAGTCTCTGCTGTCTGTTTACACCGAGCTGCCTCTGATCCGGTGCGCCCAAATGGGCCATATTCATTTTTGATGTCCTGATGGCAAAACTGATCCATTTGGTTGCTTTCCTGTTTTGCCAATTGTGAGGGATGTTTTTTTTTCTGTAAAAACTTTTGTATGACCTTTTATTAGACAGATGGTTATGCAAAAACATTATAGTTAACACGGTTTTATCATTGATTATGTTGCATTATATGTACAGCCTATTTAACTGGGTTATTTCAAACAAATGGCGAGCAGCATTAAAAGCCATTGTAAAAATAAACTGTAGTGATGTGTAGAAAAGAACACTTGCTTCTTTAAAAGTCCTAAACAAAGCCAGATGTGATCGTGCAAGTGATTTAACAGACATGTTTAGTCTTGCATATTGTGTTTTGCTATGTGGCGATGTCTGCTACAGCATTCATCTTTCTTTTTTTTGGAAAACCCCCAATTCCTATGGGATTGTAGAACTTCTGTGTACCTGTATGATAAATCAAACTATTTTCTAATGGGGTATATTTTCTTTAGGTTGCCCTGCCTACCTAACCCGCTTTTTGCTCTTCATGGGTGACGTGTAATTTGTACTTTATGTTCATTTGTTTTCAGAAAAGGAAGCGCAGAGAAAAGGATGATGACTCTATCAGCCTCTGCAGCTTTGATCTTAAGGTAACAAGATCTTCTGTACATCATAGTGAAGCTCTGACGTATGTCGGCTCAGATTGCCAAAACACACAATTCCATTAGCTGACATACAGCTTTCTCTCTGCTCAAAGTTGTGTCGGAGTATTTATTTTTTATTTATTTTTCCAGAGTATTTTGTTTGATGCTACAATGCTCTTAGCATACATATGTTTGGGAATTCTTTAAGAAAACGTTGTTCACACCAAAAGTACATATTAAGATGTGGATTTCTGTGTGCATGGGGTTAATAACACAGAGGGGTCCCCTCTTGTAAAGAGCAGTGGCGCCCCTGTCTGCTTCTTGAAGAACTGAAAGTTTCTTGATTTTGAGTGGAGTGAAACTGAGTTTAGTTTCTCCGTACCTCCCTTCACTTCTGAGCAGACTGCAGACGTCTCTTGTATAAAAGGAAAAGTCAGTGCTACTACCCATACACCATATAGATAGCAGAGCTCCCAGGTGCTCGATCCACATTCACTTGTTGAATAGAGTAATGTGTAAAAAATGATCTGCACTCCGGTTGTTGCTCTTAAAATTTCTTCTTTTTTTTTTTTGTAATAGCCACAGTGAACAAACACAGATAAAAGTGGTTGTAAACCCTTATACCACTTTGACCTACAGGTAAGCCTAGATTAAGGCTTACCTGTAGGTCCAAGAAATATCTCCTAAACCTACACGGTTTAGGAGATATTTGCCAAAAGACAGGCACTGCCCGCGGCGCGCAGGCGCACTGAGTGCGCCGCTGTCAGTGGCGATATGCCGTGAGTGGCGGCTCCCGTGCGCATGCGTGGAAGTGACGTCATCGTGTCTCTGTCGAATGACGGCGCCAGAGCAGGGAGACCAACCAAGAAGATGGACACAAGGGGACAGCGGTGACTTTGCTGGCTCCTGTGTCAGATAAGTGACACATAATGGACTACTATGCGATGCATAGCAGCCCATTATGCTTTACCTTTGCAGGGAAACAAAGAGGAAGTAAACCCATCAGGGTTTACTTCCTCTTTAAGTTAGGTGATGCGTTTCAGCCTATAAGGCCTTAGTCATAACCACATAACCTGTACTTTGTGTGCCCTTTTTATTATGATAAAGCACGGGGTGCCTGAGTGACCTAATGCCAGACTGAAACACTTTAACATGGTGTAGAGCAGGGATATGCAATTAGCGGACCTCCAGCTGTTGCAAAACTACAAGTCCCATCATTCCTCTACCTCTGAGTGTCATGCTTGTGGCTGTCAGTCTCATGGGACTTGTAGTTCTGCAACAGCTGGAGGTCCGCTAATTGCATATGCCTGGTGTAGAGGGTCTTTAGACTGCTATAAGCTCTGTCCCTGGGGATGCAAATGGCTTTTCTTGGGGCTCCAGTAGATGATTTGATAGGGGAACGCTGGTAATGTAACTAGTAGTCATGGAGTGGGAGGGTAACTGATTGCAAGATTGAAGGGCTATAAAAGGTTGGCTCTAGGATCCTGTATATACATCAGCTAACGTGCTTATTTACCATGGTTTTATACGCGAGAAAAGGAAAGTTGCCTCTACAGCTTTATAATTGGAGTCTATAAAAATCTGGGACATAAGTTCACATCCCCTTAAATTGGAAATTAACTGCATCTGAGCACCACAAACTGAAACGCTATTTAATTAATTCTTAATATTTAAAGCAAACTCGCCTGTAAGTCATGTTGGAAAACACCAGCATAGCATTTCTAGCAGAAGCCATCTTTAATAAGGTCAGATGATTGAAGTGGTTCTAAAGGCTGAAGTTTTTTTTTTACCTTCCTGCATTCTATGTTTGAAGGTAAAAGACCTTCGGTGTGCAGCAGCCGCCCTAATACTTGCGCTCTATCGCAATCCAGCGATGTGCACAAGTGTCTCGGCTCTCCGGGGACACTCCCTCCTCATTGGCTCCCTCTGCTGTCAGTCCCAGACAGTTAGAAGGGGCGGGCGAAGCCATGGCTTCGTGTCTGAATGGACACACAGAGCAGCAGCTTAGGAGTGCGCCTATTTATTTCCTGGAATCCATCTGCCCTTAGTTTAGGCATGCAGGCAAGAGGAGGGTGTGCTTAGCTGAGAGAGACCCTTCTCCCCTCCTCATGAAAAAAAAAATTGCCCATGGAGACTCATGTGATGTATAACATCATTTTAGCCTAGGCCAGAAACCAAGAAACAACTGAAGAAATGTAAACAAAAAAAAAAGTTGAAAACGGGTAAATTATAATAAACAATATTCTATTTACTAATGCTGGCACCATAAGGATTAAAATAGTTAATGTTGATTGAGAGAGTTTACATCCACTTTTAAGGGATATTTAAGGATTTTTATTTGTGTGTGTTAAAACAAAAAAGGTGGTACTTACCTGCTCTGTGCAACAATGCACAGTATAGTCCCTTACCTCCTCTTTTGCAGTCCCCCACTGGTGCTTCTACTCCTCCCTCCTTCGGGTATCTCCTGAGCAAGCCAGGAAATAAAGGAGCATCTTTGCGCACGCACTCTTGAGCTGGCCTGTGTGCATCCATAGACACACATGGTGCTGGCAAGCTGCGCCCATGCTCCCTCGCGCCTCACAGGAGTTTGACTGACAGCCTACGGCTCCCACTGCTCTTTGTGTCTCCTGTGAGACCAGGAAGTGGGAAAAGTGGTGCATACCTCGGTGGGAGGAGTCAGGTATGTGTTGGCAGCGTACCAATATTTAGATGTGGTGCATTATTTTGTTTTATGCTTTCTCTTATTTTCACCTGAATACCTGGCCAGTAGGTTTGTTCTTTTTCGAAACAAGGTTGCCTGACAATGTAGCAGTTACTCATTTACCACTAAGAGGGGTGCTTAGAATAATCAGATTTTATTTATGTAAAAACCTTTATCCCAAAATAAAAATAAAAACTGTTGCTTTAACTGCTTAACGGTTAGCTGAAGTTTGGCTTCAATTTGTTAGCACGTCTAAATCTGCTAGTGCATCCAACACTCCCCTCCCCCCAGACTGACTGCTGTCCTATGCTCCTTCATCCAGAGTGGGGGCACTCTAATGCAGAAGGTGTGTTACTGGCCAGATCACCAGGTGAAAATAGAGGGCAAAAGTCTAAAAAAATAAATAAACACGAATGCAGCAACCACATCTGATTGGTAAACTCCAATATGTTTTACATTTTTTGTTTTGGGTTTATTAGTGCTTTAATGCTGGGAATGCATAAGGGTAAACTTTTGACTTTAGGACTATTATAAATATAGTAGTTCCAGGAACTCCATGGGAATAAGGGGTGGGAAGGGGTAACACGCGGACATATAACTAGAAACCACAAAAACACTTTATTTCTGCAGAAATACTCGGGAAGTCTAAATAAAGAACTGAATTTGAGTCATTCTGGGTGTTGTATCTATGTAGCCCAATCCCTCAGGAATTGGATATTTGGGATTTTGACTGCAATATTCTATACAAAGCACAGTTTAGGTTTACTATTTGTAGCAGCTCTCGTACATTAGGTGTCTCCCTTGACTTATTTCCAGGTGACGATCACTCTAGCTGCTATAAGACCCCTTTCACACTGGGGCGCTTTGCAGGCGCTACAGCGCTAAAAATAGCGCCTGCAAATCGCCCTGAAACAGCCGCTGCTGTCTCTCCAATGTGAAAGCCCTGAGGGAGCAGTGCACTGGCAGAACATTTAAAAAAGTCCTGCTAGCAGCATCTTTGGAGCACCTTTATACACCGCTCCTTCACCACTCCTGCCCAGTGGGGCAGCGCGACTATACCGCCGGCATAGCGATGTGGCAGTGCTTTGCGGTGGTTTCTAACCCTTTCTCGGCCTCTAGCGGGGGTAAAACCGCCCCTGCTAGTGGCTGAACAGCGCCGGTAAAGCAACGCTAAAAATAAAGCTGCTTTACTGCTGATGCCCGGGCGCCAGCAGTGTGAAAGGGGCCTTTGTGACATGGTACGTTGGTTGTCTTAGCTGTGTGCGTTTGTGTTTTTTTTTTTTTTTCTTGTTCTTGCAATAATCCACTACATATTTTCAGGATCTAGTGTTCTTACAGGTTACCTCTGGTTATACACGGGCATATGATAACAATTATCCAAGTGGTGATGTGTAATATGTGGAGGGAATTCTGGAATCTAGACAGTCCCACGTTTTATTGCTGAGGATTTCTTTCTCCTGAGTAACGTATCATCAGTTATAGTTCTATGCCTCTTTAAAAATGACTAAGTTCTATGTGTACCTTTTAATAAGGTACTACCCTTGTTTCTTGGCAACAGTATCCAACGCATAATACAGATAAATCTCAGTCAAATACTCCCACTCCCTTTTTTTTTTTCTTTTGCAGAAAATAAAAGTGTAGATAATATTTAATTGCCCTATTTTAATATGACCGTCTCCAGTAGCCTTTGTCAACCTTCACAACACAGACGAACCTTTGAAAAAAATGTCGGGTCTCAGGGAACCTCTGCTAAAAAGTACTATATTTACAGCTCACTGTACATTAGCCTGGTGGTCACTGGGAACAAGGCTGCTTACATTTGTGGTCAGTGGGAAGAATCCCCCCCTCACAGATAGCTAGAAATCTCATTGGTGTCAGTGGTTTATGTGAGAGGTAGGAATTGCTCACTGTTTTAGGAACCCCTCGAAACCTTTTCGAGGAACCCTGGGGATCCATAGAAGCCTGGTTGGAAGAAGCTGCTGGACTACAGAGTTAAAGTGGTTGTAAACCTCCGACATGAAATATGAACAAAGCATATCCTTCTATAGTGTCTCAATTAAGAGCGCCAAGTGTCATTTCTATCTGCAGCTTCTGTTCTCTGCTATCTACATGAGTCACTCCTGACAAGCTTTCCTGACACCAAGAGAAAAATGGTGACAGGGGAGGGACCTCCAGCTGATTGACAGCCTCAGCTCTGTTCCTCTCTGCTGTGTGAAGGGGTTGTGTTCCTTCCCTCCAATCAGCTGTCAGAGCTCTCCTCACTGAGCACTGCATAGTGTAATTTCAGCTCTCTGCCCTGTTTTTTTCTGAACTCTCAGACAAGCTTTAAATATTTAGCACTGACTGGATGTAGCGAGGAGAAGACTGCAGATACAGGTACAACGTGTGTATGAAAGATGTTTCATCTCTGTATCACCTGAGGCTTGTCACTTCACTGGGTATATGGAAGGGTTTACAGCCACTTTAATCTGGCCATAGACTAATTGAAGTTCAGCCAGTTTAGCAGAGACCAGACAGATTTTGATCTGTCTGGCCTTTCCTGCTTGACAGAAGTCGATCAAACGATCGACTTCTGTCAAAGGGACATGTTGGAAAACTATTGTCTATGACCAGCTTCAGAAAGTGGCCTATACAGTTGCATCTCAAAAAATAAGAATATCATCAAAAAGTTAATTTTATTTCAGTAATTCAATTCAAAAAGTGAAACTTGTATATTCCAGAGTCATTTCACACAGAGTAATATATTTCAAGCGTTTTTATTTTAATTTTGATGATTATGGCTTACAGCTACTGAAAACCCATAATTCAGTATCTCCGAAAATTATAATATTGTGAAAAAGTTCAATATGGTAGACTTATGGTGTCACACTCTGATTAACTCAAAACCTCTGTAAAGGTTTACTGAGCCTTTAAATGGTCTCTCAGTCTGGCTCAGTAGGTTACACAATCATGGGGAAAACTGCTGACTTGACAGCTGTCCAGAAGACAGTCATTGACACCCTCCACAAGGAGGGCAAATCACAAAAGGTCATTGCTAAAGAAGCTGGCTGTTCACAGGGTGCTGTATCCAAGCAAATTGATGGGAAGTTGAGTGGAAGGAAAAAGTGTGGTAGAAAAAAGTGCACATGCAACAGGGATAACTGCAGCCTTGAGAGGATTGTGATGCAAAGGCCATTCAAGAATTTGGGGGAGATTCACAAGCAGCAGCAATCTTTTCAGCAGGCACATCTTGTTCAACCAAGCAGCTTTGAATGGATCATCTTTGGAGCATTGAGGTACATGAGGTCCAATGGTTCCTTTACTTTTTCATTCAGTGTAAGCACTGATTTGTTCACAGGTCCTGATTATCTCTGCTTAAAAGAGAAGTATGGGTTTGCATCTGTCACCCGTCAGCTCTAAGACTGAGAACTGAGCCATCAAACACCGCTGATTGCTCTGTGGCTCTGGCTCTTCTCCTATAAAGCAAGCTTCAACTTTTCACACTTTTCTTGTTCTAAATCAACGCTGCAAAATCATATTTGCAGATGGCATTCATGTCCTGTTATGGTTCATGCTTGTACAGGACCTAAATTAATCTGTCATAGTTTTAAAATTGTTTTACGGTTATAATGCAGATAATGTGCTCAGCGATGTTGGGACTTACTTGGACAGATATCAAGGCACAATGCATGTCCTGGTGTCCAAGGCCCTCCCGTACACGGGTTTATATATAATTTTTTATTTTATTTTTTGTTCAACTCACTCCCATTCAAAGATTGTTACATTGGAGTAAACAATTAAAGTGGTTGTAAACCCCATTCATGAAATTTGAACTAAGCACATATATCTGTAGTGTTTACTTGTCTGTCTCCAAAGCTCTAAGTGTCATTTTTCTCTGGTGCTTCGTTCCTCTGTTATCAGCATGAGTCACTTCTGACAAGTTCTCCAACACATGAGAAAATGAACTCAAAATTTGTGTCGGAGGGAGCTTAGAGGGAGATGAGCAGGGAGCTTGTCTGTTCAGAGTACAGGTTTGCATGTTCTTTCGTTCCTCTGTCTATGTGGAGGGGGTGTCCCTTTCCTTCAATCAGCTCTTACACAGTGTAAGTGCAGACTCCCCACCCTCCCATGTGTCCCTATTGCAGTAGAGCCCAAGGAAGAGGACCAGATACCCCAGAGTGAAGATTTCTACAGGATCCAGCAGCCAACACGACGTGGGACACACTTCATTACAGGTAAGCAAAGTCACTAAAGCTGTAGAGGAAAAAATCTAATCTAATCTTTTAGCTTAAAGTTTATCAGAAGGCAAAATCTTTTCTGTGGGAAGTGCAAACTATATCTAAATGTCCTTTGCTTTCACCCAGTGTTACAACAGGAAGTAAAAGGAAATCCCTTTTGTTAGGAAGCTTTCACCAGAGCCGATGACTTAATTGGGAGATTTTCACTTGCCTCCTACTGACTTTTGTCCTACTCCAATTAGTGTTACAGTAGATTTAACCCTTTCAGACACAAAAATGTAAAAAAATAATACATTTAAAGATTCACTTTAAAGCCATAGTTGTCATCTTAGGCGGTATAAGGGGGCCCCAATTGTAGCTTCCGACAGTACAAAAAGGGCACATAATAACATTCAGTATATGTGATACTGCAGTCTGTCAAACTGCAGACATACTAGATGAAAATACTCACCCCCTTCGACTTGGAGATCGGAGAAACACTGTGGTAGGCGAGCGGAAAAGCCCCGTTGGTCAGCTTTGGCGTGCTATCTTCACAAAAGTGCATTTCCTGTAGGAACGCCACCTGGGTTTTGCCCTTACGCAGATCAGTCAAGAGCTGCGAGTGCTTTTCTGGCGTTTTCAGACCACGTACGTTGAGGGAGGTGACCTTGAGGAGACCCATCGTGTCTTTTGGCACGGATTTGGCCACCAATAGGTATGTGCAGAGGACCCCCCACAGCAGGGGCCCACAACAGGTTGAAAAAGTAAGAAAGCAGCGTTAGATGGAGAGGGAGGGAAAGGAGAAAAAAGAGGTGGGGGGATAGCGGAGAACGGGGACTACAGAGGGGGGGGGGGAAGGGAAGACAAGGGTTGGGGAGAGGGAGTGAACGCTTTCTGTTGTATAAGTTCCGAGGTCCCCTAATGGGCACTCGAGGTGTCCACAGGGGCCTGCCCTAATGGGGGGTGGATGGAGCGTCAAGACTTTTTTTAAGAGCCAACCAGCAAGAAATCAGTGAATATAAATCACAATATTATTGGAGATGCAGGGGGGTTAGACCCCAGAGAACCGTATACTAGGGAACATATATGCCAATATAACATGCGAATCGACATAACAGAACTATAATCGTCAAACATTAAACAATACCTTGTGCATTAGAACTGGGTGCCTATAGCTGCAACCCCACGGCTGTGGCATCCCAGAAGGGACGCGTGCAGCCCTTGTGGACCCCAGCGCCCCATAAGGGCCATAGCAAACCTAGGGCCTACTGCATCCCAACCCCGAGCACCGGAGCCCACACCAGCACACACAGGGGGCCGTATCAAATGGCAATGTACTTTGTGTATGGCGGGGGACACTGGACCCGTGTACTCGATCCAGGCCCCCCCCCCCCGATCTACCACAAGTAATTAGGGTCACCAAATAGGCCACCGTCTCCACACCCTGGGCAGACCACAGTTTTAGCCTTTTGCGGGGATGTGGGGAGGAGACAACGGTCTCATAGCTGTCTGGGGGAATGCCATAGACCCAACAGTGGGCAACCAGATGGATGGGGTGGGCTACGTAGTTGAATCTCCGGGGTGCTCAGCTGACGGAGGGGGGCAGGGGGAATGATGTTGCAACTAAGTATAGCCGAGGGTGTTTGTGATGGGGGATTGGGTGCAGTTCTGCTAGGGGGGGTCGGCCCCTGTTTCCAGGAGGAGGAGGACTGTGATTGGCTACTGCTGAAGCCAATCGCAGTCCTGCTAGCCCTGCCCACCATCTGGAGGAAGATGATTTGCTTGGTTGCCACTACCAATCTCCGAAAGAAGGGATTTCACTGTGATTGAGAAAACCACAATCGGGTGACAGTTTGTGGAATTACTGTTGAGCTTCTGGAAACTTTGTTGAAATTATTCCTCAACCTTTGCGTAACTTACTACTGAACCCCGGCACTCCTGTGTCCCGTTAAGCCATAGCCAGTATTCAGCCCAATGAGAATCACACACAACTTTCCCTGCGCCACACTTTTCCTCACCTGTGGGGGCCCAACTTATGATCCTGCACACAGGCCCACTGCTTTCAGAAAAGGCCCCTGACCTGAGCTCATCATTGCGCATCCATTCCAGATGCTTGTATGTGACATCACATACAAGCACATGGGCTGGATGCCAGAGTTGAATCAGCAGGATGAGTGTGCCAGGACAGGTAGGTGTGTGTGTGTGTGTGTGTGTGTGTGTGTGTGTGTGTTACCTTTCACCACTCTGCATATCATAGATGAGAAGAGGGTACAGCGGTGGAGCAGATGAGCAGGAGGGGTTCAGAGGTAGGGCAGAGAAGCAGGGAGGTACAGAGTTGTTGCAAATGTGCAGAGGAGACAGGCGATACATCAGTGGAACACATGAGCAGGGGGTTACAGTGGTGGGGCAGATGAGCAGGGTGGTACAGTGGTGGGACAGATGAGCAGGGTGGTACAGTGCTGGGACAGATGAGCAGGACGTTGCAGTGGTGGTGCAGATGATAAAGGGGGTACATTGGTGGGGCAGATGAGCGGGGGGTTACAGTGATCTGAGGTGTGACAGTGCATGAATTGGGGCTGATCTGAGGTGTGAGAGTGCAGGATGTTCATTTCTCACTACTAAAGTAGTTTACACTAGCATTACTTTATAAAAAATCCTTTTCGTGATTGAGAGTGTGAAGTTCGGCACAACTTGAGGAAAGATTTGCTGAACTGAATTTATCTCTTGAGAAGAGGCCATTAAAGGCTAAATTCACCTTTTAGAACATGTTACACCCATATTTAGGGATTAAGGAATTCTAGTCCCCCCCCCCCCCCCCTGTCACCCTCAGCCCCCCTCAGTGTGACTATGGGCGGGGGTTCTTCTCCCCGCACCCACTGTCATATTTTGAAAATGGCGCTCCTGTCGGGGGTTCTGCCCGTACAGCCACATCATTCACTGGAATCTGTATATAAAGAAACTGCAAGTCCTGTCTGCCAGTAGCTTAAAGTGGTTGTATACCCTCCATTACAACTTGCACCTACAGGTAAGCCTAGATTAAGGCTTACCCTCTAGGTACAAGAAATCTCTCCTAAACCTACACGGTTTAGGAGATATTTGCTAAAATGTTTTACAACGTTGTCTACAGCGCATGCGTGCCGTAGACAATGGTGCAATCACAGGGTTAAACCCCATTCACAAATCCGGCTTGCCAAATTTGAAGTTTCCTGCGCGCATGCGCGGAGCGACGTCTACGCTGCTCTGGCCAATCGCAGCGGCGTTGTGATTGGCCGGAGCGGCGATACCTGGAAGTAACCTTCCGGGTATCTGTGGAGAGATGGCTGCGGCTAGAGGGAGAGACGAGGATGGCGTCGGGGGGGGGGGGGGGGGGCCCGATCTAAGGTAAGTAATGCATAATGAGCTAGTATGCTAGTCATACTAGCTCATTATGGCTTTGTCTTGCAGGTGGTTTTAAAAAAAAAAAAAAACGGGTTTACTACCACTTTAAATGAACTGCTGGCATACTGATCGGCGCACTCGTAGTTCATTCATTCACACTGCCTACAGCTCTGAAACTGGCAGCATGTACAGAGGTACTGGCATACAGCTGTAAGACGGTGTGCACAGGCTCCCATTTAAAAAATAAAAATAAATGCACAATTTTTACCTGGAAAAAATGTGCCTTTTTTACTTTTTTTTTTTTTTTTTAATTTAAAGGTGTACTTCGCTTTTAAGGGGGCATATGATCACCATATATAAATATGGTGAGTGTTGCATATTTTTAGGTTGTGCACAATATTTGCACAAGCGGTTTTGCAAATGCTGATTTTTTGGAAAAAGTCCACTTTTTAACCACTTGCCGACCACCCGCCATCGTTATACGTCGACTGTTTGAAGTGCCCGCCGACATCTGGTGCTTCCAGGCTCTCCCGTGCCATCGGGGGCCCGGAGAAAGAATCGGCCGGCTCCGGATGACGACGATAGAGATTTCCAGTGACCAGATGGTCACCTGTCATCTCTATGATCGTCGGAGGCCCGAGCGCGACGTTATGTTCCCGGATGTAAACAGCCACGATTGCGGCTGTCAGCATGAGATCGGTGACCTTTTTTTTCTCGATCTCATGCTTTCCAGCCTGGAGGAGAGATGTGGGGTCTTATTTACCCTGCATCTCTCCAGAAAGAGGATCTGTCACAATAGATTCATATTACAAGGAATGTTTACATTCCTTGTAATAGGAAAAAAAGTGATCAAAAAATTTAAAATGTAAAAATAAACAAAAATTCATAAAAAAAAAATCAATTTTAAACACCCCTGTCCCCGGTAGCTTGCGCTCAGAAGTGAACGCACACGCAAGTCCCGCCCACATATGTAAACTGCGTTCAAACGACACATGTGAGGTATCGTCACGTGCGTTAGAGCGTGTGCAACAATTCTAGCACTAGACATCCTCTCTAACTCTAAACTAGTAACCTGTAAAAATTTTCAAAGCTTCGCCTATGGAGATTTTTAAGTACTGAAGTTTGGCGCCATTCCATTGTGCGCAATTTTAAAGCGTGATGTGTTGGGTATCTATTTACTCGGCGTAACATCTTTTACAAAAAAATTGGCTAACATTACTATGGGCACAACATCATGTTTCGCAATATAAAAAAAAATTGGGCTAATAGTTGTTAACTCTTTTATAGGTGCTAATATAGCCATTGCAAAAGATATTATGCCCAGTGTATGTCTTCCTGGTCTGGGTTGCGTGCCCGCCGGTGACTCGCTCCCGCTTTGATTGGACACCGTGGGAGCCAGTGGGTCTGGCAGCTGCCTGCCACTCGCGATCGTTTGTGGGAATGGCAGTCTGCCTATATAAACAAGGCAGATCGTCGTTCTGTCACAGAGGAAGAGAGAGATCTGTGATATCTAATAATCAGAAACACAGATCTTTCTCTTCTCCTATTGTCAACATCCCCCACACAGTACAAAAGCACACCCAGGGAACACGTTTGACCCTTTGATTGCCCCTGATATTAACCCCTTCCCTGCCAGTGTCATTTATACAGTGTTAGTGCATTTTTTTTTTTTTTTTTTTTTTTTAGCACTGATCACTGTATTGGTGTCACTGGTCCCCAAAAAGTGTCACTTAGGCCCCTTTCACACTGAGGCACTTTGCAGGTGCTAAAGTGCTAAAAAATAGCGCCTGCAAAGCGCCCTAAAAGAGCAGCTCAGTGCACTCCAATGTGAAAGCCCTGAGGACTTTCACACTGGAGCGGTGCGCTTGCAGGACGCTGAAAAAAGTCCTGCAAGCCGCATCTTTGGAGCGCTGTAGGAGCGGTGTATTTACTGCTCCTAAAGCGCCCCTTCCCATTGAAAACAATGGGGCAGCGCTCCAAACCCGCCTGCAAAGCTTTGCGGGGTTAAAACTGCCCCGCTAGTGGCCGAAAAGCGCAGCTAAAATGATGGTAAAGCACCACTAAATATAGCGCTGCTTTACCGCCAACGCCTCAGTGTGAAAGTAGCCTTAGGCCCCTTTCATACTTGTGCTACTTGTCATGCGACTTTGCAGTCCCAAGTCGTACCTCGTGATTTCCAATGAGTACCATTTCATATCTGTGCGACTTCAAAGTAGTCCCTGCACTACTTTGGTCTGACTTTGATGCAACTTGCGGTCCATATACCTCAAGATTACACAGGCATTGTTTCAAGTCACATCAAAATCGCAGCAAAATCATGTTACTTTCAAGTCACACAAGTGTGAAAGGGGGCTCAGTGTCCAATTTGTCCGCCGCAATGTCGCAGTCCCGCTTAAAATCAATGATTGCCGCCCGTACTAGTAATTAAAGTCCCTAAATCTATCCCATAGTTTGCATATGCAATAACTTTTGCACAAACCAATCGATATACGCTAATTGGTATTTTTTTTTATTGTGCAAGGTGCATTGGGGTGCCATTACCAGTTAAATTTTTTGTGTGGGGCAGGAAAGCATGTGATTTTGTGTGTTTCTGCATCGCACAAATGTGAACCTAGCCTTGTTCTTTAGGCCGCTTTCACACAGGGCAGATTCCATTTCAATTGGCAGGGGTACAGCTCACCTGCTGACCAGAGCAAAGTGGGTGGATGACACACCCGCTCAGATTGTACAGGGTGGACATGGACAGAGCCTGCTCTGTTGTCTGGGCAGCCAGGAGTAAACCAGCTTTGCTGTCTGTCTACACCCGACTATCTCCGATCCGCTCCATCTAAACGGAAGAGGACAGAATCCTCTTCTTTTTTTTTTTTTAAAAACCACTTACTGCCCACAATGTACTGCGGGCAATCGGCTGGTGTAGGCAAAGCGAAGTACCTGTCCGTCGCTGCCTACTTCCGAGTTTAGGATGTGCGCCCCCCGCCCAGCATTTGCTGTGGAGGCTGATAGACAGGAGGTAATAGAAGGCATTACAATTACATTTTAACCACTTTCCGACCGGCGCACGACTATATACGTCCTGTGTTTGAAGAGGGATATCTCGGTAACGGCAGCAGCTGCTGCCACAACCGAGATATCCATCTCTTTAGGCGCCGGTCGTAATTCCGATAATGGTGGTCATTGCGGCGGATTCACCGCGAGATCACCGTTATCGGCGGCGGGAGAGGTGCCCCTTCCGCCGCTTACCGGAGCCGTCGGCAGCGGCGGAAGCGATCGGGTCCTCCTCCGTGCTGGGTATAGAGACGAGTGAGGCTAAGATGGCCGCCACCCGTCTCTATACCATAGCAGGGCGGAAGCGACGTCAGAACGTCACTTCCGCCCATACTTCTTAAAGGAACATTTTCCAAATGTCATTTTTTTAAATTGCATATTTATTTAAATTTTTTTGCATTTAAGTCCAAATATGAGATCTGAGGACTTTTTGACCCCAGATCTCATATTTAAGAGGACCTGTCATGCTTTTTTTTCTATTACAAGGGATGTTTACATTCCTTGTAATAGGAATAAAAGTGAGACAATTTTTAATTTTTTTTTTTTAAAAACAGTGTAAAAATAAATAAAATCAAGAAAAATAAATAAGAAAAAAATTTTTGTTTAAAGCGCCCCGTCCCGACGAGCTCGCGCGCAGAAGCGAACGCATACGTGAGTAGCGCCCGCATATGAAAACGGTGGTCAAACCACACATGTGAGGTATCGCCGCGATCGGTAGAGCGAGAGCAATAATTATAGCCGTAGACCTCCTCTGTAACGCAAAACATGCAACCTGTAGAATTTTTTTAAATGTCGCCTATGGAGATTTTTGAGGGTAAAAGTTTGATGCCATTCCACGAGCGGGCGCAATTTTGAAGCGTGACATGTTGGGTATCAATTTACTCGGCGTAACATTATCTTTCACAATATATAAAAAAATTGGACTAACTTTACTGTTGTCTTATTTTTTTTATTCAAAAAGGTTAATTTTTTCCAAAAAAAAGTGCGCTTGTAAGACCGCTGCGCAAATACGGTGTGAAAAAAAGTATTGCAACAACCGCCATTTTATTCTCTAGGGTGTTAGCGAAAAAAATTAAAAAAAAAAATACTATATAATGTTTGGGGTTCTAAGTTTTTTTGGCTGGAGCCGCGATGTCGTCACTCCCGCCCAAAAAAAAAATTTTTTTTTACTAGCAAAAAAAACTGTTTTAAACATGTAAACACCTAAAATCCAAAAACGAGGCTGGTCCTAAAGTGGTTAAGTAAACTTTTACCAGTATTGTGCAATGTATTTAAAATTATATCTATGAAAAAAAAGTCTCAGCTTTTATTAGTACTACTTTTAATATAAAAGATTTATATCTTCCTTCCACCCTTCCTATAGCTTCATGTCTGATTCCTAGTTAAAAATGCCGATATATCCTACTTCTGGGTTTATTTATTATTGTATATGATATAAGTAATGTATATTATTACTTTAACAGTTTGATATTTACCAGATTCCTCCTCTAATAGTGTATACACAGTATATCTCTTCTGTCTGTTATTTTCAGAGTGAATTGGAGATTTTGCTCCCTAATCATATAGTTGGTTATTTATATTTACCACTGCATAGAGATATTAAAGGAAAAAAAAAAATATTTATTTTTTCTTCAACTTTACATATTAACTAAATTGTAAACCACACTTTTTTTAAGGTTATTATTCGATTAATCAGCCAACTAATCGATTGTGAAAATAATCGTTGGTTGCAGCCCTAGATGTGTGGACAGTGGACACCTGTACTTTATTACATATTAAACCGGATGTATCTTTTCCAGTAACTGCTCAAATAAAGTTGTGTTCCTCTTTTTATGTGGTTGCTTGTAGAGAAGAGAAACTAGCTGCTTTGTGAGTTCCCCAGCCTTAGCTGGACGCTGTGTGTAACTTGATCCATAGAGTGTAGGTGTAGCAGCTGTCAGGCAAATGACATGCTAGTCCATGGGAACATGCCCAGAAGGCAGCTGGATCTGCTCCGCCCCCCTTTAAGTACAAAACCGTCATCAGACTTTTCAGTGCTCACTTTAGTAGCAGCCAGGGAAGTATGCAGTATGGGAAGGAGCTGTGAGTGTTTCTTAGCACATCGGAGACTAGTTTATGAGCAAGTAGCTGCTCCACGCAGAGCAGAACCTCTAAAGTGGATTAGCTGTGAGTCCTGTGCGGGAAATATTATAAAGTATGGTGGCTCATGATGAAGTTGGTGGTCTGTTGCCTATCAAAAGGACTATTCAGGTCCTAGCCGTTCAGAATCCAGCTTCGAAGGAGTTAGAGGTATGCATATATTTTCAATAACATTTTCTAAGCTATTTTTATATAGGCTTCTTTACAGTATATGTGATCTAATGTGTATACGTTTCTAAAGACCTCGTATCGCTGCCATTTGGTACATTTAAAGTTTTTTTTTTTTTTTTTTTTTTTTTTTTTTTTAATAAGCCAGACTTGCATTTGGATTTGAACTGCAGCCTTAAAACTGAATGTTTCTGTCTTGTAGACTGCTTGTCAAGTGATTGAATGTGTTGTCTGTGGTCATGTACTGCAATAGAAGGGATTAAATCCTGATTGTAAGGAACTGACTGCCTTCTTTATGTAGAATTTATGGAAACATGCTTATAGCTGTTACGTTATTTAACTTGTGTGTTAAATTGGGAATCCCCCCCCCCCCCCCCCCCCCTTTTTTTTTTTTTCCATATTAATAAAGCTTTTCTTTTTGTATCCTGTTAAAACAGGGTGTCTTATCTAAAGGGTCAGTTTGTGTTTTCTGGTCATTTTTTGTCTATATAATCGTTTGAAGTGGTGTTTTCCCTCAATGCCTCCTTTCAAGAAAGGAACAAAGTGTGAGCCTGTGTTTGAAGAATGTGCAGGACTACAAACTCTGGCTATTGAGGGTTTTCTTGGATTTGTACTTCTTCTTTTTTTTTTTTTTGTCTTTTTTTTCATCTTCTCAGGCTGTGGGTTATAGTTCGATTTGCTCTGGTTTTTAGTAAGCTCATGCCGGGCCCTGGATACCGAAGGGCCATGTGATTTTGTACTTGGCTATGAATGTTTGTTAAACTGCGGTAATTGCACACAAATTGAAGTTCATATAATACAATAATCATGTAATACAATAATTGTACATGATTCAAGATGGTTATGTCTGTCGCTTTTTTTGGACCACCTATAGAAAATGGGTAGTTCACTATATACCTTTTTGCATAGTCTGAAAAATGCAACCGCAGTTTGGTAGATCTTTTACTAAGCCTTTCATTTTTTTTTTTTTTTCTGTTTTTTTTTTGTTTTTTTTTGGCTGCAATATTTCAAAACTGCAGAATGAAATGCTTATTTTAACCTGAACCCCTAAAAGAACGGATAAGAGGTGGTTGTGAAAGGAGTTCTGTATATGGGTGATTGTGGCAATACTTTAGGTCTTAGTGTATTTTCCTGTTGTGTCTGCTGAAGATCCTTGAAGTACGTTGAGATTCCAGCAAAACCAGTTTTCTAGGTTGCTGCTGTTTTATTACCCTCCTGACTTATAGAGCAAGTGGTTTAGGTCTTGACGGCATACTTTTCTGTATTTAAAACAAGAGAGCCCTTGTCTTCTGGGAGCCGAATGTTAAAAATGTGCCCTTACGACTTGTGTTGCTTCTCCTGTAATGTGACGCCGACATATGTCATAAAGACATTAACACCTGTCTTTCACTGGACATAGAAAACCATTGTCCATTGTTTGACTTCTTTTTAGGAGTTGGGTCAAGAGGGAAGTCCTCTATTACCTTTGCTCTACATACAATTAATATGAACGGGTCAACTAAAATCCAAACCCTTGCCACATGCTTTTTGTACAGTGATGGATGATCAAATAATGAGATTAGTACTTGTCTTCATTGGTGGCACTTAAAAAAAAAAAATGTTGACTTGTGGCTTTGCATTTTTATTGCTGCATATGGTTTATTTTACCTAAAATTGGGCCATTTAATAGAGGAGCTTGTGATAAATGTTACTTGATTTGTTGTGTTGATTCGTAGTCTGGCGCTCAAGGGAATGTTTTTTTATAAATTTGTTTGTAGCCGCATTAAACTGAATACATTGAAGTAGATCACTTGGTAACTCAACAATAGAACACCTTGTATGAGACGGGGCTATATCAGGAAGTTTTCATGTCTATCCCGTTATGTTGAAGAGTTAATAGTGTTGAGATTGTGCTATCACAATAATGATCCATGGTGCATAGGGCAGAACCTGCTCTTGTCTGTAACTTGAGCAGAGTTTGCAGACTAATTTTAGCACTACTTCAGAGGGCTTAGAAGTACAGCAACTCTTGTGGACGATCAGTGATTTTAAAAAGTAGTTTCTATAATCTAATCTTTTAGCTTTCTATGTTCTCATAAATTTTAGCATTAGTTCAGTTCCAGCTAATTATTTCTGCAAATGCTTCACTTAGGAATGTTAGAGATGTTTCTGCATGAAGAGACTGCCCTTTGAACAGTTACTTGGATTACTTTTGTTGTTCTGGTTAATACAGCTTGCGTGCAGACAGACTAAACTACGTTAGTCTGTATTGTCTACGTTCCAGTGTGTGGTTAGCATTGCATGTTCATTTTGTGTTTGAGAATGTCTGCCTGTGATTGGAGAGCATTCTTCTAGCTTAGAAAAACCTAAAAAAACATTTCTGCTTCACCTTGATTAAAGTATTGTTTTTATTTTGCTTTTGTAGGAGCCCAGCAATAAGAGAGTACGGCCTCTTGCACGTGTAACATCGTTAGCCAATTTAATATCACCTGTGAGAAATGGCGCAGTTCGGCGCTTTGGCCAAACCATCCAGGTAAATAGAAAAACAATGACATGGATATCTTAACTGTGGTGCTCTTGATTTTATATATATATATATATATATATATATATATATATATATATTACACACATACACACACACACACACACACACTAATATATATAATTAAACTACCTCACTGCATATAAGTCTTAGCAGTAGGTAGGTCCTTATTTGTACAGACATTTTGTTCCAGAGCTTATTTCAGTGGTTGCAATATGATTTCCTCTATGTGAAATGTTACTATGTTTTAATGTTTTGAACAATGGCTTTCCTCACAATCACGGATTTCATTTTATATTTCTCCCGATTTAGTCATTCACCATGCGTGCTGACAACAAGTCTCCGAACAGTACAAGCAAGGCCTGTAGCAAGATGGCTGCTCCTACACCTCCAAAAAGAAGGAATAGCATCCTATGGTCTGAGATGTTAGATGTCAATATGAAAGAAACTCTGAGCACCAAAGAAATTAAACGACAAGAGGTGTGTTTTAAGCTAAGCCTTACATTTAATGTTAATGAGACAGATAATCACAAAATGTAACACCAAATCATTGCTAAAGGAAGCAGGTGGAAATAGCTTGGCTTGTATTGCTAAGTTAATAATGGATAAACACCTACTGGTGTGAAATGTGACAAAAGGGCAGAGAAGCGTGTGTAAAGCAGGTTTTAAATAGGTTGTTGACTTAGTGGGGTTGATTTACTTAAATTGGAGAGTTTAAAATTTGGTGCAGCTGTGCATGGTAACCAATCAGCATTTGACTTCAGCTTGTTCAATTGAGCTTTGAGGGGAAAAAAAAATGAAAAAGCTGATTTGTTTTTATGCAGAGCTGCACCAGATTTTAAAGGTTTTAGTAAATCCAACCCCACTGCTTTGCTTTGAGAATCGATCTGCTCAGGGTGGACTATTAAATAAAAACTAGCCTTTATGGCAGTAATCCATTTTTTAATTGGTTCTTACTTCCTGAAATCATGATTATATTTTCACGCATGCTTTTAATTGGTTTAAAGGCCATATATGAAATGACCAGAGGAGAGCAAGACCTGATTGAAGACCTCAAGTTGGCAAGAAAGGCCTACCATGATCCAATGTTGAAACTATCTATAATGTCAGAGGATGAGCTTGCACAGATATTTGGAGACCTTGATGCTTACATACCTCTACATGAAGGTATGTGAAATCTATATCCGATCTTTTTTTTTTCTCCATTTATCTCTTCTTGCATGTGTCAAATGTCTTCATTTTGTTTTTCTTCCTCTATTTCAGAATTTCTTGCAAAACTTAGAGAAGCAATAAGGGCAGATGGGACTGTTGGGCAAATTGGCCACATTCTTGTTAATTGGGTAAGTTTTACAGGCATTTCAGTTGCTAATCTGTACTTTATCATATATATATATATATATATATATATATGTGTGTGTGTGTGTGTGTGTGTGTGTGTGTGTGTGTGTGTGTGTGTGTATGTGTGTGTATGTGTGTGTGTGTGTGTGTGTGTGTGTGTGTGTGTGTGTATATATATATATGTATGTATGTATGTATATGTGTGTATATATATATGTATGTATGTATGTATGTATGTATGTATGTGTGTGTGTGTGTGTGTGTGTATATATATATATATATATATATATATATATATATATATATAATCTAACAAAGACAATGTATCTTCTATCACCAGCTACCTCGTTTAAATGCATACAAGAGGTATTGCAGTAACCAGCTTGCTGCCAAAGCTCTGCTAGACCAAAAGAAGCTGGACAGGCGGGTCCAGGACTTTCTGCAACGGTGTCTGGAATCGCCATTCAGTCGCAAGCTAGACCTTTGGAGCTTTCTTGATATTCCCAGAAGCCGTTTGGTGAAATATCCCCTGTTGCTGAAAGAGATTCTTCGACACACTCCTAATGAGCATCCTGACGGCAAGAGTTTGGAGGAAGCTGTAAGTTAAAACAGAGCATGCTTCATTTAAACAAATGGATTTAGATATTACTGATTCTTTTTAATTCTAAGACCCATGTCACACTAGTTTATCTGCTGCCAGCGACACCTTATAGGTAGCAAAACAAGATGTGCAGCTGCTACTCTATGTATTGGAAATTGCATTCTCACCCCACTGTAATACTGCTTAACTTTGATCTCTAGTAAGGACGAGAGGTCATAGGCCAGTGATGGCGAACCTTGGCACCCCAGATGTTTTGGAACTACATTTCCCATGATGCTCATGCACTCTGCAGTGTAGATGAGCATCATGGAAAATGTAGTTCCAAAACATCTGGGGTGCCAAGGTTAGCCATCACTGTCATAGGAGAAGGTTTGTGGACAAAATCACTAGTGTGACATGGGATGTAGGTTTGTACCTTATGCATTAACAGCACAGTTACCTTGGCACTAGAATTTCTTTAATGATGTAACCTATTTGTATTCTGATTATATGTCACTAAAACAGTCTTTATTATTTTTCAGCTATGCTTAATCCAAGGAGTGCTTACAGACATTAACTTGAAAAAGGGAGAGTCTGACTGCCAGTATTACATTGACAAGCTGGAGTATCTTGATGACAAACAAAGAGATCCTCTGATAGAATCAAGCAAATCGCTTCTGTGTCATGGCGAGCTGAAGAATAAAAATGGCCATGTAAGTAATCTTGGTATAATATGTAATGAGATAGTACAGATGGTTTATCTTTTATATATTGTATGGTGACTGGATAAGCAACTGATCACTTTAGCAGTGTGCATTTCCTCCTTTTGTGAAACTTTTCATCTACTATAGTGATAGGGGATGTCTTCTTATCTAATAAATCTATAGATATAGTTCAAAAGAAAGCAGGATATCACTCAATGAGGCTTTTAGAATACAATACTTAATTGCAAAACAGCACAATTCCCAATTATCTTTGTCACAGCAAAGCACCATCTTTTAAAGCATCTCCAATGTGTATGAAAGCAGATTATATGTGATGAAATGGTGTATCAAAGTGCACTTATTGCATTCAAGACTTTGTTATGCAAAATAAACATTGGGCTTAGATATATTCAGTTTTGACTCCAAAGTTTATACATTTTTTTTTTTTTTTTTAAAGTCTTAGAAAAACTCTAGTTTCTAGTTCTTGAAGGAATCTTTTGTATTATACCTATGGACTGAAAGTAAAGCGATTTTTTTTTTTGTATTTTTGTTTCTAGTAGGTTTATTTTGTTGGGTTTTACAAAGGTTTTTTTTTTTTTTCTTCTTCTCTACAGAAGCTGTATCTCTTCATGTTTCAAGATATTCTGGTTCTATCACGTCCTATTACACGGAATGAGCGTCAGTGCTATCAGGTGTATAGACAACCAATTCCTGTCCGTGAGCTGGTGCTGGAGGATCTTCAAGATGGTGACGTGAGGATGGGTGGTTCCTTCAGAGGGGCATTTAGCAACTCAGACAAAGGTATGCTTAACATTTGGATGTTACCTGTTTCTAAAATATATTGCAAATAATGTATTCTTACACACAACTTACTCTATCTTGATATCGGCTTCCTATAACCCTCTGCAGAGCAGCACTCTGAGAGGGAGGGGCAGCACAAAGCGCCAATCAGGCTCTTTTACATAAACATGCTGACAGGATGAAAAAGCAAAGTTGATGACTTGTCAGTGTTATTACTCCATTGTAAAATAGCAGGATTTGAGTGCGGAGATGACACCACTGTATTCTTTAACTCTTAACGTAAAGAAATATCACCCTACTGGGTGCTTTGCCTGGCAGGATTGTTGCAATCACAAAAATGACTGGATAGAATTCTAAATCATTTGGCAGACAAAACGGTTCATATTTTTATAATCATGAATTTAGCTGTTTGCTAGGAGTTTAACTTTAAAAAATAATTCCTGCCCCAGGATATTGTGACAGTATCAACAATGACTATAGCTGCTGCCATAAACTGAAAGCCTTGGTCAGGCTCGAACTGATAATGGACATCAGATTGGGCGTTTTAAAATGGTCTGATGCCTATAGAGAGCTTCACACCATGTGGCCTTTTGTGGATTAAATGACACAGGCATGTGTGTCAATGTCCTCTTGACAAAAAGGTTATCTTATGGAATAATCAAGCCTGGCTAGTAGATCTATCCCAAGTTCTCTTTTGGCTAGAGGTATATTTAGAAATCTGATGGTGATCATAGATAAAAAATTTCAGGATTTTGCTGATTTTCAGAGATCTGTGGGGTATCCTTTTTGACCCCTTTCACACTGAAGCACAGCTAAAACAGCCACTAAAGCGCCAGTCGTTTTTGTGGTGCTTTAGCGGCGCTTTTCAGGCACTAGTGGGTCACTTTTTTTTTTAAGGTCACGTGACAATGTACATTAAACCACAAAAAAGCCATGGCTGGCCAAAGATTCATTTCAATGGGCAGGTGTGTTTTTGAGTGTTTTTTTTGCAGTTCTTCAAACACACCCCAAAGATGCTGCTTGCAGGACTTTTTCTACCGCACCGCTCCAGTGTGAAAGCACCTATTCTAATGACTGGGAGGCAGTTTTCAGGCGCTATTTTTAGTGCTAAAACGCCTGAAAAATGCCCCAGTGTAAAAGGGGTCTTAATGTTCAGGCACAATAGTTTTGTGTTTTTTTATTTTTTTATTGTAGTAATATGACTGAAATGTTTACAGCACAAAAATTTGATTAGTGATTATTTTTTTTACCAACTACTGAATGATGGGTTCACCTTTTTGTAGTGGGGATAAGTATGCCTAATGCACTCTTGATAAGCATGCATCTCCAGAATCATTCATGCATAAACACAGTAGGGTTGATTAACTAAAACTGGAGCATGCAAAATCTGGTGCAGCTCTGCATAGAAACCAATCAGCTTCAATTAAACTTTGACAAAAAAAATGGAACAAGCTGAAGTTGGAAGCGGCTACCATGCACAGCTGCACTGGATTTTGCACACTTTCGTTTTAGTAAATCATCCCATGTGCATTATACCTCTGCCTCTAGTTGAAATAGTTGTTGAAGTATTAGTAAAACAAGTTTTAAAGGCAAAATATTTGTATTATCTTTTGTCTAAGTCGTGCATTTCTTTTACATTTTAGCCAAAAACATCTTTCGAGTTCGGTTTCAAGAAGCCTGCATAGGCCAGAGTCACACTCTCCAAGCCAATGACATCTTTCACAAGCAGCAGTGGTTGAACTGTATCAGAACAGCCATTGCCCCATATCAGAACGCTTCACCAACTGAACTAAAAGAACTTCCTGACCTCAGTGAGGAATGTGAAGAAAATCATCCCCCAGCTCAGAACACAAATGCCCAGCGAAGGTCATCTACCATATCTGGCATTGTAGAAATGGACCTTGAAGAAAATGCCGACAACTCCGTTGTGGGCTCACCAGAGGATCCAAAGCCAGGGAAACTCCAAAGAGCTCTGACAGGAAGCCGGAAATCTCGAGACAAAACACAGAGCATGAAAAGAAAAGAAACTTTAGTATAAGTGGAAAAGTGCCCTTTGGCTGGACTTGTTATTTATACATATGTATATTTTTATCTTTTTAATGTGAGCATACTGGGATTTTTTTTTCACTGATCCTACTGTATTTGTTACTCTCCCAGTTCTCTTTTCAGTGGCAGCTACTGGTATGCAGTTAACACTGTTAAAATCAGAGTCTGTTTTTTTTTTTTTTTTTTGGGAGGGGGGATGCTTGTTTAAATAATGAAGAATTCTACATTGGTATCCATTTTATTTTTTTCCCCTGTTTCTATTTGAAAAAATTTCTTCTGTTTGAAGTACAAATTATATATATATATATATATTTTATAAATAACCTCACATTTGTTGGAGACTGCAAGCAATGTGGGAGATTCCAAGAGGAAAGTGATATCGAGTAACTATGGCTATATTTGGTGCTTTTGTTTGGATTTCCCTGGCAGCAAACCCTTGAAAAGTGCGGCCTGTAACCTGAGCCAGTTGATTTTGCGTTATTACAGAATGTCAGTGCCCATTCTACAGCAATCTTACATGTTCGTGGAAAAAACAGACTCTGAGGTTAACAGGTTATTCATGTTACCTACTGGAATTTTTTATTTTTTTTTCTTGTTTACTGTACATTCCTTTTTTGTGTGTTTGCCAAGTATTTAATTTTTTAATGTAGTTTAGAGGGGTTTTTAATCAGTTTTATTGTATTTTTGAAGATTTTAAAGACTGCATTTTGATTTCCCTAAATGCATTTTCTTTTTTTCCAACAAAACATTTTCAGGGCAGTTGAATACAGAAGCATTGTCAGGCTTTTTCCATTCTTCCTTCAGTTTTAGAAGGTTTAAACGTTGTTTTTTTATTTTATTTGTATGTTATAAGGTTTTAGAGAGAGCGAGAGAGATGTAGCTGATAGTGAAGGAGTTATGTGCTGTAGACTCAGGGCGATGAGTAATGAATTATTGTGTTATGGCAAGCAGACTTTTAGGCCAGAGGTCCCCAACAGGTAGCTTACAAGAGCCAAATCACTCCTGGCTACCAGCCATTTTTTAATTATGCTTAGGCTCTTTTTTTATTTTTTTTATTGTAGCTCAGACTACCACAGGTTGGGATCTCTGTTTAGGAATTATGGGCCATGTATATGGCACACGTGAGATGTAGATGGTTCTTGTATGTCGTAGAAGGTCAGACGGTATGTTTTGAACAGACTAACAAAAGGTGTTTAATATAGTTCAATGTGAAAGGTACATGTTACCAGATGTTAACATGATGGTTGCAAGAAACTAATTATACTGTAATAAAGTTTATTTTTTTTGTTACAATTGGTCAGTCCATGTTGTAAAGAATTTCTCTGCCCATCTTATTTACTGTGCTGTTATCTGCATATACTGTAAATACTTTGAGTATCATGAATATAATAATGCATTGTTGGGAACTTGGTGACTGTACATAAATGAAATGCATATTTTTTTTTCTTTTTTTTTTTTTTTATAAATCTGCCTGTACAGGTATAAGTCTTCAAATACAATAAAAAGATATCCCTCATCTGATTTTTAGGTGTGGAATATGTGCTTTAGGTTAAATTTATACTCATAAACTTCACCACTCTAGTTACAGAAAAGCGGCTTGAAGTAGAATTCCAGTTGAGAGCGAGGAGTGGTTAGAATGGCTGTGTTCTTGCAGAGGAGATTTTTTACCCAATTCTAACTGGTGGCAGCAGGGCAGAAAATCAGAGCAGGTCTTCTCACTGTTCCCACACCATTATATGACTAATGGACTTAACTTTTCCCCACTCTTTTTAAAATGTGGTAAAGGTTTTGGCTGAAGTTCTAGGTTTAAGTAAGAAGGAGCATAAAGGAGTATTTATCAAAACTGGAGCAGCCAGAATCTGGAGCAGCTGTGCTTGGCCACCAACCAGCTTCTAGCTTTCATTTTCAAAGCCTAAATGTAAAAGCTAAAGATGGAAGCTCATTGGTTGCTATGCACAGCTGCTGCAAATTGTCTGCTCCCATTTTTATAAAAATTCCTCCAATGTTTTTTTAAACAGATATACCAACACAAGTTGGTATACAAATATGATGCATTCTTTCACTAGAATTAACACAGCAGTTTGTTTTTCTTGTATACCCTTGGAACATAATTGTATTACCTGTCGATCTTGCTTGTAAGTCTTTTTTGTTTTTCCACTTCCTGTAAGAGGCCATGCTGTTCAGCAATAGTTTTTTTTTTTTTTTCCCTTGTGTGATGAAGGTTTTACATAAATGAATAAAAGCTGACCATCCTGACCTATCGGTGTTAAAGCGGAAGTAAACCCATAGATTTAACAGTTTCAAAAAAGTTACTTTTCTGGCACATGCCGGGAATGTAACTGTCACATTGGTTGTGATCTCAACCAAACTGTCAAACCATCCAATGGCTGGTATCATAACTAATCGCATGTTCAGCATCATGGCAGTTGTAGATTAAACAGAGGCCAAGATGGCAGCTTCCTTAACTGAAAACGATAGGAGGGTTTACTTCCACTTTAAATGATTTGTCTCAACCCTTTAACTGCCACTTTTTGCTGCACAGCTTGGTCTGTTAAAGCTGAAAAACAGACTGGCTGGATCCCCTGGAAAATAAGCTGTTACAGCAGGACTCAGAAAAAGACTGCTATGGTAATGCTAGTGACAGACTAACCTATGTCATTTTTGATTTTGGCTTTAATTCCACTTTAACTTTCTTCACATTGTTGTGGTGCTTTTTGTGAATTTCCATCGCATTGCACCATAACTTGAGTTAAAGCAGCCCATTCAAGTGCCAGCACACCAGGTGGAACCTAAAACAGTAGTGTATTGTGGTGCCCTGCAATATAGGGCTGCAAATAACAATTATTTTCTTAAATAGTTGGCCAATTTGTTTCATTGGTTAACATGTAAAAAATATACAGTTGTGCTCAAGTTTACATACCCTGGCAGAATTTATGATTTCTTGGCCATTTTTCTGAGAATATGAATAACACAAAAACTTTCCTTTCACTCATGGTTAGTGTTTGGCTGAAGCCATTTATTATCAATCAACTGTGTGTACTCTTTAAACCATAATCCCAACAGAAACTACTCAAATGACCCTGATCAAAAGTTTACATACCCTGGTGATTTTGGCCAGATAACATGCCCATAAGTTGACACAAAGGAGTTTGAATGGCTATTAAAGGTAACCATACTCACCTGTGCTTGTAATTAGTGTGTGTGTGTGTGTGTGTGTGTGTGTGTGTGTGTGTGTGTGTGTGTGTGTGTGTGTGTGTGTGTGTGTAAAAGGTCAATGAGTTTCTGGACTCCTGACAGACCCTTGCATCTTTCATCCAGTACTGCACTGATGTTTCTGGATTCTGAGTCATGGGGAAAGCAAAAGAATTGTCAAAGGATCTGCAGGAAAAGGTAGTTGAACTGTATAAAACCGGAAATGGATATAAAAAGCTATCCAAGGACTTGAGAATGCCAATCAGCAGTGTTCAAACTCAAGAAGTGGAAAATGAGGGGTTCTGTTGAAACCAAACAATGATCAGGTAGACCAACAAAAATTTCAGCCACAATTGCCAGGAAAATTGTTTGGGATGCAAAGAAAAACCCACTAATAACTTCAGATGAAATACAGGACTCTATGAAAACATATGGTGTGGCTGTTTTAAGATGAACAATAAGGAGGCACTTGAAGAAAGATGGGCTGCATGGTCGAGTAGCCAGAAGAATGTCATTACTACGCAAATGTCACAAAGTATTCCACCTACAATACGCCAAACAGCACAGAGACAAGTCTCAAACCTTCTGGCACAAAGTCATTTGGAGTGATGAGACCAAAATTTAGCTTTTTGGCCACAACCATAAACACTACATTTGGAGAGGAGTCGACAAGGTCTGATGAAAGGTACACCATTCCTACTGTGAAACACGGAGGTGGATCGCTGATGTTTTGGGGGATGTGTGAGCTACAGAGACACAGAAAATTTAAGCAAAATTGATGGCAAGATGCAGTATGTTATCAAAAAATACCAGAGGAACAGTTGCATTCATCAGCCAGGAAGCTGCGTATGGGACGTACTTGGACATTCCAACATGACAATGATCCAAAACACAAGGCCAAGTCGACCTGTCATCACACAGCAGAATAAAGTGAAGGTTCAAGAAATCACACACACATAGGGAACAAAATATTGAATCTGCTCTGAGAATAACAGACAGAAGAGATGCATATACTATTAGTTTGAATCTGGTACATACTGTATCATCAGACTCAAAGATCAACATTTTAATTTAAGGAAAAACAAAATTAAAGACTGAAAACACTGTTTTGCTGATTTTCAGGCCGGATTGTAATATTATGCATGACAGACTCCCTTGTCATATGTAGGTCGTTTGATACAAGCTACCTGTTCCTGCTGTCATTAAGACATTTAGTAGCAGCAGCCTGCCTTTTGTATCCCCTGCCATGATGAGGTTAAAAAACAAAAATTAGCCCTTTTTATAGTACAAAAACAGCCGTAAATTACTATTATAAGAGTTTAATGTATACTGTGAAACAGTGAAAGGAATTACAGTGAGTATAGAAAAGAATCACCCCCCCTTTTAAAATAATCACATTTTGTTGCTTTGCAGCCTGAAATGAAGTAAACTCCATCAGGAGTATCTAATCACCTTCCCAATGGCATACAAAGCCATAGGACTTTCAACTGTAATCAGCTGTGGTCATTTTGATAAGCTCAGCATGAAAAGAGATTTCCTGGAGCATTTTTAGTGCATGTAATGCAACTGAAGCAAACAATCAACTATGGGTGGCAAGGCAATGTCAAAAGATCTCGGATACATTTGTGGACAGGCACCAGTCAGGAGATGGATACAAAACAATTTCAAAGGCTTTATCAATGCCTAGAAGCACAGTGAAGTCTAATAAGAAGTGGAAGGTATTTGGTACAACACAGACCCTCCCTGGATCAGGACGTCACTCCAAACTGGATGAAAGAGCCAGGAGGAAACTGATCAGAGAGGCTACCAAGAGGCCTACAGCAACTCTGAAGCAGTTGCAGGAATTTATGATAAAGAGTGGTCATTGTGTGCATGCGACAACAATATTTCAAATTCTCCACAAATGTGGCTTGTATGGGAGAGTTGCAAGAAAAAAAGCCACTCCTCTAGAAAGGCCACATGCATTGTCAGGATAGAAGAGAAAATGGATGGGGAAAAATACTGTCAAATTATTGAGGAAAATCTGCTGCCCTCTGCCAAAAAGTTGTTAATGGGAAGAAAGTTTACCTTCCAACATGACAATAAACCAAAGCACATAGCAAGAATAACCACACAGTGGT